>CM075977.1:366215243-366276070 GCA_038087875.1 Malacoraja senta
CCAAAACTCTGTTGCCTGTCACTATTCACACCTTCCTATGTTCACACTCTCACATTGTTTTCCATATTTCCAACATCTATAATGTAAGATTATCATTCTTCTTTTCAAATGTCTTCTTTAATCCAATTTTTGCCCATCATTGTGAACTCCTCAAAACTCTGAGATATTTGTGCTTCTCCAATGCTAGCATCTTGCTTCTCCCAAATTTCCTTGAATCACCTTCAGTCATCAAGGCCCTGATATCTGGAACTCACTTGTTAAATCACCTGGTTCTCTACTTTTTAGAAACACTTCTTAAAAACTTCTTCGACCAAACTTTTAGTCATTGTCGTCAATTTGCTTATTTGGACATCAAATTGTGTTTGACAATACTTCTGCGATAGGCCTTTTGATACATTACAGGAAAACAGATGAATGGATGTATTTTTCTATTTGTGAATTTGTGAACGCTGGCTGCTCTGGGGAAGAGGTGCACAGTGAGTATCAGTAATGCACTAAAAGTGATTGAACTGCAGCAAAAGTAACAGATGTGGCAACTTTAGGCGAACATTCCATTATTAGTGTAAACTTTTTCCGGAAATGACAGCAACATGACATATTTCAATATCCTTGATGTTAACCTTTACCATCTGCTCTGTGTGATTGTACTCCCTCTGGAGTCACCCTCATTTCCGAGATTGCATTAATGTTTTAATTGGTAAAATATGAACATGTAAAGTCAGTAGGCTTCATGTCATAGCATGTAAGTTGTGGGTTTCCTGGGCATACCTCAGTTAAAGACATCTGGTGGAAGGTGTTGACGGCAATGAGGTATGGGTCTTTCTTATCTCCATTATTTTTCACCTCTTGTCCGGAGGACACTGACTCTGACTGTGTTCTGTTTCCATATGTGCTGGCAACCCTTCAACATCCCACTAAAGTTAATGCTCTTTAGCATTGGCTCACAGCTAATGATTGAGATGGTGAACTGCGGCAAATTGGCTTTGATCTAAACTGCCTCTTCAAATTTATGATACTTCGGTGTTGCTGAATCATCTCTGAACAGGTAAATAACGGCACCAGATTAGGATGGGTTACATTACAGCCCAATACAGGTGAGAAGGCAAAGTTGGCTCATACAGAACAACATCTGTGCTCAGTGGGAGAGTCCATAGGGTGTGCAGTAGTAATAGTGTTAATGGAATACAGAAAGTATTGGAAATACTCAACAGCCCAGACAGATATGTGGGAAGAGAAACAGAGTTAAACCTTCATGTTGAAGATCCTTCGTCTGACTTGAAATTTCAACACTGTTTTACACATTCTTTTCCACAGATGCAGCCTGGCATGTTGAGTATTTTCAGAAATTTCTGCTTTTATTTTAGTTTTTCAACATCTGCAGGTTTTTTTTAGGTTTAGGGTTATTCTTGAGACGTGTACAAAGGTACAATGAAAAGCTTTGTTTTGCATGCTATCCAAACAGATATATTATATATAAATACATTCAAGTCAAACTCTAAATGGGTGGATTTAGAGTATAGTGTGCAGCTCTGGTCACCCCATTGCAGGAATGTGGAGGCTTTGAAGAGGGTGCAGAGGGGGTTGACCAGAATGCTGCCTGGATTGGAAGGTTTCAGCTACAGGGAGGGGATGGATAAACTTGGATTGTTTTAACTGGAATATCGGAGGTTGAGGGGA
This sequence comes from Malacoraja senta, assembly GCA_038087875.1. Lineage (NCBI taxonomy): Eukaryota > Metazoa > Chordata > Chondrichthyes > Rajiformes > Rajidae > Malacoraja > Malacoraja senta. The sequence continues at coordinate 366,216,921 of CM075977.1, forward strand.
GACGATAGAAGTATACTGCATAAAGTTATGAGAGGCATAGATAGGGTAGACAGTCACAACATTTTTCCCAGGGTGGAAATGTCCAACACGAGAGAGCATAGCTATAAAGTGAGAGGGGGAAAGTTTAATGGAGATGTGTGGGACAATTTTTTTTTACACAGAATGGTAGGGGTTTAGAAAGCACAGTCAGGGATGATGATGGAAGCAGATACGATAGTGGTAGAGGCAGGTGGAAGAGGCAGGTGGCATTGCGACATTTATGTGACACTTGACAGGTATGTAGTTGAAAGGTTTTGGAGGGATATGGGCTAAATGCAGGAAGAGGGACTGGTTTGGCTTGGAAGCTTGGTCGCCTAAAGGGCCTGTCCCACTTGGCAATTTTTTTCGGCGACTGCTGGCATCATTGACTGACATATCAGGTCACTGAAAAAGTCGCGGCGTGATGCAGCGTGACACGGCATGATGCGGCGTGATGCGGCGGCGATGCGGTGTGACGCTGCGTGATGACTTATTGACGTGCGGTGTTTCCTCAAGTGTCGCAACATTTTTTTTGTCGCAGCTGGATTTTGAAATGTTCAAAATCTTTCGTCGACCCCGATACGTCAGTCAATTACTAAAGGGCCTGTTTCTATGCTGTATAGCTCGTTGATACCATAAATCAATGGTACAATGGTATATTTATTGTCACCTGTGCAAACGCACAGTGAAACTCTTAGTGCCATACCTTAGCACATCCTCAATTAGCAAGTGTACAGAAATAGTCAACTGAGCCTGCATGCAAGAGGCGCCATGTTTTGATGCCTTTTTCGAAGTCTAGTCTGCAATCCTGTTCTTATGAGCATTGCCCGATCCAGGTAAGCTCCTGGCTGCTGCGGGCCTCTAGTCATCGTCTTCCTCGGATGTGACATCCCTCTCTTCACCCATCCCCCAGGATCATCACCCGCAATCAAGGTCCTTCTTCTACCGGCCTAGCTCCTCGCCCATCGCATCCTTCATCATCGTCGTCACCAGCTCCATCCTCTGGGTCTCTGGTCTTTGTTGGACGAGCTGGGGCCGGTTCGGTGGCTATCCCCCTGCAGGCTGCGGTCCGCTGGGTCCCGCGTTCAGCCACGGGGGACGAGCATGGGCCAGCTCGGCAGCTCTTGCCCTGCAGGCTGTGGTCTGCTAGTGTAAGAATAAAGGGTAGGCCATTTAGGACTGAGATGAGGAAAAACTTTTTCTCCCAGGGTGTTGTGAATCTGTGGATTTCTCTGCCACAGAAGGCAGTGGAGGCCAATTCACTGGATGTTTTCAAGAGAGAGTTAGATTTAGCTATTAGGGCTAACGGAATCAAGGGATATGGGGAATGAGCAGGAACGATTTTGGATGATCAGCCATGGTCATATTAAATGGCGGTGCTGGCTCGAAGGGCCAAATGGCCTACTCTTGCACCTATTATCTATGTTTTTGGTTTCTCTATGCCCTGAGAGCTGGCTGGCTTCCTCCCTGCAGGCAATGGTCCACCTGGTCCTCTGAGCAGTGGCCGGCTTGGAGGCGTGCCCTCTGCTGGCACGGGAACCACGCGCCCTCTGGTGTGCTGGGAACCTCTGCCACGCCGAACTCATATCCCATTATGTCAGATGGGGATTTTACATTCAGAAAATAAACCTGGCTTAAGCAACAGGAATAGTGCCTAACCACTGGAACATTGCAAAATTCCTCTGGTTCAACATGCCTAGAGTCATGGAGTCATAGTTATACATCATGTGAAACAGGCCTTTCAGCCCCACACATCAATGCCGATCAAGATTCCTTCCTGAGCTGCTCCCATTTGCCTGCATATGAGCCATGTCCTCATACACTTTTCCTATCCATGTACCTGTCCAAATGTCTTTTAAATGCTTTAATTTTACTTTGCCACTTCTTCTGGCAGCTCATTCCACATATCCATGTCCGTCTGTGTGAAAAACATGCCTCTTGGGTCCTTTTTAATTATTTTTCATTCTCAGCTTAAACCTATGCTCTGTAATTATAGACTTCCCTACCATGGGTAAAAGGACTGTGAATATCACCTTATCTATGCCCCTCATGGTTTTATAAACCTCTATAAGGTAACGCCTCAGCCTCCTTTGCCCCAGGGAAAACCCTAAATAACCTTGGATATTACCTCACCGTTCAGCACTAAACCAGAGTAATTAGGGATCAGTAGAAAATTCTGTGTGTGTTAATGATGCTCACAGGCTGTGATTGAAGTTTAAAAAAAAAGAAAGCTAACTATAATCACTTTTTGTCACTAATAAGCATTGTAGACTGTCAATAACATTTGCTTCCGATGACTTCATGTCATATTGTAAAAATACATTCTGAATTAACTAAATACTTTCATGCAAACATCCGGACTCAAGGAAGGACTTATATATTTTCTTAAGCAATGAGTAGATTCACAGCAGGCGATTGTGCTATAAAACACTTAACTTGCAGAAGATTAACGAGTTTATGTGGAGGACTTTTCCTACTTGTTTTCACCATGAGGGGCAAATGTAGCAACATTCTGAGAATTCCATTAGCTCCTTGTTTCCTTATGAGTCATCTGCCAACATGTTTTGGGCATGTATTACCATTATTGGTGAATAAAAAGACCAAATGAAACATGAGAGGGTTCCTCAGTGAGTCGAGATAGTCAAAAAAACTCAATACCAGGACTGGACAAAACTGGTGTATTGTGAGCCTCAGTCAACTACTCAAAACAAATGAAAAATAAAGCAATACTTTTTGTGTTTTTATAACTGAGAAACATATGAGAAAGAAAACTCTCACTCCTCTTATTCCACTCATTCCACTCACTCATTCTCCCACTCACTCCGCTCACTTGTTTACTCATTCACTGCACACATTTGTTCACTCATTCACCCTGTCTTCCACTCACACTCACTCACTCACTCACTCACTCACTCACTCACTCACTCACTCACTCACTCACTCACTCACTCACTCACTCACTCACTCATTCACCCTGTCTTCCACTCACACTCACTCACTCACTCACTCACTCACTCACTCACTCACTCACTCACTCACTCACTCACTCATTCACCCTGTCTTCCACTCACACTCACTCACTCACTCACTCACTCACTCACTCACTCACTCACTCACTCACTCATTCACCCTGTCTTCCACTCACACTCACTCACTCACTCACTCACTCACTCACTCACTCACTCACTCACTCACTCATTCACCCTGTCTTCCACTCACACTCACTCACTCACTCACTCACTCACTCACTCACTCACTCACTCACTCACTCACTCCACTCCACTCACACAGTCCACTCACATACTCTATGAACCACTCGTTTACCCACATAATCAATCTACTCATTCCCTCATTCACCCACTTCATTTATTGCCTTTCTTCACTCCCGCATTCATTCCCTCACTCACATGTTCACTCCTTTGCTCATTTACTCATTCATTCACTCCTTTTACTCCATTCACTCATTCGTAGATAATTCAGTATTTAAAATTAATGGCAGGGAACTTGGTCTTTGTAAAGGGCTATAAAGTGCCCAAGCCAAATAAAAACAAATGCATTCAGTTACATATATCGTAATTTAATAATGAATTCATTACACAAAAGATTTACTCCTTTCATCATTGGGCCTCACATTGCCCGCAACTAACCTACCTGCATTACATTTCATTGTAAACATTAAGAGTAATTGTGGTTTATTTTTCTCCAATTCAGCCGACTGAAAAGTGTGCCAAACTCGGGTGGTAGCGTGAAAGGGATTTGGACACGGTCATGTTTCACTTTCTGGCTGACATGGGATTTTAAGTGGTCCATGCTGGTCCCTAATCCTGTCCATCCATTCAATCAGATCATGGCTTAGTCCGTTTCCCTGCATCCCCTTCTGAAATTATGAATAAGACGCGTCATTAGTCATGGACTATAACGGAGGGCTTAAGTTGTTGTTTATACTCTTGGTTGAAAGATCAAGGGTGGGAGAAAAACTTTGATTGTAAAAATAAATAAATGGGTCAAAGTCTACAGGCAATATGAATGGTCAATGTGACTACAGTGTGAATGTAGCTCTAGTCAACTGCTCTCTGATTTTATCTTTCTCTTCTGAGAAAGCATTGTGAAAGACTCCATGTATCCAAAGGCCTTGGTTAGACCGCATTTGGAGTATTGTGTGCACTTCTAGTCGCCCATTACAGGAAGGAAGTGGAGGCTTTGGAGAAGGGGCTGTAGAGGTTTACTAGAATGCTGCCTTGGTTAGAGGGTATTAGCTAAGTGGGGAGGTTGGACAGACTTGTATTGCATTCTCTGGAACATCGGAGGTTGAGGGGATTCCTGATAGAAGTATATAAAGTTATTAGAGACATAAATTCAGTCCATATATTCAGTCCCACCTATTCAGACTCAGAATTAAAGGGCGCGCTTTTTGAAAGGAGGTGAGGAAAAACTTCTTTAGTCAGAGGGTAGTTAATCTGTGGAACTCAATGCCACAGAGGGCTGTGGAGGCCAAGTCAGAGGATATTTTTAAGACAGAGATAGACAAATTCTTGATTAGAACGGGTGTCAAGGATTATGGGGAGAAATGCAGGGAAATGGGATTAGACGGCAAAGATCAGCCATGATTGAATAACGGAGTGGACTCAATGGGCCGAATGGCCTAATTCTACTTCTATAACTTGTGAACTTGTGAACTTGTAAATAGGCGAGGCAGTCAGAATCTTCTTTTCCAGTGTGGAGATATCAAGGACTAGAGGGTACACATTTAAGGTGGGAAGGGCAAAGATTAATGGAGGTGTGTAGGGCAAGCTTTTGGTGGTGGTGCCTGGAACACGCTGCCAATGGTGGTGCAGGCAAATACAATAGTAGTCTTTAAGAGGCTTTTAGATAGGCACATGGATATGTAAGGAATGGAGGGGCTTTTCACTGTACCTCGGTACACGTGACAATAAACCAAACTGAACTGAACTGATATCAGTTGAACAGAGGGATCTTGGAATAACTGTGCATAGTTCCCTGAAGGTGGAATCTCATGTAGATAGGGTGGTAAAGAAAGCTTTTGGTGTGCTGGTCTTTATAAATCAGAGCATTGAGTATAGAAGTTGGGATGTAATGTTAAAATTGTACAAGGCATTGGTGAGGCCAATTCGGGAGTATGGTGTACAATTTTGGTCGCCAAATTATAGGAAAGATGTCAACAAAATAGAATGAGTACAGAGGAAATTTACTAGAATGTTGCCTGGGTTTCAGCAACTAAGTTACAGAGAAAGGTTGAACAAGTTAGGTCTTTATTCTTTGAAGCGCAGAAGGTTAAGGGGGGACGATAGAGGTCTTTAAAATGATGGGAGGGATAGACAGAGTTGACGTGGATAAGCTTTTTCCATTGAGAGTAGGGAAGATTCAAACAAGAGGACATGATTTGAGAATTAAGGGACAGAAGTTTAGGGGTAACATGAGGGGGAACTTCTTTACTCAGAGAGTGGTAGCTGTGTGGAATGAGCTTCCACTGGAAGTGGTGGAGGCAGGTTCGATTTTATCATTTAGAAATAAATTGGATGGGTATATGGACGGGAAAGGAATGGAGGGTTATGGTCTGAGTGCAGGTAGATGGGACTAGGGGAGAATAAGTGTTCGGCACGGACTAGAAGGGCCGAGATGGCCTGTTTCCGTGCTGTAATTGTTATATGGTTATATGGATCATGTGCAGGCAGATGGGATTAATTTATCTGAGCATCATGTTTAGCACAGACATTGTGGCCCATGGGGCCTATTACTGTGCTGTATTGTTCTATGTTTTATGTACAAAAATGATTTTCAATATTCATTCCACAGCAGGTTATGTTTTCTGTGAAAACTCTGGGATATGTATGGTATCATTTTCAGAGTTGCTAATTTGTGCCAATCTGAAAGAAGAGGCAGGCCAACACACTTGGCACTTTCTTGCACCCTCTAACCCTACTACCACCCAAGCCCAGTCATCAGAGTCATATGGCATGAAAATAGGCTCTTTGGCCCACTAGAGCGTGTGAAATCCATAAAGCACCCACCTATACTAATCCTACTTTTCCTCTTGCATTCACTATTAATTCTCATACCCACCACATACATAGAGCAATTTACAATGGCCTATTATCCCATCAGTCCCCAAGGGTGAGGCGATGCTGAATTCTTGATGGTTGCTTGTGAACTAAGTTCCATATCTGATCTGCCGGTGGGAAATATTATCCCTAGATTTGGGGTTTTGCAACAGTTACTCCTTCGAATGTCCTACTTATATATTTGAATTACAGGCTACTTTCAATGCATGAATATGTGAATAATCATACGTGTCTGCAATTATGTGTGAACAGTCTTGGCCTCAACCTGATTGAGGCCTCCTGCTTATTGATGGCCCTCTGCTGTGGACACCAGTACGCAGGCTGTGGTGTTCAGAAGATCAACACAAAATGCTGGTATAACTCAGCGGGTCAGGCAGCATCTCCGGAGAAAAAGAATAGGTGACGTTTCAGGTCAGAACCCTTTTCAGACTGAAGGGAGAGGTGGTAGGATGGAGGAGGGGGGGGGGGGGGTAGGTGGGGAGAGTAACCTGGTACAGCTTGGGCCACACACAACCCATGGTTATTTGGAGTTTAGAAAGGTGGCAGGACATTTTAACATAACCAATGTTAACCTGGTGCTTTTTAATAAGCAAGCAATTTAAAAGTATGATTAACACTTTTACTAATGCCTGTTATGTTTCAGTGGGCTAAGAAAGGATGCTAGTGATTGCAGTCAAATGGGAGATGCAATTTGCAGAGTCTTTCCACCCACCCCCCTCTTTGGGGAAGGCGCTGCGATGCCCCCATGATAATGTGTACGTTGTCACCGCTGTGTAAATTGAGTGGCCTTCCTTGGAGCCAGGGTAGTTAGTCGGGGTCAAGAGTAGCAGTCACCTGCCTTCATTCCAACACACATCCGCCACACATCTGTTGGCAGACCATGCCGAAAGGAAGTTTAGGTCCATTATGTCTTTCTTACCCTTTTTTTTAACACCACCTCTGCAGCACATTAGCAGTATTTCAAACTAAAGTGCAGTGGGTCACTTTCATGATGCAACAAACAACTCTATTACCCAGCACCTGGAAACTGACAAAGTTATTACACCAATGATTGCCTCCAGTGAACTGACAGAATTATTGTACACATGGGTGCATTCAAGTCCTGGGCTTAGAAGGAAGTAAAACTCAGAGCCAAAGAGGTGTGAGAATGAAACCGTTACAAATGTTAATCTTTACAGGTCACTAACAGGAAACAATTTGATGGGTGACCTCCACTATTTGCTTCCAGACGTGGCACTCTCCGAGTGAAAAACAAAATATACTTCCTCTCTGGCGACCCATTCATTATACTGTGTGATGTGCCCAGATAGGCCCATGCAATCTGATCTATTGCCTTTATTAAAAAGATTTTATGCAAATGCTGGTTAACTAAAATCAGATGGTTAAGAATAGATTTTCTCTTTGTATCAGTTTTCATATAATTACCCATTTAGTTCACTCAGGAAATGCCTGATTATAGAGCTGCTTTAAGAAGAGTCACCTTGAAAATGTTCTTTAATGAATTACGTCGTATTTCAATAGCAGAGACCTTTTTATTGTTCCCCGTAAGTGATCCAGATTATGTTGCATTAAATGCTCAATTTGATATAACGCTGCTTCTGTTTTCCTCCAAGCAATATGTAATACATAATATGTTTATACTGTATTTCAGTCTGTTCTGTAGTTTAATTCCCCCTCACCTATTGTAGTAGATATTTGTATTGATTTTCTCCAATTCACCCTCCTTTGTATCCCTCTATGCCTTTGCCAAAACAGATCTGTACTGCATTTAAATTATTTGTACTGTACCAGAACCAAAATGTCCTGGGGGTGTAGATGAATTTTTTTCCTATATCGGAGGGCATGTTTGTGGCGTTTAGAAATAGAACGTCAATTTATCCATGACAAATTAATGTTTAATAACAAGGCAGCTGGCTGAGATTAAAACATTTTGAATCATTTCTCTTTCAATGTGGATTTCCTTAAAGGATATTTTTCTCCATTTCGCTGTTAACATTGACACGATCGTGGACTGATGGCGATCATTGTGATGTGAATTAAAATCATTCTTATTAATCATTTACATTTCTATGTCTCAGATATAACAACTTGGTTCAGTACATTAAAGAAATACTGGAGAAGCAACAAATCAGTTAATTAGTCTCCAGTAGGCGAGCCAGGATTTCCAGGTGGGTCTGGAATTGGTGTGGTGCTTAAATTACTGGACTAGTAGTCAGAGCTCTGGATCATTGATCCAGCAATGTCTAAATTCCATTTGCATCGGCATCACTCGAGAACATGGATAGGTGACGTTTCAGCTCAAGACCCTTCTTCAGTGGTTCCTTTATTATCACATGTACCAAGGTACAGTGAGATTCTATTCTTGCATACAGATCAGATTATTGCCATACATAAGTACAATCTTTGGTTAAGCACATAATGCATAGAAACAGCCCACCGAGTCTAAATGCAATAGTCGCCTCATTTTTGGCATTCTTTCACAGTCCCAAATGCAACTGGCCATAAAGGCTTGTTGCAGCCGTCGCCTCCATCTAGTCGTCCTGTGACCCATCATCCTTCTCCTTGCCTGGCCGTCTTCAACCTGGGGGGAGGGGGGAAGGGGGGATGAGGTGGCGCCTCCCGCAGACGACCTTACAATCGCAGAAAGTAAGACTTCCCAGTTCTTCCGACCATCCCTTGTCCAATGTCCGCTGCCGTAGCTGATTTTCTCCACCTTCTCTCTGGTTCCTGGCCTTCAGGGCGAGCAGGGCCGAGGCTCAGCGGCTTCCCTCTACCAGTCCCTCAGTGAGTGAGCCAGGTCTTCTGTTGGGGTTTAGCCACTGCTTGCCAGGGCCTCTGCATCACACGGTCATCAGGACATTTGTGAGCAATTTTGGGCACCATATCTGAGGAAGGATGTGCTGGCTCTGGAGAGGGTCCAGAGGAGGTTTATAAGAATGATCCCAGGAATGAGTACGTTAACCTAAGAAGATCGTCTGTTGGCACTGGGCCTGTACTCGCTGGAGTTTAGAAGAATGAGGGGGGGGACCTCATTGAAACATACAGAATAGTGAAAGGCTTGGATAGAGTGGATGTGGACAGGATGTTTCCACTAGTGGAAGAGTCTGGGACCAGAGTTCATAGCCTCAGAATTAAAGGACATTCTTTTAAGAAGATGAGGAGAAATTTCTTTAGTCAGATGGTGGTGAATCTGTGGAATTCTTTGCCACAGAAGGCTGTGGAGGCCAAGTCAGTGGATATTTTTAAGGCAGAGATAGATAGATTCTTGATTAGTACGGGTGGCAGGGGTTATGGGGAGAAGGCTGGAGAATGGGGTTAGGAGGGAGAGATAGATCAGCCATGATTGAATGGCGGAGTAGACTTGATGGGCCGAAGGGCCTAATTCTACTCCTATTCCTTATGACCTTATGACCTTGTGCTACACACGCCTCCCCGGATCTTGTGCTACATAAGCCTTACCGACACCTTTGTCATCCTGGCATTGCTGGTAATATCTATGCAGTATGAACAAGACAAAAATCAGAGGACTGACATATGAAAGAATGGGTTGACTGGACTTGTATTCACTGGAATTTTGAAAGATAAGAGGGGATCTTACAGAAACATATAAAATTCTTAAAGGAATGGACAGGCTAGATACAGGAAAAAAAATCTTGATGTTGGAGAGTCCAGAACCAGGGGTAACAGTTTAAGAATAAGGGGTAGGCCATTTAGGACTGAGATGGGGGAAAAACATTTTCACCCAGAGAGTTGTGAATCTGTGGAATTCTCTGCCACAGAAGACAGTGGAGGCCAATTCACTGGATGTTTTCAAGAGAGAGTTCGATATAGCTATTAGGGCTAACAGAATCAAGGGATATGGGGAGAAAGCAGGAGCGGGGTACTGATTTTGTATGATCAGCCATGATGATATTGAATGGCGGTGCTGGCTTGAAGGACTGAATAGCCTACTCATGCACCCATTTTCTATGTTTCAAGAACGCACACAAAGGAGAGCAGCTGGCTCGATATTTAGCTGTCTTAGTTTAAGTATGGGCCTAGAGGGATTGGTGGGTGCAGAAAATGGGGTGGAATTTGCTACTTCCTTTGCTCCCCCAGTGGCATAAAAAAGGAAGCTGCCTGGATCTACCGATATTATTCTTGTTAATCAAAAACTCATTGTTTCAAGAAGTTAGATATTTATTTAAACACTTCAAAGCTTTCTAAAGTTACAATATTTAGCTTATTCAGGTTGGCCAAAGTTCCACAGAATTGTTACCGTTCTTTGAAATTTCCTTCTTTGTTCCAAAGTCATTGAAATAAATTTATTGCAAGTTAAAATAGACTTCTTGGGATTTATTTAAACTAATATTTCATTTTGTAAAAAATGATCAGCTATGATAAACATTCATATGATAAAAAGAATAGGGTGGCACAGTAGCACAGCGGTAAAGTTGCTGCCTTAAACCCCTGTCTCACTGTACGAGCTGACCCACGAGGTACCCCGAGTTTAAAACAAATTTAAATCGTGGTAATCACGTAAATTAACGTAGCGGGAACGTCGGAACTCGTGGACGCAACTTAGCGACTCTTGGCGCTAACGGGAGGTACACGTGAAACTTGTTAACTCTTGAAAAAGTTCAAACATGTTTGAACTTTTCCACGAGTAAAATGTACTCTTGAGGTTAAAATTTGAAACATTTAAACTCGTTGTAAGAACGTAGTGGCCCGTGCGTTTAACTTTGTGACTCGTGATTCTACCGTGGGAACTCTTTTTAGAAACAATAATCAGGGACAGAAATATCAGTTACTTAGACTTTTTAAAGACAAATTCTGCTTAACAAAGTTAAGCAAGTTATTGATAAGGTGACAGAGTGGGTTGAAAAGAAAAAATTGCTTGAAGTTTATATATAAATTTGTGTTGTGTTGTGTTGTGTTGAAAAGCTTTTTGCTGATCCGTTTGATTCTCACTGTTTGTTTACTTCATTGCACAATAAAAGAGAGTTCTTTGCTATCAAGATCAAATTGATGTCTGGAAGTCTTCATTTTAATATCACTACAAAGTCTCATGACTTGAATGTAATATTCCTTTCATCATAAAACACAAAATAGAGGAAGGCAAAATATATTCACATCTTGATTCTCACAATCATTTGTGAGATTTAAGGACTCAGCTGCCTCATATGCTGTGCTTTTTAAATGTTTAAAATTGTTCCCTCTCAGTAGGTCAGAAAATAAGACAAACAGCACGGTGAATGTGAAACAAAGTCTTTATTCATCTTGTTCAATATAAAAAACGCTTTTTTGCACATATTGAGAAAAGGAGCACCACAGCAAACAACACAGTGGTCTGAAAAAGGGCTTCTCATACATGAAAATCAACAAATGAAGCACAAATAAAAGTATTTCCACTATATACTAATTCAGCTGAGAAATGCACAAGTCTAAATTCAGGCAATAAAAGATACAATGCAATGCGCTAAATGACAAGTTTTGAGATCTACAATCAGATAAGCAGATGCATGATAACCACGTTTTAAAGGAAAGACAGATGCAATGAAATTACTTTTACACCACAATAAAAAATAAAATCCACACTTAAAGTTAAACAAAGAAAAGTCAGCAGGATTTAAACTAAACATGAAATTAACTGGATTTTTCTGCATGTGGGCTCTCCTCATGCAGTGATGTACCTGTGGTCGGCAGCCGCTCAAAATAAGCTGTCCTGCCACGGCACACTGCCCAATTCTGAATTATAGTAGGAGCAGAGATGGTCTCTCTGCTCTTTTGCACTGTTGGTCCCCGTGTTACCTCAAAAACACTGCAGTGGCACCAAAGTCTCGTCGTTTGTACCACTCCTCCACGCACCTAGTGTTATTCTCCCAGTTTGACTGTCCACTAAGTCACCGTCCTGCATGGCTGTTGCTGATCCTGAAGCTGCACCTCTGATACGGATCAGGTTGTGCAGAACACATGCAGCAAACACAATAGTCTCTATGTTCTTTGGCTGGCATGACATCATTTTTTTAACATGTGATAATTTTTCAACACTTCGATATACATTGTTGCCTCAAGATTAACAGGAGAGGAACTTGGTACACTCGGGAGACGAATTTGGAACATCGCAGAAATGAGAAGTAAACGGGAAACTTAGACATACCCGTGGGAACTCGGTTAAACTCTGGATCATAAACTTGTAGTATCGTACGCAACCACGAGTCTTTCACTCGGGGTCACTCGTGGGTCAACTCGCACAGTGAGACAGGGCTTTTACAGTGCCAGAGACCAGGTTCAACCCTGACTAAGGGTGCTATCTGTACAGAGTTTGTACATTCTCCCTGTGACTGCGTGAGTTTTCTCAGGGTGCTCCGATTTTCTCCCACATTCCAAAGACATACAGGTTTGTAGGTTAGGGTCGGTAAAATTGTAAATTGTTACTAGTGTGTAGGATAGTGCTAGTGTATGGGGTGATCACTGGTAGGCGCGGTCTCGGTGGGCCGAAGGGCCTGTTTCCACGCGGTATTTTTCAAGTCTCTCTAAAGTCTAAAGTATAAAAATAATAAAAAAACATTTTAACTTAATTGAAGATGTATTTAACCTTTTGATTCTCAATCTTGAATGGCTTGAAAGGGTGAAACCTTATGCTTCATTTAACGCAATGCTTTCATGAATCCAGCATTACATATCAGCTATATCTTGGAATGCCAGTACTTCACACCTTGTGTCATTGTTCCAGTGTTGGCATATGACTCCTCTATGTACAACTGTATAATGAATTCTACAACCCCTCAGAACACTGCACCATTCACATAACTGATTCATAAGGTCATAAGGTCCTAAGTGATAGGAGTAGAATCAGGCCATTCGGCCCATCGTCTACTCCACCATTCAATCATGGCTGATCTATCTCTCCCTCCTAACCCCAATCTCCCGCCTTCTCCCCATACCTTCTGACACCTGTACTAATCAAAAATAGTAAGATTAAATGAGAACTTACCAGTTTGAAGTTTGATCTTTATTTTATGAGGAGTTACGTTGGTGATTACGTGAAGAAGACCCGTCAGGGCGCATGCGCGTCAATCTTCAAAGCAGCGGTATGAAATCACAGACAACACCATAATTGAAGTAACATATTAAGATGATCAACATGAGAACTACCATTATGACCTTTTTTATGAGAGAGGGTTGGGCATGGCGGGCACGTAATCACCAACGTAACTCCTCATAAAATAAAGATCAAACTTCAAACTGGTAAGTTCTCGTTTAATCTTACTATTTTACTTCGGAGTCACGTGAGTGACTACGTGAAGATTTTGAAGCTCTGCGATTTTTATGCCGCAGATCAAAATCCCGGCTTCTCACTGCATCGATTGACTCTGAGTATCATCAATAATGCTGTAAACATGACATTGCATATCATGCCAAAACAAAACAGTTTTATTTTTGGTCATAAAACAACCAATAAACCCTCTTAATGTAGGGGCAACAAATGAAACAGAATTAAACAGTATTGAAAACAGACTTTAAACAATAGCAACAGCACTCAATATTGAGTTGGCAAACAGCCCTCCATCGGCAATCAGCCGATGGTAGTATTGCTGAAACACAAGTTCATTTTTCCAACCTGCGGCTTTTAATATATGGTCGATGGGAACGTCCATCGCCCTGACCGCGGATGTTGCTACTGCACTAGTGGAATGAGATGTAAACACATAAATGTTAATTCCTGCCTGAACCAACTCTTGCTTTAACCACCTTGAGATAGTCTGAACTGCCACTCTTTTATGTTGGCTTCTTGTAACTGACAAATAATCCTGTTTCTTCTTGTCTTAAAGCCCTTGTGGCTTCAATGTAATGTAACAAATGTGTCCTTACACATAAACATGGAGCTGTAGGATATGCTGAGAACACAATCTTAAATCCTGTCACACCTGGCCTGCTTTGTTTGAGCAGGTCAGAAATATAAAACAGAACATTCTCTGTAGTCACTTCCATTCTCTCGAACTGAAGTTTTTGCAAAGTTTGCACTCTCTGTACTGACACCAATGCCATTAGCATAGCCAATTCAGCAAAGTTATAGTGACAGGGACCCAATGACGAAGCATGTTAAGAACAACGCTTACATCGTAAATTACCATATACCTAGGCTTAGGCGTTTTGGAATTAAAGATTCCTTTCATCAACCTAGATATGAGAGGGTGAGATCCTATTTGTGTCCGTGTAGCTATTACAAGATATGCCGACAAAGCACTTCTAGCTGTATTGATAGCACTATAGCTATGACCCTCATCATAATAAAGTGTAGATAAAACTCTAACACATTTTCAATAACTACAGTATCATATTGCATATTCTTTTGAACACAATATTGTTCCCATTTTTTTTTTTTACATGTCATATACTGCTTTTGAGTACTCTTTCTCCAGGCTGCAGTGAGTATATACACCGTTGGCCTAGAAAGTCCTCGACCAATGTAAGGCATTCTTACAAACCTGCAAATTAACAGATCAATACGATCACATAACAGATGAACTTAACGCGTTCCTGGATGCTCCAGCAAATTCCTACTGTTTGGAATCATCAAAAGGAGGTTGGATCGCTATCTGTAACCTGAAAAGGAACCATGGTTGAATCGGGCAATTTGGTATCACCAAAACCCCTGAAGCGGCATCCTGCTTGATTTTCTCACACACCATGAGTTAGAATGGTGGGAAAATGTACACAAACATATCATCCCAATTTAGTGACAAAGCATCAATTGCCACTGCCCCTGAATCTGGTTCCCATGAAACATATTTTGGCCTTCGATATAGAAGTACTATGTTCTAGAACACATCCTGGTTCAACATCCACTCTGTATTATCACGTAATTTTCGTGACCTGTCATCTGGTAGTACATTAAGTTTCCCTGACAGATAGATAGCTCCAATCCAAATCTCTCTATCCCTACTCCAGGTCCAATTGTATTTGCCAACCTGTCACATGATAACAATTTGATTCCACCCATGTGATTCATATCAGCAACTGCTGTAGTGTTGTCTATTTTGCACTGCACATGCAAACTAGTTTAGTTTGTGCCATAAGCCTTGAGTCCATAAAAATACTCTTGGTTAATTCCCCATGTTTGCAGAAGCAATGTTCATCTGGCTCCACAGCTGGATCTTGTATCAGTAGCACCCTACCCAAGTGCTCTGACATCTGTCTGCAAATCATGGAATCTTGGTCCAATAACACTTTGGAACTACTAGTGGACACATGCTGAATCCACCATTGTACATCAGCAACAGCCTCTATTGATAGAAGCATAGGTCTATTATAATGACCCCAATGTATCCTCAATGCTTGTTCCTTTGACCTTTGTAATTGTAGATAATAAAGTGGCCATATTGAACTGCTGGAAATGCTGCCAGCAATTACCACAGCAGACTTGTCACCTGGCTAATTGAAGGCTGTGTGTCAGCTATTAACTTGATACAGCTCTTAATTAGCTCTACCTTTTTTTGCCTGGGCAAGGTCACAATCATGTTGATTAAGTCTATTGTGAACCCAACTAGTCAATTTGTGTCACAGGTATAAATTTAGATTTCTCTGGATAGCTTATGAAACCCAATTTAAAAATGGTTTTTACCAACTGCCACTGATGCTTCAGCTGTTTCCTTTGATTCTCCTACAATCAAGATATTATCTAGTTAAGCCATGAGCACATGCCCTCAACTTCTCATCATGCATAGAATAGGTTTTAACCACTTTGTAATCCCTCTAGGAGCTGAAGACAAACTATTAGGCAATGCATTGTATTGCAATAATTGCCCATCCAGCTGAATTTTAAATCTTCTATCCTGCAAATGAACAGACACTGAATCCGTTTCTTTAAGATCTCCTTCACAAACATTTCCATCTTAAAATGTCTATACCCTACAAAAGGGTTAAGACTATTCAGATCCAGTATAATTCTGCATCCCCCATCCTTGCTTGGTCTGGGAAAGATATTGGACACAAACTGATGGCTTTGGTAAACTGCCTTAGCAATTACACCTTTATTACATAACCTTGCAAGTTCCAACTGAACTTCCAATTGTTCAGTGATACTGGTCAAACTCCTTTTTGGAACATGTTGCATGGGTAAATCAGAATTTGCATTAAGCTTTGTTCGATATCCTTCTATAACCTTCAATATAAACATATCTGAGGTATCACATTAGATCTTACATGAGAACCAGACCCACTTACGTTCTTACCACCTGGCCTTCTTCCCCGGCCTCGAGCTGGATATCTCACCTTCCCTGGCGCTGCTACAGCCGAACGCCAATTGTGCTGCATCGTAGCTGGACTCGTCCCTTGCCCGGACCAGTCTCCTCGCTTATAGGGATACTCTTTGGTGGATATGTGGCTGCTGGCTGCTTAATCAAGCCCACCGTCTTGGCCTCCTCCTCCAGCTCCTTCACCTGCTTTGCGAAATCCTCGCCAAACAGTTGTGCCGGTTGCACTGTGCCAGGCTGGCAGAGTGAAGCATATTTTATGCTGGTGGCAAGTTCCTCACCCAGAGGCTCACCAGCACCCGACGACATGGCAAACCGTGCTGCACACGGTGTCAGCTCTGGCAGCTGCCTGCCCTCCCTTTGGAAGTCGTCGTCGGACTCAGGGTAAGAGGGTATCTGCCCTTCTGCACTCACCTCTTGCGAAGAGGGTGCTTTCAAGCAGGCCTCTACTAGGCACTGCCGGCGGAGCCTTCCCGACGGCCTCCCGCCCTCACAACTCCTCCTGGAGTTGTGGCTTTGTGAAGCAGGCCTCTCCTAGGCACTGCCAGCGGAGCCTTCCCTATGGCTTCCCGCCCAAACAACTCCTCCTGGAGCGTCTCTGTGGAGCAGCCCCTGTATGAGCTGCTCCTTTTGGATAACCGCTGGGGAACGGTATCCTGTCCCCGACGGGGCTCTCGTGGCCCGACTCTGCGGAGTCTATAGCCCTGACTGACTTAGCTTATGCCCACCGCCCGACTGGCGTTGGCTGTGTACCCGGCTGGGCACTTTGCCAAGTCTGTCGCCGCACCGCTACCGGCTTGCGACTCCCCCGAGGTGACAGACTGCCTTTCAGAGACTGCGTCCCGCAGCTCTCTCTCTCCTTGTCGGTAGCAGACCTGCACCTTGATGATTTTTTACTTGTTCCTATAATGTGTAGGGAAAAACATACAGCAACAAATTTTTACTTTTTTCTAACTCCTCCAAAGTCTCCCCGACTTTGGTGGAGCTGTAATTACTCACCTGCAACAGGAGCTCCGTCCTCCTGCTGCCGTTCGCGCCAATGCGTCAGACGTAATGACGCGCATGCGCCCTGACGGGTCTTCTTCACGTAGTCACTCACGTGACTCCGAAGTAAAATCTATCTATCTCTGCCTTAAAAATATCCACTGACTTGTCCTCCACAGCCTTCTGTGGCAAAGAATTCCACAGATTCACCACCCTCTGACTAAAGACATTTCTCCTCATCTCCTTCCTAAAAGAACACCCTTTAATTCTGAGGCTATGACCTCTAGTCCTAGACTCTCCCACTAATGGAAACATCCTCTCCACATCCACTCTATCCAAGCCTTTCACTATTCTGTATGTTTCAATGAGGTCCCCCCTCATTCTTCTAAACTCCAGTGAGTACAGGCCCAGTGCCGGCAAATGCTCATCATTGGTTAACCTAAGGCCCTGGCTACACCTTTACGAACCTTGCACAGATAAAGGTCTATTTTCTTTTCCGACAGCATCTGATTAAAGCCTGCTTCAAGCGGCTATTGATGTTTGGGACTAAAAATGTGTTTATGTTTTGAGGAAGGGCCCCACGAAGAACAATTCTTGGCTGCTAATGTCTGTAACTCAGGAAGGGGTCCAGCTTTATGACTGGAATCACATTGGGTGAGTAGGAATGTAAATGAGCTCAAATGATCTTGGAGATTTGGCCATAACTTTTTAATGAATACCCACGTGCAGAATTTCACAATCTTTTATAATTCCAGATACTTAAAATCAAATGTAAATTCTCAAATAGTCATAGTAAGATTTGAATTCACATTCCTGGGTTATTGGAAAGGTCATAAACTTTCAGTACCATGTCCACTACAATAAAGTAAGTCAAATAACATGAAACAGTTCTCATGAAGTAAGATGTATCAACTTCATTTAGCTTGTGTAGGAAGGAACTGCAGCTGCAGGTTTACACCAAAGATGGAATCAAAATGCTGGAGTAACTCAGCAGGTCAGGCAGCAAAAGGAATAGGCGACATTTCTGGTCGACCCCATCTCAGTCTGAAAAAGGGTCTCGATCCAAAATGTCACCTATTCATTTTCTCCAGAGATGTTGCATGACCTGCTGAGTTACTCCAGCATTTTGTGTTCATTGTACATACCATATTTTCATGCCATATTTGCAGCTGCTCTGCTTCAGAATACTAATTTCCATTCCACACGTCACTAAGTCAGCAATTTTGTTTCTACATTAAAAAAAATTGCAAACCCCGTCGTTTTAACATAATTTTCAGTCACCTCTTCATTTCTATAATTACTCTGCTGATATTTCCAAATCCTTATCCTTATTGGAAACAGCTAAACGTTAATCAATAAAAGCTGAAGCAGTGGACTGCTTTTAATCTTTACCATATGGTGTTTGAGCTGAATGAACAACCTAGTTCTGTCTGCGTATTCTTTCCATGCATGGGCAACGTTGAGAGCCGAATGAAGGTGAAATATACTTGAAAGAATTAGGTGATAATCATGGGTAATGCGATGACAACTGGACTTTACATAGCACCTTTGGTATAATGTACATTTCAATGAGACTCACAAGAGCACCGTTAGACAAAATCTGACACCAGCCAACATGACATAAAAGGGTGGATGTTTGGTCAGAGTTTAAGGATCAGCAATAATCATAAGGAATAGCAGAGAAGTCACAGTCATATTCTTACAGCGTGGAAACAGGCCCTCCGGCCCAACTTGCCCACACCGGCCAACATGTCCCATCTACACAAGTGCCACCTACCTGCGTTTGGCGCATATCCCTCTTAAATCTGTCCTATCCATGTACCTGTCTAAATGTTTCTTAAATGTTGTGATAGTACCAGCCTCAACTATCTCCTCTGACAGCTCGATCCATACACCCACCACCCTTTGCGTGAAAAAGTTACCCCTCAGATTCTTATTCTATGTTTCCCCCCTCACCTTAAACCTATGTCCTGCGATTCTCGATTCCCCTACTCTGGGCAAGAGACTCTGTGCGTCTACCCGATCAATTCCTCTCATCATTTTGTCCACCTCAAAAAGATCACTCCTCATCCTCCTGCACTCTAAAGAATAGAGTCCTATCTTGCTCAACCTCTCCCCATCGCTCAGACTCTCGATTCCTGGCAACATCTTCTCTGCACCCTTTCCAGCTTGGCAACAACATCTTTCCTTTAGCATGGTGCCCAGAACTGAACACAATGCAGCCTCACCATGTGGCCTCATCAACATCTAATACTGCAACAAACCCAAAACTGAACACAATACTCTAAATGCGACCTCACCAACGTTTTATATAACATGACCTCCCAACTTCTATACTCAATGCTCCGACTGATGAAGGCCAATGTGCCAAAAGCCTTTTTGACCACCCTATCTACCTGTGATGCCACTTTCAACAAACTATGTACCTGCACTCTTAGATCCCTCTTGAAAGTACTTGAAAGGTTCTCATTCTAATGTGATTGTGTTTTTATCTCAAAAGAGGAAAGAGGGGCAGCGTGGTGGCACAGCAGTAGAGTTGCTGCCTTACAGCACCAGAGACCTGGGTTTTATCCTGACTATAAGTGTTTGCCTGTACGGAGTTTGTACATTCTCCCCGTTTTCTCTGGGATCTCCTGCTTCTGAAGATATACAGGTTGCAGGTTAATTGGCTTGGTATAATTGTAAATTGTTCTTAGTGTGTATGATAGCGTTAGTGTATGGGCATCGCTGGTCAGCATGGACACGGTGGGCCGAAGGGCCTGTTTCCGCACTGTATCGCTAAACTAAACTAAACTAAACTAAATTGACATGAGGCTCATCAGCCTATAATTTCCAGAATTATCTCTACTTCCCATCTTATCAAAGAAACCACATTGGTTGCTCACCAATCCTCTGGGACCTCACATGTAAATCTTCGTCAAGGCCCCTGCAATCTCCATTCTTGCCTCTCTCAATAAATACCCTCCTTTATTCACATGAAATTCACATTAGGCAGGAAATGGTGTTGGGCTTGCCCCCACCTACATGAAAAGTCTTCTCAGCCACCACTCCACCTCCAGGCCCCTCAGATCGGCCGACTTGGGGTTGCTGAATATCCCACGGTCTATGCATAAGCTCAGGGGCGACCGTGCAGTTGCAGTTGCAGCCCCTAGACTGTGGAACAGCATCCCCTTCCAATCAGAACTGCCCCCTCCATCGACTCTTTTAAGTCAAGACTAAAAACTTATCTATATTCCCAAGCATTTCCTGACGTCCTCTGAGTGAGGGCTACATGTATATATGTATGTAGTTTGTTTTGTTTATGCTATTCTTATAACAAATGTAAAGCACTTTGGCCAACGAGAGTTGTTTTTTAAATGTGCTATATAAATAAATGTGACTTGACTTGACTTGACATGACTTGACTGATGGGACTGAAGGCTGATAAATCCCCCGGGCCTGATGGTCTGCATCCCAGGGTACTTAAGGAAGTGGTTCTAGAAATCGCGGACGCATTGGTGATCATTTTCCAATGTTCTATAGATTCAGGATCAGTTCCTGTGGATTGGAGGGTAGCTAATGTTATCCCATTTTTTATGAAAGGCGGGAGAGAGAAAACAGGGAATTATAGACCAGTTAGCCTGACATCGGTGGTGGGGAAGATGCTGGAGTCAATTATAAAAGTGGATAGCAGTAACAGGATTGGTCCGAGTTTGCATGGATTTACGAAGGGGAAATCATGCTTGACTAATCTCCTGTATTTTTTTGAGGATGTAACAAGTAAAATGGACAAGGGAGAGCCAGTGGATGTAATGTAGCTGGACTTTCAGAAAACCTTTGATGAGGTCCAACAAAGGAGATTAGTGGGCAAAATTAGAGCACATGGTATTGAGGGTAGGGTACCAACATGGATAGAAAATTGGTTGGAAGACAGGAAACAAAGAGTAGGGATTAATGGGTCCCTTTCAGAATGGCAGGCAGTGACTAGTGGGGTATCGCAAGGCTCGGTGCTGGGACTGCAGCTATTTACAATATACATTATTGATTTAGATGAAGGGATTAAGAGTAACATTAGCAAATTTGCAGATGACACAAAGTTGGGTGGCAGCGTAAACTGTGAGGAGAATGCTATGAGGATGCAGGGTGACTTGGACAGGTTGGGTGAATGGGCAGATGCATGACAGATGCAGTTTAATGTGGATAAATGTGAGGTTATCCATTGGCAGCAAAAACAGGAAGGCAGATTATTATCTGAATGGTGTCAAGTCGGGAAAAAGGGAAGTACAATGAGATCTGAGTGTCCTTGTTCATCAGTCACTGAAAGTATGCATGCGGGTACAGTAGGTAGTGAAGAAAGCTAATGGCAAGTTGACCTTCATAACAAGAGATGTTGAGTATAGGAGCAAAGAGATCCTTCTACAGTTGTACCGGGCCCTAGTGAGACTACATCTGGAGTATTGTGTGCAGTTTTGGTCTCCAAATTTGAGGAAGGACATTCTTGCTATTGAGGGAGTGCAGCGTAGGTTCACAAGGTTAATTTCCAGGATGGCGGGACTGTCATATATTGAAAGAATAGAGCAGCTGGGCTTGTATACACTGGAATTTAGAAGGATGAGAGGGGATCTTGTTGAAACATATAATATTATTAAGGGATTGGATACGCTAGAGGCAGGAAACATGTTCCCGATGTTGGAGCAGTCCAGAACCAGGGGCCACAATTTAAGAATAAGGGGTAGGCCATTTAGAACGGAGATGGGGGAAAAACTTTTTAATCCAGAGAGTTGTGAATCTGTGGAATTCTCTGCCTCAGAAGGCAGTGGAGGTCAATTCTCTGGTGCTCTCAAGAGAGAGTTAGATAGAGCTCAAAGATAGCAGAGTCAAGGGATATGTGAGAAAGGCAGGAATGTGGTACTGATTGTGGATTATTAGCCATGACAGCACCTTTAATTAGGATCGAAATCGGGTTTCTGGCACTGCAAGTGCTGTAAGGCAGCAACTCTACCGCTGCACCACCAGTAATAAATGTATAAGATGGATTTGTGTGGGCAAGTTGGGCTGAAGGGCCTGTTTCCACACTGTATGTCTCTATGACTTTATGTTCGAGTAACTCACAAAGAACATTAATTAGTCACTTCTGCTGTTTTGCGCAATGAGCATACTGCTCATTGCTATGTTTCTCTGGGTAGCAGTTAGCAGTGACAAAATCCATTAATTACCATCACTTATTAAGGCAAATCTGTAAAACCTACAACATGCATATTAAAGGTCCTTGCTTTTAAATTTGGATTTGACTCCTTTCCATTTTATCTTGAATGCAAAGAAAAAGTTATTTTTAAATTGAACTTAGAAACAAAGAACTGTAGATGCTGGTTTACAAAAGAAGACACAGTGTCAGCGTATCTCAAAGGGTCAGGCAGAATCTCAGGAGAACATGGAAAGGTGCTGTTTCGGTATGCGACCCTTCTTCAAACTGATTGTTGGGGAGGGTGAGAAATAAAGCTGGAGGAGAAGAGGGGCAGGATAAAGCCTGGCAGATCATCAGCCTTTTATATTTCAGGCTTTGGCCTGCCCTTCAGCTTTTCCAGCTTTCTTTATTTCTTCCCCTCTGAAGAAGGGTCCTGATCCGAAACATCGCCTATTCATTTTCTCCTGAGATGCTGCCTGACCCCCTGAGCTACTCCAGCACTCTGTCCTCTTTAAATGTAACTTACTTTTTGCAAAAGACCTTGACATTAAACCTGATTTTCTTTTCGTTTTAAGCATATTTCTTTTTTTTCCTTTTCTCAGAATTAGCTTTTAATGGGGCTTCAACAATCCCTGAAATGTTCTTTATGAGCCTGGCTCCATCCTATTGTTGGATTGAGTTACAGGGAGGTGTTGAATTACCAAGTCATTTTAAGTGTTCTTTGCCCGCTATGTACTGCTCATTCTCTTCCAGGGTCAAGAACTTTCAATCCAGTTGGTCTATGGGGAAATATTTGGATACATTTTTCTAATTGCCAAGATCCATGTGCAATTGCCAAACACATTCAGCAAGTAGACGAAATATCATTTTAATCATTTCTTTCAAACTCAAATACCCTTCGAGAAAGCTTTACTGTCATTTATTTATTTAGAAAAAGGATTCATTTTTGCAATGTAGGAAGGTCTCACAAAGAAAAACAATGAGAATGTACATGGCATTGTTCGCAAGTTTAACAGATAACGTAAAAGTGGGTGGTATTGACGATAGTGAAGATGGTTGTCAATTTTTGCAGCAGGACCTTGATCGGTTGGCCAAGTGGGCTGAAGAATGACTGATGGAACTTAATGCAGAGAAATATGAGGTGTTGCATTTTGGAAGTTTAACATGGGCAGGACCTACACAGTGAATGGTCGGGCTCTGGGAGTGTTGTGGAGTAGAGGGATCTAGGTTTACAGGTACATAGTTCGTTAAAAGTGGCATCAAAGATAGATAGGATGGTCGAAATGCTTTTGGCATATTGACCTTCATCAGTCAGAGCATTAAGTATAGAAGTTGGGAGGTCATGTTTCAGTTGTATTAGATGTTGGTGAGGCCGCAATTAGAGTACTGTGTTCAGTTTTGGGCATCATGTTATAGGAAAGATGTTGTTAAGATTGAGTGGGTGCAGAGAAGATTTACGAGAATGTTGCCACAACTCGAAGGCCTGAGCTATAGGGAGAGGTTGAGCAGGCTAGGACTCTATTCCTTGAAGCGCAGGAGCATGAGGGGTGACCTTATTGAGGTGTACATTGCGTGACCTTATGGAGGTGTCTCTTGCCTCCACATGGCATAGAGTCCTAGCCTGCTCAACTTCTTCCTATAACTTACGCCCTCGAGTCCTGGCAATATCCTCATGAATCTTCTCTGCACCCTGATATAAATTGCAGAGAAGGTGAATGGGTTGAGAGTATAAAGGGAATGTTGTGTAGAGTTTGAAGGGATCAGGCAATGGATTACAATGGTGTTGGAGACTGAGTGAAGAAAGAAATGGATAAAGTACTACTCATGCTGTTTCATTTATACTTAATTTACTGGCAGCTTAATTAACATACATTTGGATAAAAAGACAGGCATTAAGTGCAGTTTGTTTAATTGATGGCCTCCACATGAAATGATACAGGACTTTTGCCTGCTGTCCAGTTGATAGTTGATGACAAAAATATTTCTTACTAAACAAATAGTAAATGAAGCTGAATCCTGGTGTAGAAACAGTCACTCATTTTGTTGTTAATGTTTTGCTTGAATTACCACAGTTATATAATGGAATGAACCAGGAAGGAGTGTGTGGCTTATTATACTTGATGTGTGTTTGGCTGAATGATCCAACAATTCCATTTTGCAAATGAGTAGTCAATGACAAACATGTGCAAAAAATATTATCAGAAAGCATAAATGAACCAGTACAAGCTCTGTTTTCTTAGATAATGAGAAGACATTTCCAACTGTTAACATCTTTAGCCTTTAGAGTTGCAGCATGGTAACAGGTCTTTTGGCCCACCAAATCTGTGCCGACCAGCGATCACCCCGAACACCAGCACTACCCGACGCACTAGGGAAAATTTACAACATACGGAAGCCAATTACCTACAAACCTGTACTTCTTTGGAGTGTGGGAGGAAACCAGAGCACCCGGAGAAACCTCACATAGTCACAGGGAGAATGTACAAACTCCGTACAGACATCACCCATGGTCAGGATTGAACCCGGTCTGTGATGCTGTAAGGCAGCAACTCTACTGCTGCACCCTTGTGTCGTCCAAAGTCATGGGCAACGTGGAGCATACAATAAATCCCAGCGTTGTCACTGACATCCAAATCACATGGATGAGTAAATAAACCTTACCCCACAATCCAAACACACCCTTTGTAAATTAATTCCTGGGCTCAAGGTGTCACTCTTAAATTTATGTTGAAGCAACATTTTCCCCAATCATATTTGCTTGCATTTTATATTTTCTTATACTTTTATGCTTTCCCTTCATTTACATTTATGAATTTCCGCTGTGTGAGTTTTCTGAAGAGGCACATACAAAGCAGCTCTGTGAATGATCACAAGGAGGTGTACAAATATAGCTTGAAGCAACACCACCATATGTTTTTCATTGCTCCCTATGGAGAAGAGCCAAATGTGCCTGGCAGCTCCCAGGGATGACTTGGCTAAAATGCACTTATATAAAGAGTAGGGAACATAACCATGTCTTTCTCTACTTCAGACCACAAAATGCCACACATCAGTGGTGATATCATTACCGTGCCTATAATCAGAGAGTATAGGTGTTTTACTCAAGCACTTATTAGAACAGATTGTTTGATTTCTCCAAGTCAGCTAAGTGCAGATTCTATCCGTGAAATGAATAGGCAATGTTTAGTTTTAGTTTTGTTTAGAGATACAGCACAGAAACAGACCCTTCAGCCCACCAAGTTCTCACCGACCAGTAATCCCCACACATTAGCACTATCCTACACTAGGGACAATTTTGCATTTATACCAAGCCAATTAATCTTTTGCATTTATACCAAGCCCCCCCCCCCCCCCCTCCCAGCCCCACCTCCAACCTCATCTACTGCATCCGCTGTTCCAGGTGCCAACTTCTCTACATCGGCGAGACCAAGCGCAGGCTCGGCGATCACTTCGCCCAACACCTCCGCTCGGTTCGTATTAACCAACCTGATCTCCTGGTTGCTCTGCATTTCAACTCCCCCTCCCATTCCCAATCTGACCTTTCTGTCCTGGGCCTCCTCCATTGCCAGAGTGTGGCCCAGCGCAAATTGGAGGAACAGCACCTCATATTTCGCTTAGGTAGTTTACACCCCAGCGGTATGAACATTGACTTCTCTAATTTTAGATAACCCTTGCTTTCCCCCTCCTTCACCTCCCCCTTCCCAGATCTCCCACAAAGCTTACTGTCTCCGCCTCTTCCTTTCTTTTTCCTGCCCACACCCCCCCCCCCCCCTGACCTCAGTCTGAAGAAGGCTCTCGACCCAAAACGTCGCCTATTCCTTCTCTACATAGATGCTGCCTCACCTGCTGGATTTCTCCAGAATTTTTTGTCTACCTTCGATTTTTCCAGCATCTGCAGTTCTTTCTTAAACCTATAAACCTGTACATCTTTGTAATGTGGGAATAAACCGAACATCTCGGAGAAAACCCATGCAGGTCACGGGGAGAACGTATAAACTCCATACAGACAACATCAGTGGTCAGGATTGAACCCAGATCTCTGGCACTGTAAGGCAGTGACTTTACCAATGTGCCACCGTGCTGCCGTGCCAATGGTTACGTTTTTTTTCATACTTTATTCCTTTAGCCCAGGAAACCATCACTCACCGGGTATCACAGACAACCCTTTAATGAGATGACACGCGTAGATGGTCGTTCATATTGAGCGATACTGGGCAATTTGATTAAGGATGCCCTGACAGTTAGATGTATCTTGACCTAATCCAACTTCCATGCAAACCTCTATGTAAGTTAATGAATCACAGTGGGATAACATAGAACTAGTGTCTGGGCGATCGATGGTCAGCATGGTGGACCAAAGGGCCTGTTTCCATGCTGTATATCTAAACTAAACAGTCAAAAACATGAACGCAGTCTAAAGCCGCTGCCATTCCTTCCCAAGCTTAAGTGAAACTGAAATCAGTCAGCGACTGGCATACAGGCTCGTGTTTTAATAAGCTCATAGTTTATAGGAGCAGAATGAGGCAATTCGGCCCATAAAGTCAACTCTGCCATTCAATCATGCCTGATCTATCTTTCCTTCTCAACCCCATTCTCCTGTCTTCGCCCCATTATCCCTGACACCCTTACTAATCAAGAATCTGTCAATCTCGGCCTTAAATCCTCTTGTGATGCTGATCTCTTTGTATGGTCTCTTTACAGTCAATGTCACACTTAGATGACAGGCCACTCACCTAGGGAATACCACTGATGAAATAACATCAGCATGAGGAATAATGTATAAATTAAATATAAATTGAATTACATAATTTTAAAGTTGGTGCCAAAACAGAAAGAAATGGGCAAGAAGATGATGTGGCGTCTTTTAAAATTAAATGGGAATTTTTGCTTTGTTTATAGGGAAATTTTATATGGAAGCAATGATGTTTTGTTGGACATTTTTAGTTTAGTTTAGAGATACAGAGTGGAAACAGGCCCTTCGGCCCGCCAAGTCCGTGCCGACCCCCGCACATTAACACTACCCTATACACACTAGAGACAATTTTACATTATACCAAGCTATTTAAACTAGAAACCTGTACGTCTTTGGAGTGTGGGAGGAAACCAAAGATCTCAGAGAAAGAACCCAAGCAGGTCACGGGGAGGACATACAAACTCTGTACAGACAAGCATCCGTAGTCAGGATCGAATTCGAGTCTCTGGCGCAGTAAGACAGTTCCTCTACCGCAATGCTACCATGCTGACCACATTATGAAAAACTGGTTCAGCTTTAGAAGGAATATTGTGCTGAGTTCTGGGTCCTACAGTTAAAGACGAAAGTCTAGGCCTAAGAGATGATATGGAAGAAATATATTAAAATAGTGCCAGGAATTAAGAATTATGTGGAGAGATGTTGTTGTTATCTTTATAGAGTAAACTAAGCGGAGTTTTGATGGTGGTAAACCTAATCTTGAATGGTTTGGAAGGAATAAAATGGAATAAAATACATCCACTGGCAATAGACGGTAAACTTGAACACAGGCTTAAGCTGATATGCAAAAGAACTAAAGGTAACACGAAGAGATATATTTGGAATAGTGTTTGAGAATATAACCGCTGATCAGACAGTGGAAGAAAATACAATGACAATTTTCATGGGAGCATACTTGAGAAGGATAATAGGGGAAAGAGTTAGTTAATGAGACAAATTCTGTCAATGAGTTGGCCCAGGCACAATTGAATAATCAAACTCGCTGTATATCATTTAATAACTGGGTGTCAAACAAGAGCACAATACTGTCTCTTAAACCTCGACAGGTGTAGAGAGCATACTAAGTGTTGTTTTAATGTTTACTACGGTGTCCATTAATTACCATGTTTACATATCTGAAGTGCTGCTGCAAATAAGAATTTCATTGTTTTATTATCATATGCCTGAAATGGAACAATCTTGACTCTTACCATTCACATCAACAAAACAGACTTTATAAGCAGAATTTAAGAATTGAGAAGTCTGATGAAGGATCCCAACCTGAAGCATTCCCTCCACAGATGCTTCCTGACCTACTGAGTCCCTCCAGTACTTTTTTTTTCAGGATGCCTGCATCTGCAGTTTCAACTATTTAACATAGTTGGTAGCACAACAAGTGAGATCTAACAGCTTCAGCGTGCTTATGAAATTAATTCTACTTACTGCCGTGAAACTGAACTTTAGAGACAGAACATACTAACCAGGGGTGTTTGGCTTTAGGAGCTGATACTCTTCTCAGATAGATATGCAGTAAACTATCCTACACTGTGTTCAAGGAGCCTGGTCATCATAGGAACCATACATGTTCTTTGCAGCACGTGCTTCTGCGTGTAAACCACCCAAATTGCTGTATATAATACATCTTAAACTTCATGATTTTCATTTTCTTTCTGGGTGATCCAGTTGGATGTACGGACAACACAAGCTTCGTGCGCCAGTAACAGAGTGAGACTCCTGTGTAACTTGGATCATGGCGAAGAAAAATATCGACTTAAAGTGCTGTCACTGATGCCAGGGATAGAATTGTCCAATTATCCTCTCAAATCACCACAAAAAGAACAAACCGATCCCTCTTTAATCACTGAACTTAATTTGCAACATGTTTGTGAAATGTGCTTTAAGACTTTAATTAAAGTCTTTCAATTACCATGTTTATGCACTTGTGTATTGCAAATGATGGATTATCATTTTATACAATGATATCCTTTTGTTGACTTATTTGGATTAAATTGGAACCAAGCAGAAGTTGATTATCAGTAGTTGTGTGTTACTTTGAATGTGATAGATACCCATACTCCACACACCATGTAACAGGTTTTAAATATAATAGGTTATTAGAGGGTGGGAGAGGGGAGGTCTGGTAACATTAAACATCAAGCCACCCGTATCCTGACAATGTGGTACCGAGATCAAGCTCGACTTTGTACCCTGATTCTTCCACATGCCATCCCCCTGATTGTGGCTCCCCACAAGATTGCTGGATTACTTTGTAACTCGCAGAGCACCCTGCAGACAACATACGGTTGATGTACACATGGAATGTCCGATAATCTCTGGAGTCAATTACTTTGCATAACTTGCCAAAGTGGAGCGCTGCTACAGGTTGTCAGATGCAGGAGAGTGGCACATCCTGAGGCAGCTAGCCAGAAACAGAGCAGGGCAGTGATCCCAAAGGTAGAGGGTGAGTGAGGGCAGTGGGTGGTGAGAGAATTTTTGCAAAGCATTTATGCTCCATCTGGCCCCAAATGACATTTCTGGTCCTCTTGTGGAATCAATGTATGTTACAAATGTATTATAGATACGTTATAAATAATCTTGAACTACATAAACTTGGGGGTACTGGTTTTGTCTTTTTGCACTATAATTGTTTGTTTGTTTGAGGTGTGTGTATGCATGTTTGTGCATGTGTATGGATATGGATATGTACACACGTATATGTACTTAACTTTTTTCATTTATGATATTTTTTACAGAGTACTATGTTTACATATCTGTTGTGCTGCTGCAAATAAGAATTACATTGTTCGGTTTGGGACATATGATAATTAAACACAAGGTAGACAAAATGCTGGAGTAACTCAGCGGGACAGGCAGCATCTATGGAGAGAAGGAATGGCTGCCATGTCGGGTCGAGACCCTTCTTCAGAGTGATAATAAAACACTCATGACATGAGATTTTAACCACATTGGCAGACATTTGAAGTATACTTGACCCTACATGCCTTCCTCTAGTCAGTACTAAGATGACTAGCTAGTATTTGTCTGTCTGAAGAAGGGTCTCGACCCAAAACGTCACTCATTCCTTCTCTCTAGAGATGCTGCCTGACCCGCTGAGTTACTCCAGCTTTTTGTGTCTGTCTTAGCTATACTAAGCTATTGATCCACAAACTCTGGGAAGTTTAATGATGCAGGGCAGTCAGCACAACACTTAATAACCCATGGGTTTGCACCCTGAGAAATGTTATGAGAAGGGTTGCTAATTCCTACTGCACCCACCCAAATGGACCCCTGACTTTACAAAAAGAGAACAGTATCACCTTCCATAGATAGGCACTTGAATTCTAGCTCTTTACATTAAATTTGAATCTGAACAGAGATTTGGCACACAAAGACCAAATCTTGATGGGTTTCGTGTTTTTGGTCTGCAGTGTCACTCCTGATGAAGAAATTGACTGTTAGATTGAGACATGGAGTACACCTTCTCCCAGCATGGAACAGCGTGACCAGCAAGTGAAGGAAAGCAAATAGAGCAATAACATTAGGGGGAGGGTAAGCGGGAAATGGCTATAAAAGCCAGACATGTAACGGACTATATAAGGCTTAAACTAAACCAAATCAAAATAGTTTAATGCAAATCTGTGGTGCAGATGCTATCGGAGCCATGCAGTTTTACAGGTTTTAAAAATACACTACCTTGCAGGCATGTATAAATTGTTTTATAGTTCTACTTTGGCCTTGTGCGGGTTTAGATTTGCTTTTACCTACCAGATAGAATAGTCATTGTAGAGAAGCAGTTACATGTGGCTGAGACACACATATTTCACCTTATAGCCTAAACACATATTTAGTTATATCAGATTACCATCCCAGCCACTGCAACGTTATACTGATTTGCTTGTACCTTATTCCTTAAACTACATTTTGAGAACTGCGGAAAGTAGAGCAAGATTACAGAACAAATCTGTAATCACTTTCTAACCCTGAGGGGGCTGGATAATGTAGGTCACAAAACCTGTGATAACAACACATGGTTTTAATTGTGCATGCTTTGTTTGAAGTGTTAAATTCTTTTACTTTTCAGGAACGATAAATTGGAAAATTGACAAAATATTTTGGGAGATTTGAACCTAGTTTGGCCATTTAGATCCAAGATGAACAAAAAAAAGAACAAGTACAACAACAAAAAAAGTAGATATTAAATAAACAAAAGCATTAATGTTATAGTGTGTAGCAGTAGAAGCACTTGTGACAAAAGAGAAAGTAGCAGAGAAAGTTTCATTCTAACTTTGGTATCAAAGTGGTGTAAAGTAATGGATAGATTTAATTTTCTGGCAAACAATGTGGAGATGTTTTGCCTCAACCTCAGAAAAAACCCTATGTGTCAAAAAATGCTTTTTCCATTCTAAATCATTCCAAGCCTCAGAGGTGAAGCTGCCAACATGAGGTCGGCCTTGTGATATAGATCTACCTGCTAAATTGCTGCCAGAGAAGGCTGCCTTTAAACGTGCTGGCTTAAAGTGAATAGTTTCGGTTGAAAAATAAATGTGAACTGTTCAGAAGAATAAGCTGCAAGAAGCATAGACGCATAGTCCATAAAGATAAACCAACATATGCAGGGAGACAGATTAAACTTGCTTGGTTATTTATTTTCATTCATATACCGTGTCAGTACTGAATTTCTTTTTACTTGAATGACTGCCAACTGGTATGGGAAAAGAGCAATCTGAAATTAGGACCATTACTGGTATTTAGTAACTGAAGCTGAACTGGTTTAATGCCTACATTACCTTGCTGTAATTATGGTGAAAATGTTTGCATGGTGTGCCAACAGCATCATTATGGATGAACCTTGTTGACTGGAGCCAATGGTTCCAATCAGAGTTCATGGTTCCAATATGAATCACTGTTGTTTCTCCATTCATTCGTGAATTGTCAATAGATCTAAGACTTGTGTGCATGTTCTTTAAAATGCAAAAGTCCAAGGCTAGAAGAATGATAGATGGCCCTGTATCTTTTATGAGAATCAAATAATTGAGTCCATGTGAAGCCCCATACCACGGAATTGCCATATAGATCCAACAACAGATCAAACCTCACATCAGATCCAAGGAACCCTTGATTCATCTGAGAATTCCGTGCCTGCAGTTTAGGAAATACACCGGAGACTAATTTTTACAAAATTATTTAGCTCAAGCTTAGGCTCAAGGTTGCAAAATATTTCAAATTATTTTATGCAATATTACTTTCCTTTACTCTTTATTTTAAAACAGACTTTTAATAATGTTTATTATTTTAATCATTTTTCAAAGTAATGTTTTTTTGCATCTCTCAATATTAGTGATGTTCAAAAACTATTAGAACCATGACAGAAGATAGAACATAGAATAGTGCAGCATGGGAACATGCCCTTTGGACCACAATGTCCATGCTGTGCATGATGCCAACTAATCCCCTCTGCCAGCTCATGATCCATATCCCTCCATTCCCGCATATCTATGTGCCTGTCCAAAAACTTCTCAAACAACTTAACTTAAAAAACCTCAATCACGTCTGCCTCCACCACCGGCCTGGCAGCATGTTCCAAGCCCTTACCTCTCTGTGTAAAAATATTTTCCCCCACATTTCCTATATACTTTGCTTTGCTACACCTTTAAAGCTATGCCCTCTGGTGTTTGACAATTTCATCCAAGGAACATTTTTAAAACTTTGTTCTTGACCCTATCCATGCCTTTCACAATTTTATAAACTTCTATCTCAGATAGCTTGATCAAAAGGTAAATCTCCACTCGTAGATGTCAAGCGATTTCCCAGGATCAGGATTTAACCTATTTGCTGCTGAGGCTTTTGCTGCCTGACTCCAGCATGCAGAGTGACATTGGTGCTTGAAATAGCCTCAGATGACTATAGGCATGAGGGGAGCATAAACCTCATTGGTGACCCTTGGACTATCTTTGATCTGACCTCATTGGATTTACCTTGCACTAAACGTTATTCCCTTATCATGTATCTATACACTTTAAATGGCTCGATTTTAATCATGCATTGTATTTCCGCTGACAGGTTAGCCTGCAACAAAGCTTTTCACAGTACCTTGGTACATGTGACAATAAACTAAACAAAAGAGAGATCAAGAGATAGGGACAGAACAGTCTGGTTCATTAAATATTAGTTTGTTGCTGCAATAAATTGTGCCATATTTACATACTTCTGGTGAGGGAATTTCCATCTTGCTAAGATTATTTGTTCATAATTTCTGTGTCATTGTTATGTCAGAGTGTTTGTGGATCAATATAAGAAAGCAAAAAATAAGACAAAGTGCTGGAGTAACACAATGGGTCAGGCAGCATCTATGGAGAACATGGATAGGTGATGTGTTGGGTCTGGACCCTTCTTCAGACCAAATAAAATGCATCTTGACTTATACATCTTCAGGCTGCTGACATGGATGGGCTGTGTCTGTGCTGTCTGATTCTGTGACTCAGTAGAGTCATAGAGTCATACAGCACAGAAACAGGCCCTCTGGCCCAACTCATCCATTATGACTGTGATGCCCCATCTAAGCTAGTCCTATTTGCTTGCGTTTGGCCCTTATCTCTCGAAACCTTTCCTATCCATGTACCTGCCCAAGTCTCTCTGCTTTAGTATCTGCCTCAATTATCTCCTCTGGTGGTTTATTCCATATACCCACCACTCTCCGAGTGAAAATATTGCCTCTCAGATTTATCAGAAAATCTTGCCCCTCTCACCTTAAACATATGTCCTCTTGTTTTTTATTCTCCGACCATAAACATATGTCCTCTTGTTTTTTATTCTCCGACCATGGGTAAAAGACTGTGTATTCACCCTATCTTCTCATGATTCTATACACCTCTATAAGATCGCCCCTCAGTACTGCCTGGGTGTTTTTTTATAACTTTTTGAATAGTACTTTTATATTTTAATAAGTCTCGCAAAATAATGCGGAAGTTTGCTGAATTTTGTAAAAGGGGCCAGTGGAGGGGATTGAAGGTCAGACTCAAAAGTTGCGGTTCAAGGTAAATGTTTTTGAGATTTATAGAGGAATCAATTAAACAAGTTTTAAGTGATATGGTTGAAAACATTAAAAGTTTCTGCACTACTGATTCGATAGAAATGCAAATACATAGCTAGTGTTGAGAGGGAAAGATAGATCAGCCACAATTGAATGGCAGAGTAGACTTGATGGGCCAAATGGCCTAATTCTGCTCTTATTTGTAGGTTAATTGGCCACTGTCAATTGACCCTGGTGAGCAAGTGAAAATTGGATCTGGAGAGATTCGGAAATGTGCGAGACTAAAATTGGACGAGGGTACAATTGGACAACTCCCTCCGTGACTTTGGTCCATGCAGCTCTCCCCATCAATCTCTCTCTGACCCTTGATACTTTCCCCTGCAACCTCAGGAAGTGTAACACTTGTTCTTTTACCTCTTCCATCATCATTATCCAAAGATCTACACAGCCCTTTCAGGTGAGGCAATTTGAAGTGCATTTCCTCTAAATTCGTCTACTGCATTTGATGATTCAAATGTAGCCTTCTCTACATCGGCGAGACGAAGCAGAGACCAATTGAGCGATTTGTAGACCATCAACATTCGGTCTGCAATGGCTATCCCAAACTCTCTGTTGTCAACCACTTTAATCCTCATTCCCATCCATACATTGGCCTGCCTTTCTTTGGCCTTCTCCACTGCCAGGACAACTATATTTGCCTGAGTAATCCAGAGTCATGGGATCATACATCATGGAAACAGGCCCTTGGGCCCAACTTGCCCACGCCGACCAAGATGTCTCATCCACACTAGTCCCACCTGCCTGTATTTGGCAAATATCTCTCTCAGTTCCTATCACTGGACTTCTGGTCCATCTGTTTTAACCCCTTTTCTCTCCAGCCCTGCACCACTTATTTTCAACCCCTCCCCCTCCTATTTCCATCCAACTACTACCCACACATTTCATCCTTTGGATCCCTTTCACCATTTGGTTCCTTCTTCCCTTCAACCTCACCCCTAATGGTTTCCATTATCAGCTTCTGTAGCTAACAGGTTCCATCACTGTTTCCACTTATCAGCCACCTGGCTGTCTCCACCTTCCCTCAATCCTCCCCCACCTGGCTCCACCCGCCTTGATCATCTGCTTCCACCTAGCATCTGTAGAAAGGAACTGCAGATGCTGGATTATGCCGAAGGTAGACACAAAGTGCTGGAGTAACTCAGTGGGTCAGGCAGCATCACTGGAGAAAAAAGGATGGGTGACATTTCGGGTCGTAACCCCGTAAGCCTGACCCGCTGATTTACTCCAGCACTTTGTGCCCATCTATCATCTACCTGCTTCCACCTCTCAACTCCAAGCCTCACTGGGGTCCATCTGTACATCATACATCACCCCACCTTGGCCCACCAATAACCTAGTAGCCATGATCACACCACTTCCCTTCTTTATGCTGGCTATCTTAAAAATAATAGATCAGTACAGCACAAGAATGGGTCCTTTTGGCCCACAATGTCAGAGCCGAACATGATTTCAGGACCAACACATCTGCCTGGATGCAATCCATATCCTTCCATTACCTGCATATCCATATGCTGATCCAAAAGTCTTTAAATGTCACTACTGCATGAGTCTCAACCACCACCCCCGGCAGCAGGCTCCAGGCACTCGTGACCCTCTGTGTAAAAGACTTACCCCGCATATTTCATTTAAAATTTGCCCCTCTCATCTTAAAGTTATGCCCAACAATATTAGATTTTTCCATCCTTCGAAAAAGGTTCGGACTGTCTAACCTAACTATGCCTCTCATAAGTTTATATACTTTTTTTTATCAGTTCTCCCACATTCCAGGGAAAACAATGAAAGTCTGTCCAACATTTCCCTGTAACGAATACCCTCTAATCCAGGTACCATTCTGGTAAACCTCTTCTGCACCTTCTCCATAACTCTCACATCCTTCCTGTAATGGGGTGACCAGGACTACACACAATACTCCAAATGTAGTCTAATCAAGTCCTAGAAAGCTGCACCATCACTTCCTGATTCAATGGCCCTGACCTAAGAAAGCACGCGTAGCTTATATCTTTTTAACACTATCTACTTGTGTTGCCACTTACAGGGAGTTATGGACTTGGATCGTAAGATTCCTCTGTACATCAATGCTGTTAAGGGTCATACCATTAATTGTACATTTGACCTCCCAAAGAGCAAGTCCTCAGATTTGCATGGATCCTTGTATAACTCAACTTTCCTCTGCACTTTTACACTTGCAGGATTTTGATGCAAACCATCAACAATTCCATTCCCCCATCTGATGCAGCTTGATCCACTGAAGTCCACCAAGACCAACTGGATCTTCTGGTTGCTAACCATTTTAACTCCCTTCCCATTCCTGTACTAATCTTTCTGTCCTGGGCATCCATCATTGTCAGAAGGAAGCCACACGCAAGCAGCACCTCATATTCCACTTAGATATCTTCCAGCATTTGCACTCTCTTGTATCTTCCTCTCAGGGTAAAATTGATTTAAATAGGTTTCATGGTCAGCACAGCCTCCGTGGGCCGAATGGCCCATAGTGCTGTAGGAAACTATAACTCCATCTTTGAGAAAGCATACCAGTGCAAGGCTGTGAATGTAGGGAAATGCAAGACTATAATTAACCATTAAAGTGAGGACAAGAATTTAAAATTGGATGAAAAAGCAAAATACGGCAGAAGTTGGAAATCTGAAATAACTGTATAAATATAGCAAATCACACAACAATATGCAGATAGGAAGAGAGTTAATGCTTCTATTGATGACGTAGGCTTAGATTGCAGAGAAAGGGTACGGGGGTGTTTATTAATCGGCAATACGGGTGTAATATCAGCCTTTTGGAATATTCATCTGTGATAGAACTTCCTGAATTTTTATTTACAATCATTTAGTTGGTTTCTACAATAGACAACCCCTCAATGACCCAATGTTGACACTAAAAGGAGGGCTGAAAACATACACAGAATCCAGAAACTTCCAAAAGCTGCAAAGAACAAAGAATAATTAGAAAAATAGCAGATGCAACTCCCCAAAGTTAGCAGCTTGATAAACAATTTATAACTGAATTAAGACCTGTGACAAAGTCACTTCTTCGAGGCATTTGAATAAATCAAGCAGCTCTTTACCTCAGTGGATTTTGAATACCAATTTGGGAACACATGCCACAATTCAGTTTGCACTCTTTGAAAACGAAGACCTAATGACCTCACCTATGGCAAAATAGAAAAGTGGTTGCAATGGGAGGGAAGTCGTGTCTGAGGTTGTCATGAGGCACTCTGCAGCTGCACCCAATATTACACCAGCTGTATTAAATCTTTAAAAAAAACTAAATGTTTCAGAAAAGTTTTATTTACTCTGATGAATATAAATGTTTTTGTTGGTATGAGCATGAATGAATATTAAATATAGAAATATTAAATATAGAAATGAAGAAATACTTCAGGTGGATGAACAGAGACTCTTGCCCAGAGTATGTGAATCGAGGACCAGAGGACATAGGTTTAAGGTGAAGGGAAAAGGATTGAGTAGGAATCTGAAGGGTAACCTTTTCACACAAAGGGTGGTGGGTGTCTGGAACGAGCTGCCAGAGGGGATAGTTGAGGCAGGGACTATCGCAATGTTTAAGAAACAATTAGACAGGAGCATGGATAGGACGGGTTTAGAGGGATATGGGCCAAACACAGGCAGGTGGGACTAGTGTAGCTGTGGGCAAGTTGGGCCGATGGACCTATTTCCACGCTGTATGACTCCATGAGTCTCTATGACTCTAAAGAAATATTAAATACCTAGAATATGAAAACAGGGATGCAATGCTGAGGCTTGATAAGGCACTTGTCAGACCATATTTGGAGCATTGACATCAGTTTTGAGCCCCTTATCTGAGGAAGGATGTGCTGCCATTGGAGAGGGTCCAGAGGATGTTTACGGGAATGATCCGGGAATGATTGAGTTAACATATGATGAGTGTTTGACAGCACTGGGCCTGTACTCGCTGCAGTTTAGAAGGATGAGGGGACACCTAATTGAAACTTGACGAATAGTGAAACTTACCTGGATTGAGTGGATGTGGAGAGGATGGTTCCACTAGTGGGAGAGTCTAGGACTAGAGCTCATAGCCTCAGAATAAAAAGATGTGCCTTTAGAAAGGAGATGAGGAGGAATTTCTTTAGCTAGAGGATGGTGAATCTGTGGAATTCATTGCCACAGAAGGCTGTGGAAGCCAAATCAATGGATATTTTTAAGGTTGACAGATTCTTGATTAGTATGGGTTATTGGGAGAAGGCAAGAGAATAGGGTTGAGAGGGGAAGATAGATCAGCCATGATTGAATGGCAGAATGGACATGATGGGCCGAATGGCCTAATTCTGCTCCTATAACTTATGAACCTATAAACTTATGAGTGGCCTAATATTTATATCCTTCGTGGTCCGGTGAACATGGCCTCTGGAGCAATACTTTTTAAATTTTTGACATTATTTGGTGCGCTTTCCAGCATGCTGCTCCTGAAGCCTGAAATGAGGGTGAGCAAACTGCATCAGATCCCCTTGTAAGCCTATCGTCACAGCAATATCACTTGTAACGAAGAACACATTTCAGAAAAGCTCACGTAATAAAATGCTTTTGGAACCATCCAATAGGCTGACTGACAGTTCACTATCTCACTCTACTCTTCAGAATGCGAGTATCATTCAGCTGGATACTGAAATAAAAGTGATACTGAGATAGGTAAATTTCAAGTCCTTGGGTTTGTGAACGACCAACTTCTCTAGGATGCAGTGGGCAATAGATCAAAGATATAAGCTTTGTAAGTGGATTTTCCATTGGCCTTGCAATGCTCTGTAATTGCATATAAGGCCACAAGTTGATTAATACGTTTCTCCTGAGAGCAAAATGCAATCTATTCCTTCCTGATTGCTCTCATGGGCTTTTAAAACTTTAGCAATGTGTATACATCAATCCAAAGAAATACTTTAAGAGCTATCAATACCAGCAGAACTCAGAGGCCTTTGCACATATATAAATACAAATTTGAGCTTAACTACAAACTAAAGCATGCTAATTTATGATGTCTTTCCCCAATGTTGTAACAGATCTTTGGGATTGCTCATATTGCGAATGTTAGTGATAGAGTGACCATACAAAACGGGCCCTTCGGCCCAACATGACCATGCTGACCATGAGGCACCTTTCAATGCATTTTAGCTGTTCTTACATTAATCCCAAATGTGTAAGAACAAGTGCACTTCCTGCAATTGCAGGGATAAGTGGCAGGAATTAGGGAATGAGTCTGAAAAAGGGTCTCGACCCAAAACGTCACCCATTCCTTCTCTCCAGAGATACTGCTTATCCCGCTTTCTACCTAGGAATTAGGGAAGGGTGGATGGGGAAGGATTTGTGGAACAGGGAGTCAGAGGGAGTGGTCTAATTCTACTTTATTCCAATTTTATTCTCCAACATTCCCACAGATTTTACCACCTCCTTATACACAAAGAACAATTTACTGAAGCCAAGAAGTGGGCAGAACAGTGGCACATTGGTAGAGTTGCTGCCTTACAGCGCCAGAGACCTGGGTTTGATCCCGACTACAGATGCTGCCTGTACGGAGTTTTATGTTCTCCCCGTGACCGCGTGGGTTTTCTCCGACATTTTCGGTTTCCTCCCACACTCCAAAGATGTACTGGTTTGTCGGTTAATTGACTGGGCATAAATGTAAATTGTCCCTAGTGTATGTAGGATACTGTTAGTCTGCAGGGATCGCTGGTCGGTGCAGACTTGGTGAACTGAAGGGCCTTTTTCCGTGCAGTATCTCTAAACTAAACTAAAAAATTAAACTATCAACCCAGTCACAAAATCCTGGAGTAATTCAATGGGTCAAACAGCATCTCTGGAGAAAAGGAATAGGTGATGTTTCGTGTTGGGACCCTTCTTCAGACTGAGAGTCAGGGGGAAGGGAAAGTAGTATAAAAAGATACAAAGAACAGAAGAATGGAAGATATGAAAAGATCAAATCAAGGCGAGCAAGGATGATCGAGGAAAGGTGGAGCCCACAATGGTTCATCTTTGGCTGATGAAATGGTGATTACAAAGGGGTACGACCAGTGAAACTAAGCAGGACGACAGTGAAACCAGTAGGACCACCAGGGGGGGGGGGGGGGGGAGAGGCGGAGAGAGAGGGAATGCAAGTGTTACATAAATTAGAATATCAACCCAGGCATCTTTGGGATGTGGGAAGAAACTGGAGCATCTGGCAGAAAAACATATAGTCAAAGGGAGGATGTACAAAACCACTCAGACGGTGCCGGCAGTCAGGATCAAAGCCAGGTTGCAGGTGTTGTGAAGCAGCTGTTTTACTCACTGCACCACTATGCCACCCAAATGTTGCACCTTTGTATTGAAAGTTCAATATGAATACATTTTATGTTGCCTTCAGTTACCTCAGATTTAAGTAGCCACAAACCTGGGAACCAAAAACTGATGGATTTGATGATCCGAGCACTGACTACATTTCCTACCATTTCCTCCAAAATAAAAATGAAAGGTGATGACAAGTGTAGAATTTGTGTAATACAATGAGTTTAATTTTTAGTTTGGTTTATTGGTAACAGTTCTCTTTTTTTGTCAGAAAGTTGCTAGTTCAAGCCCTACTCTGACCTTACACACATTATTTAGTTTGACATTTCTGTGCAACGTTGATGAGGTGCTGCAGTGATGGACATGCTGTCTTTTCTAATAGACGATAACAAGGTTGGTTTGCCTTTACGGGTGGATGAACAAGGTTCTAACATGCTATTCATAAAGGAGCAGATCAGATTAATTATTGAAATAAAAAATAGAAAACACTGAAAATATGTAGCAGGTCAGGTAGTATCTGTGGGGAGAATAACAGAGTTTGTATTAAAGGTTGATTCGAATTATTTGGAGCATTGCATGCATTTCTGGTTTCCCCGTGACAGAAAGGATGTGGAGGCTTTCGCAAGGGAAGTGAGCAACAGGGAGAGGATGGAGAGCTTGGATTGTTTTCTCTGGAATGTCGGAGGTTGCGGGGAGAACTAATAGAAGTACATAAAATTATGAGAGGCCTAGACAGGGTAGACAGTCGGAACCTTTTTCCCAGGATGGAAAAATCAAATACAAGAGGGCATAGCTATGAGATGAGAGGGGCAAAGTTTAAAGGAGATGTGCAGGGCAAGAGGGTGATGAGAGGGGTTAAGACATTGTCAGCAGTAGTGGTTGAGGCATATATAATAGTGGCATTTATGAGACAATTTGGAAAAGCATATGGATATGCAGGA
This sequence comes from Malacoraja senta, assembly GCA_038087875.1. NCBI lineage: Eukaryota > Metazoa > Chordata > Chondrichthyes > Rajiformes > Rajidae > Malacoraja > Malacoraja senta. The sequence goes on from CM075977.1 coordinate 366,258,468, forward strand.
AATGGAGGGAAATGGATTATGTGCTGGCAGATAAGAGTTGGTCTGGGCATTATGTTTGTCAAGTTTGGCATTCATTCATTCATTCATCCATTCATTGTGGACCGAAGGGCCTGTTCTTCTGCTGTGCTGTTCTATTTTCTAAGGAAGACTTAAAAGATAAGATGCAGAGAAAGCAGGAAGGGAAGGAGCGAAACAAAAGATAGAAATGTAGAAAGCTGAAGAAATGTAATGGAGAATTATTAATGAATAATAGATAATTGGTTGTAAAGATGGAAACAGAATTACCTGAAAACAAATATGAAATGCAAATGTTGATTATTTTTAATTACTAGATTCATTGTTGAGCGTTGAAGACTACTGAGCCCAATAAACCAGTTCCCAGTTCCTCTGGCATACACTGAGCTCTGATGTAATAGCACCAGGAAGTCAAGGACAGGAATGTCAAAGTGAAGGAGGGTGGATTTTTGATTAAAGATCGATAACATTCATTCTTCACAGATGCTGCCTGACATGCTAAGCATTTCAGCAAAGATAGACACAAATTGCTGAAGTAAATCAGCGGGACAGGCAACATCACCAGAGATGCTGCCTGTGCCGCTGAGTTACTCCAGCATTTTGTGTTTATCTTCTATATAAACCAGCATCTGCAGTTCCTTCCCAAGCATTTTTAGCATTTTTATTTTAGATTTCCTATATGTTATATTTAACAATCTTTAATTATAGTGGCAAATATTCATCCATTAACTAACAAATGAAAAGTTATTTCGCTCACTGTTATTTGTGTGTCATTCTTCTCTGTTCTCAATTGACAACAGTGACTAACATTCACAATCATAATCACAATCACAATTACAATAATACTTTATTAGCCAAGTATGTTTTGAGGAACATGAGAGGAATTTAATTTGCCAAGTCAGTCATACAAATAAAAAGCAACGGAACATACAAAATACATTTTAACATAAACAGCCACCACAGTCACTCCTCCACATTCCTCACTGTGATGGAAGGCGAAAAAAACATTGAAGTGAATATGAAGGTTAAGGTCATGTGATTGGAGTAGAATTAGGCCATTCAGTCCATCAAGTCTACTCCGCCATTCAATCATGGCTGATCTATCTCTCCCTCCTAGTTCATGTTGATTCTTTAATATGATACTGGATTTGAGCTTTGCTCTCAATCAAATATCAAGGTTGTTTATATGAAAACAATTCCATATAAGTATATCATTATACTTATTCCCAAACAAATGGTTGGTGCGACGTGGGTGCAACTTATAATGTTCATTACCATAGACTGTTTAATGAATTATTGTATGGGGGCATTAAGTGGCAATCAGTTGTTTACCAAACTTCTGGCCATCCATTTATAGCTGTGGCTTCAGCTCCTTTACTTTTATATTATTTGCTGTGGATCATAGTTAAACTGTCATTAAACTTTGAGCCCACTTCTTAACTATTTTACTGCTTAAAGTGTTCAGTAAAAATTGCCTCCCACACATTTCTTCTCCTTCCTTCCAAACACTTTCTGCTCAGACCGTATTACGTTTCACTTGTCAACTACCAGCTATTAAATTATTTATATTATCTTGAAGCAGTGTATTGTTCTCCATTGGTCATATTTCTTATGTATTTACCATCTGAAATGTTTAATATTGTAGCCAAAATATTTTTGTATTTTAACAAGAGCAACTCACTAATATATTTTGAGAAGCTTCAACTAAAGACCTCACAGGGGATTCAGTGTTTGCAATTATCCAGTCGAAAAAACATTAATTAACCACCAGCCTCAATTTCTGTTCATTATGCTCATTTTTTTAATCAATAATATGGGATTTCATTTCAAACGACATAACAATATAAAATCAACCGTGTGATAAAATAAAACCACCAATTATAGTCTAGAGTTAAAATGTATTAATAACGTCAGAATAAAGAATATAAACTTCAACTCGTAATAGTTGGAAATGGAGATGAGAAAGGAAATCAAAGTGACCATTTGACACATTTGAAACAGACGCCACAGAAAAAGGTCAAGGTAGCAAGCAAATGAAAGATTCATTGAGCTGGCAAACAGCCAGATGACCAGGCTGGAAACAATTTAGAAAGGCAAGGGACTCATAAAGAGAATAAAAAATTATGTCTGCTACAGTATGGAAAAGGCCTATAGACACGAAAGGTTGTAAACCACTGACATTAAGTACAGACTGTGGGAAAATCCTCAAATTATGATGTTTTGGGGGTAATCTGGGGAAATAACACATTGTAATAGTGAGCTGTCCTACCAGGATTGACTGTTTTTTACAAGGAATATAGAAAGACAATATCACAAGAGAAAACATGTTGAATGTGTAATTAAAAAAAAAAGATTTTTACACAGAACATAGAACCACAACACCGGGTGGCGCCAGCGATGGCTGCCTCGCTAGCAGTCTGTCTCGTCGCTTCCTCCTTTGTTGCTTTTTATAGTATGTGTCAAATGTATGTTTTAATGTTCTTTAACTTGTCTTAAGTGGCGGACTAGGGGGGGGGGGGTTGGGGAAACTTTTAAAAATCTATTACCTCAACGGAAATGCGATTTCTTTTCCGTATCGTATCTCCATCCGCATTGCGGCCTAACATCGAGGAGCTGGCGACCTCTGCTGGAGACCGACTTTGGGAGCTCCAACCGCGGGAGCCTGCAGACTTACCATCGTGGAGCTCACGATCCCAGTCAGGGATCGACTTTGGAGCTCCAACTGCGGGAGCCTGCGGACTTTAACATCGTGGAGCTCGCGGTCCCTGGTTAGAGACTGACTACAGGAGCTCCAAACTGCAGGAGCTTCGACTGCCCCGACGTGGTAGCTACGATCTCCCCGACACGGGTGCTTCGATTGCCCTGACGCTGGATCTTCGATTGCCCCGATGCAGGAGCTTTGGTTGCCCCGACACGGGAGCTTTGATCGCTGGCTGACGGAGTTTGATTGCCCCGACTGTGGATGGTTCGACTGCCCCGACTGCGGGAGAATAAAATGGAAGAAGATTAAACTTTATTGCCTTCCATCACAGTGAGGAATGTGGTGGATGTTTATGTTAACTTTTATGTAGTTGTGTGTCTTGTTGCTTTTCTTAGTATGGCTGTATGGTAATTCGAGTTTTGCTGCACCTTAATTGGTACATATGACAATAAACTGACCTATGAACCTTTGAACAGTACAGCATGGGAACAGGCCCTTCGGCTCACTATGTCTGTGCTGAATAAGATGGCAAATCTTTTCTGCCCGCACATAATCCATATCCTTCCAGTGTTTGAATATCCATATATCTATCCAAAAGTCTCTTAGATACAATGATTGTATTTGCCTCAACCATCACCGTTGGGAGTACATTCCAAGCACTCACCACCCTATGTAAAAAAATTGCCCCCCACATTTCCCTTAAACTTTGCCCCTCTAATATTTGATATTTCCATCCTGGGAAAAGGATTCTTGCAGTCCGCCCTATCTCTGCCTCTTAATTTTATGCGCTCCCATCAGGTTTTACACAATATCTGGCATTCCAGAGAAAACAATCCGAGTCCATCCAGTCTCTCCATTTCGCTATTACCCCCTAATCTAGGCATCACTCTGGTGAACATCCTCTGCACCCTTTCCAAAGCCTCCACATCCCTCTTGTAACAAGGCAACCTGAATCGCTCGCAATTCTCCAAATGTGGCCTAACCAAATTCCTATAAACTTGCATCATGAGTTTTCATTTAATAGAATCTATTCTTTTGAGCAAAGTGTAAGAAATATTCTGTTGTAAGGTCATAATAAGGTCACCATAGCAAAATGCACAACTTTCTTCAATCAATAAATTAAAAAAAGTATTTGAAGCACTATGCATTATCTTTTCAAACACTAAGCATTAAGCTTTACAACAAGTAGTATTTTTAAAGTAACCAGATAAATGCATCAGACAAATTGTGCACAGTAACCTTCGACAAACAGCAATGAAATAACAATTATAACGCTGAGTATGCTGGAAATCTGAACTAAAAACAAAAAAGATCACAAATTGCAACACCCAGATTCTACCATGTAATGACAAAATTGGGGCAATTTAACAGTGTCAATTAACCTGCAAGTCCTTGGGATGTGGGAGGAAGCCAAGAGCATTCAGGCAAAATCCATGTGGTCACAGGCAAAACCTGCAAACTCCCCATGGAGAGCAACAGATTGAACCCAGAGCACTGGAGCTGCGAGGCTGCAATTCTAACAGATGTGCCACGGTGCCATTCCTAAAGTGTAAACCTGCCTCCAATGCTTAAGCTCCACTCCTAGTTAGAAATCTATGCAACCAATGGTTGGATAATATATCTAAGAAACCAATGGTTGGATAATATATACTGACATAACCCACTAGTCCGCACTTCTCAAGGAGTCCACCAGAGACTCCAGGTGCTGGAATCCTGAGCATAAAATAAACTGCTAAAGGAACTCAGTAGGTCAGTGAACCACGTGCTGAAACATGAGAGATCTCACCCTCTCCATTTGAAGACTGCCCTTCAAAATGTGGTGCAAGTTCAAGTTCAAGAGTTCAAGTGAGTTTATTGTCATGTGTCCCTGATAGGACAATGAAATTCTTCCTTTCCTTCAGCACACCAGAACATGGTTGGCATGAATACAGAACCGATCAGTGTGTCCATATACCATTATATAAACATATACACACATGAATAAATAAACCGCTAAAGTGCAAATAAACAGATAATGGGCTATTAATGTTCAGAGTTTTGTTTGAGTTGAGTTTAATAGCCTGATGGCTGTGGGGAAGTAGCTATTCTTGAACCTGGTCGTTGCAGTCTTCAGGCTCCTGTACCGTCTACCTGCAGGATTAGAATGTTAACAAAGTGATAAGTCCCCAGTATCACTTGAATCAACTAAGGCTTTAAAGAGATGTAGAATGTTAGTAACAATGGGGAAAAGTAATCCCTAATACTGATCTTTTAATTTATCTTCTGAGAATAGAAACAAAAAACCTTAAATTTACATCCTCTACACCAGCAAGCTTAGAACTGCTTTCTATTGGTGAGAGTAAGTGTAGTTTACATCGGTGATGACAGGCACAGACTTGATGACCGTTTCGCCGAACACTTGCACTCAGTCAACCAGGGCCTGCTGGATCTCCTGGTCGCTAACCATTTTAATTCCCCTCCCCATTCCCATACTGACCTTTCTGTCCTGGCCTTCTTCTATTGCCAGAGTGAGGCCACATGTAAACTGGTGGAACAGCACTCCATATTCCACTTGGCTAGCTCACAATGTAACAAAATGCGGTATGAACATTGAATACTGCAATTTTTGTTTCAGTTTAATTTATTGTCACATGTACCAAGGTACAGTGAAAAGCTTTTGTTGCGTGCTTCTTCAACACCCTTCTTCAGGCTGAGGGGAGGCTGCATCTAGCTTCACAATTCACAACTCTTCCACCCTAATGGGCCTGTCCCACTCAGGCGATTTTCCAGTCCCCTGAAAAACCGGCAACTGGAACGGCGACTGTCAGAGTGGAACACACACACAAACACATCGCTTCCTTCACCAGTCCGTTATGCAGGCGGGGGACTGGGCAAGCGCAGGGAGAGGTGTCTAAAAAGTTCACACGGTGCAAAGCCAAGGTGAAACAGACACACACCGCGATGAACAGGAAGTTTGGTGCTGTAAAAGATGGCTAAAGCACAGTGTACGGTAAATCCTTTAAAAGAGGGGGGGGGGAGAGGGGGGGAGAAGGGGGGAGAAGGAGTGGAGACAACTTTTAAGAAGCCAGAGACACACGGCTGTGATGCTCGACGGACATTTAACATTACCGGTCGGTTATCCTTGGTTCTGAAAACGTACTTTTTTTTTCGCAATGAGCCAATGAAATTCACCGGTCAGCACCGGCTACAACCTACGGGAACCTCCGAGAACCTTCGACCTCCTGACAACCCATTAGGACCTCCTGCCGACCCACCTACGGCTCAAGAATTCTCGCTACTCTCCATGGCGGCTTCATTCTAGTCGCCGCTAATTTTTCAACATGTTGAAAAATACACGGCGATCATAATGAGGCCGCGACTAGTTCCCAGTATGTGGGAACTCCTCATGACCACGAAAGTGACTCCCCAGCAACCACCCACGAACATGTGGCGACTGCATAGTCTCCTGCAGTCGCCTAAAAAGTCACCTAAGTGGGACAGGCCCATTATCTTTACATCTTTGGCCTTTGTCCAACCATCTGCTTATCAACCTCCCCCCCCCCGCCCCGCCCCCCTCACTTGCTTGACTTTGAGCTTACTCCCCCACCCCAATCAGTCTGAAGACAGGTCCCAACCTGAAACGTCACCTATTCCTTTTCTCCAGAGATACTGCCTGAGATTAAAGTTTATTGTTGAGGAAGTGATAAGCTTTTCCATCAGGCGGATTCATTCCCAAGTCTGAGTTGATTGTAAACAGGACCGTAATTGCCATTTTGCAATTGGCCTCAGCATGTCTCAGCTAAAAAGGGGGAATAATCAGCTGGTGTTCCACCTTCTAATTGCTATCCTGTGACTGCATCTGAATTGTGCATATCATGTGAGGACAGGATCAGGTTTAGCTGTGAATCTGCAGGATTACCCTGTTAATAACAACTGTTTTTGTTCACTGCTTGTCAGAGGTCTGGACAAACCACACTTTAACCACTGTCAAGGCCTCAGGAGAAGGGATAGATAACCAATTTTATGTGATATTTAATTAATAAACTATAAATGCAAACTGAAAAAATGAAAATCTAACATAACAATAATAAAACTATTGCAACATTTAAGAAGCATTTGGAGAGATACATGGATAGGAAAGGCTGATAGGGATATGGACCAAATGCAGGCAGATGGGTCTAATGTAGATGGGGTATGTTGGTTGGCATATGCAAGTTAGGCTGAAGGGCCTGTTTCTGCACGGTATGACTATGATTAATAACAGGTTTAAAGATATTCAAACATTGGCATAAGGGCAGCACAGTGGCGCAGCGATTAAGTTGCTGCCTTGCAGCGCCAGAGACCCGGGTTCAATCCTGACTATGGGTGCTGTCGGTATGGAGTTTGTACGTTCTCCCCGTGGGTTTTATCCGGGTGCTCCAGTTTCCTACCACCCTCCAAAGACATACAGATTGTACGTTAATTGGCTTTGGTAAAAACTGTAAATTGTCCCTAATGTGTAGGACCGTGCTAGTGTACGGGGTGATCACTGGTCGGCGTGGACTTGGTGGGCCGAAGGGCTGTTTCTGCGCTGTCATCTCTAAAGTCTAGAAATCAAAAATCTTGCATAATGTTCAGCCATGAGTGGAGCTAAAAACTAATAGTGCCTTATGTTAGGCTCAGGCATGGAATTTGAATCAACCAGCTCTGGCACGCATCAGAAGCATGCAAGGTCTTATGAAACAGTCTACGGAAAAATAAATAAAATAGCATTGTCATTATTGAATAAGGTAGTGTGTAAAGTGTTTCAGTAAATGTTGAATAATGAATAATTTAGGGCGGTATGGTGGCGCAGCAGCAGAGTTGCTGCCTTAGAGCGGCAGAGACCAAGGTTTGATCCTGACTGCGGGTCCTGCCTGTACGGAGTTTGCACATTCTCTCCGTGGGTTTTCACCAGGAAGCTTAAGTTTCCTCCCTCATTCCAAAGACATAAAGATTTGTAGGCTAATTGGCCTGGTAAAAATGTAAACTGTTCCTAGTGTGTTAGCGTTAGTGCAAGGAAAATGTTTGCATGCTAGGATCACTGGTCGGTGCGGACTCAGTGGGCTGAAGAGCCTGTTTCCGCGCTGTATCTCTAAAATTAAAAAACTAAAGTGTATGTGTTATATGACTTTGTTTAAAAAATATGCACATGTTCAATTAATATACATATTTTCATGCTGGGTGAAAACTATGAAAACATAAATGAAAATGTATTGTACAACAACAAAGTGCTGGAGGAACTGTGGGTCAAGCAGCATCTCTGGAGATAATGGACAGTTGATGTTTCGGGTTGGGATCCTTCTTTAAGCTGATGGCTTGTTGTCTGTCCATTCCCTCCACAGATGCTGCTGGACCTGCTGAGTTCCTCCAGCACTTTGCTTTTTGGTCAAGATTCCAGCATTTGCAGTTTTTTAAAATTGCTCAATGAACATTTATTATTACAGATAGGTCTACATGCTGCCAAATTACTTGCTGTCATTACTTGATCAAAGGTCAAATCATAAAATATTTTCAGCTACGTCAAGGCATAAATCGAGTGAGGAAAATGCCAAAAGAAAAGCTAGCCAGGCCATGAATCTGAATTAACATAAAATGCTGGAGGAAGAAGCGTAAATGTTTCATGTCATTAGAACATAAGAAAAGTTATTGAACTGAAATTGTAACTCTATTTCCCTTTTTACAGATACTGTGGAAATCCAGTATTTCCCATTGTTAAAAAACAGAACACATCACAGTACAGCACAGGAACAGGCCCTTCGGCCCACAATGTCTGTGCCAAATATGATGCCAACCATAACATCGTACAGTTAGGAAACTTTCAGGTGTCCTGATTCATGCCAATTATGATGTTTATTTATGCTAAACTTGTCAAGAGGGAGGGCGAGCAACCAGAAGTTGTGCTCATTGACACAAATGAACTAGGTAGCAAAAGGGGCACAAAACACTGGAGTAAAAGGCCTGTCTCACGAGTCTGCGGTCATTGGCGGCAAAACTGGAACTGTCTACCGCTCCTGGGCCGCCAGAGACCGCGGGCTCGGTCAAACGCACAGTGCCGGGGCCATGCGGCGTTGTTCCCAACACCGCACGGTGCTAAAAAAAACCCAACACTGTCCAAAAATATGTTCCTACCGCACAGCCGCCGCCAGTGAGGCACGAGTGCGGCACGGTCACCGCCACAGCCGCCGCCAGTGCGGCACGAGCGCCGTGAGTCAAACCTGCACCGCCACAGCCTCCGCCAGTGAGGCACGTGTGCGGCACGGCCACCGCCACAGCCGCCGCCAGTGAGGCACGTGTGCGGCACGGCCGCCGCCACAGCCCCGCGATCCGAAAGACGTCATCAGCCGAAACCGCAAGCTCGTGGAACCGGCCGTACTTGGCCCCCCGCGCAGCATTCGTGCGGCGCTCTCGTGGTTGCCGTGCGGTCCCCTCTTCCGGCGACGCCGCGCTTCACCGCCAACGACCGCAAACCCGTGGGACAGAGCCTTTACAGGAAGTATCTACTGCTCGTGGACCGCCAGAGACCGTGGGTTCGGTCAAACGCCCACCGCCGAGGCCGTGCGGCGTTGGTCCCAACACTGCATGGTGCTCACAAAAAGTCAGCACTGTTGAAAAATAATTTCTTACTACACAGCCGCCGCCAGTGAGGCACGGTCACCGCCACAGCCGCCGCCAGTGAGGCACGGTCACCGCCACAGCCGCCGCCAGTGCGGCACGAGCGGCGTGAGTGGAACTCTCACCGCCACAGCCTCCGCTAGTCTGGCACGTGCGCGGCATGGTCACCGCCACAGCCTTCGCCAGTGAGGCATGTGTGCGGCACGGGCGCCGCGATCAGCACTACCGCCGCGACAGCCCCGCTTGCTTATTTTCTATAACACCGCAAGCTCGTGGGACCGGCCGTACTCGGCGCTATCGGGGTTGACGTTCGGTCCCCTCTTCCAGCGATGCCACGCTTCACCGCCAATGACCGCAACACCGTGAGACAGAGCCATTACTCAGCGGCACAGGCTGCATCTCTGGAGAGAAGGAATGGGTAACGTTTTGGGTCGAGACCCTTCTTCAGACGAAAAGGGATGTGCTCCTGCAGAGCGGATATAGGAAGTTAGGCAGGAGATTATAAACATTACCCAAGGGTAGTAATTTCCAGATTAGTCCTAGTGCCATGCACGCGCGAGGTTTGAAAAAGGAAGATAGGGCAGATGAATGCATGGTGAAGGAGTCAGTGCAGGGGGCAGGGATTCAGATTTTTAGACCATTGGAATCTCTTCTGGGGCAGAGGTGACCTGCACAAGAGGGATGGGTTGCACCTGAACTGGAGGGGCACCAATATCTTGGCAGGAAAGTTCGCTAGTGCAACTCGGGAGGGTTTGAACTGGAGAGGCAAAGTGATGGGAACCAGAGTAGTAGGTCAGAAATTGATTCAAGATTCTAGATTCAAGAGAGTTTATTGTCATGTGTCCCAGATAGGACAATGAAATTCTTGCTTTGCTTCAGCACAACAGAATATAGTAGGCATGAATACAGAACAGATCAGTGTGTCCATATACCATTATATAAATATATACACACATGAATAAATAAACAGATAGTGCAAATAAACAGATAATGGTCTATTAATGTTCAGAGTTTTGTTTGAGTTGAGTTTAATAGCCTGATGGGTGTGGGGAAGTAGCTATTCCCGAACCTGGACGTTGCAGTCTTCAGGCTCCTGTACCTTCTACCTGAAGGTAGCGGGGAGATGAGTGTGTGGCCAGGATGGTGTGGGTCCTTGATGATGCTGGCAGCCTTTTTGAGGCAGAGACTGCGATAGATCCCCTCGTTGGTAGGGAGGTCAGAGCCGATGATGGACTGGGCAGTGTTTACTACTTTTTGCAGTCTTTTCCGCTCCTGGGCGCTCAAGTTGCTGAACCAAGCCACGATGCAACCGGTCAACATGCTCTCCACTGTGCACCTGTAGAAGTTAGAGAGAGTCCTCCTTGACAACCGACTCTCTGTAATCTTCTCAGGAAGTAGAGGCGCTGATGTGCTTATTTTATAATTGCATCAATGTTCTCGGACCAGGAGAGATCTTCAGAGATGTGCACGCCCAGGAATTTGAAGCTATTGACCATTTCCACCATCAACCCGTTGATATAAATGGGACTGTGGGTCCCCATCCTACCCCTTCCAAAGTCCACAATCAGTTCCTTGGTTTTGCTGGTGTTGAGGGGCAGGTTATTGTGCTGGCACCATTTGCCAATCGGTCAATCTCTCCTCTATACTCTGACTCGTCCCCATCAGTGATACGTCCCACAACAGTGGTGTCGTCAGCGAACTTGATGATGGAGTTTGCACTATGACCGGCTATGCAGTCATAAGTATAGAGTGAGTACAGCAGGGGGCTGAGCACGCAGCCTTGAGGTGATCCCGTGCTGATTGTTATCGAGGCTGACACATTTCCACCAATACGAACAGTCTGTGGTCTGTGAATGGAAGGAATGATCGGAAGAATGGATAGAAAGAATTTCTCAAAGGAAGTGCAGTCAGGGAGAGGTGAAGGAATATAACGATGCTGATGCGCTGAAGTGTGGGTCTTTCAATGTATAGTGGAGAAAGCAGATGAATTAGAGCCTGGATCAGTGCTTGAGAGTATGATGTTGTGACCATGGCGGAAACGTGGTTGCGAGAGAAACATGACTGGCAGTTCAATGTTAGAGGCTTTTCTTCTTCTTCTTCGTGCGTATGGCCTGCACAGCCTAAATTTGTAAGACAACTTGCTCTGTTTGATCTTCTGTTTGTGCACACCAGGTTGATTGCATTCGTTGAAACAGGGTGGACCACGTGAAGGTTGCAATCTCCCATCCCAAAGGGGCTTTTGATGTTTCAGATGTGATCAAGAGGGAGGCAAAAAGAGGTGGAGAAGTTTGGCTACTAATCAGGGAGGATGTTATGGTGGCACTCAGAGAAGACACACTGGAGGGTTTGTCCACTGAGAAGGTATGGGTTGAACTTAATAGTATGAAAGGTGCAAGCACTCTATTGTGATTGTACTATAGGTTCCCAATATCAAGTGGAAGATGGAGAAACAGATATATAGACAGATTATCAAAAGATGCCAAAGCAACAGGGTTGTCTTTGTGAGTGACCTAAACTTCTCCACTTTTGAGTGGGACTTGCTCAGTGCCAAAGATGTAACCAAGAGGGTTTCTTGAAACATTATGTAGATAGTCCAAACTGAGAAGGGGACCTACTGGACCTTGTGTTGGGAAATTAGCCTGGTCAGGTGACTGGTGTTACAAAGGAAGAGTATTTTGGGGATAATGATCACAACTCCAGAAGTTTTAAGATAGTTTTGAATAGGGAGAAGGATGGACCTTGTGGGAAGATGCTAAATTGGAGCAAGGCGATCTATAATTAATTATTCTAAGAAGGGATGTAGAGAGAATCCAGGGAATTATAGGCCGGAGATCCTCACGTCAGTGGTGGGGAAACTATTGGAGAAGATTCTTCGGCATAGGATTTACTCCCATTTGGAAGAGAATGAGTTAATTAAGGACAGGCGGCATGGCTTTGTGCATGGCATATCGTATATAACTAATTTATTCAAGTTTTTTGAGGAGGTGGCAGTGATTGATGACGGTAGAGTGTTCGATGTTGTCCACATGGATTTCAGTTAGGTATTTGATAACGTTCTCCATGGTAGGCTGATCCAGAAAATTTAAATGTATGGGATTAACAGTGACTTGGTTGTATGGATTTGGAACTGGCACATTGATAGAGGACAGAGCGTTGTGGAGTAAGGACAATATTCAGGCTGGAGGCCTGTGGCCCATGGAATTCTGTAGGCATCTGTGCTGGGACCTCTGCTCTTTGTGAAATATACAAAGGACTTGGAGGTGAATAAAATCACGAGGGGAACAGATAGGTGAATGTCCAAAGTCTTTTACCCAGAGTAGGGGAATCAAGATCCAGAGAATATAGGTTTAAGGTGAGTGGGGAAAGATTTCAATGGATCTTGAGGGACAACTTTCTCTCATAGACACTGGTGGGTTTATGGTTTGAGCAGCCAGAGGAGGCAATTGAGGCGGGTACTATAACAGTATTTCAAAGACATTTGACAGGTAAATGCACAGAATATGTTTGGAGGGATATTTGCCAAATGTAGGCAAATGGGACTAAAATAGATGGTCTGGAGAAGGGTTTCGACCCGAAACGTCACCCATTCCTTCTCTCCAGAGAAGCTGCCTGTCCCGCTGAGTTACTACAACTATTTTTGTCTATTTTCGGTTTAAACCAGCATCTGCAGTTCCTTCCTACACATAGATGGGGCATCTGGGTCGGCATGGACAAGTTGGGCCGAAGGGCCATGTTTCCATGTTGTATGACTATGACTATCATTCTATAAACCCAGCCTTTTCAATCTCTCACAACTATAACCCTTCATTCCAGGCAACGTCTTGGTGAATCTCTTGTGTACTCACTCTATTCTACCACATCCCTCCTGCTGTGTGGCAACCAGAACCATTCGCAACATTCCCAGTGCGGTCTAATGTCATGTTTTGTCTAACTTCAACATGATGTCCTCCTAACTCTTATCCTCAAAGCCTCAGCCTATAAAGCAAGCTTACCAAATTACTTCTTCACCACCCTGTCCACCTGTGTTGCTACTTTCAGTGAGCTGTGGACATGCATCCTAAGGTCCCCCTGTATATCAATGTATATATATATATCAATGCCCCTACGGTCTCTGCCATTTACTCTATGAAATTTGACTTCCCAAAGTGCATTACTTCACACTGATCTGGATTAAATTTCTATCTGCCACCACTCTGCCCAATATTCCAGCAGAACTACGTCCATTCAACAAACTCTTTCACTACAAAGCCTACAAACCTGTATGTCTTTGGAATGTGGGGGGAAATTTCAGCTTCCTGGTGAAAACCCACGGAAAGAATGTGCAAACTCCGTACAGGCAGGACCCGCAGTCATGATCGAACCTGGGTCTCTGGCGTAGGCAGCAACTCTATCACTGCGCCACCGTGCCGCCCTAAATTATTCATGGCTCCACTCATTTCCATGTCCACCTACACACGAAATTTCACAAATAATATTTGTATCCTCCTCTATGAAGGACGATCTAAAGTGTGAATTTAATTGGATTGCCATTTCATTATTTCCCCTTGTAAATTGCCACGTTTCAGACTTCTAGGGACCCACAATTGTCTAGAATGATCTTTTTCTCTTCACACATCTCTGGAAGCTTTTATGATCTCTCATTATAAGCCTACTCTCATAGTCTACTTTTCTCCTTCTTAAGCAACCCCATTGTCCTTGTTTGTTCACTTCCATACTGCTCCCATTTTCAGATTTGCTACTTTTACTGGCCTTTATATATTTCTCCTATGGTTCTTGCAATATCAGTAATTACTATTTGAAATTTAACCTCTTCTATTTGAATTTTTTTTTGCACCAGACAGCATTAAATAATTGTTGTAATTGATCAATGTAGTCTTTAAATGCTTTCCAGTGCCTCTCCACTGAAAGCCCCTTGAGTAATAATCCCCAATCTATCACTGCCAACTTGTGCCTCATAACTTTAGAGTTTCCTTTACTTAAATTAAGTATTCACTGTTTCATTCTTCTTATTGACTACTTCTATTGAAAATGTTCACCTCAACTTCTTCTTTGGTAGTGCTTTGAGCACAAAGATGAATTGCTTCCCTTAAGTACTGTGAATGCGTTTTAAAGTGTTAAATCTACAGACAACGCTACAGGTGGAGTTGATGCTACTAGATATTGAGGTGGAGGGTGGTTTGAACTCTCTCCAGTTTAGTTTAGTGATACATACGGGAAACAGGCCCTTTGATCCACCTCGTATGTGCCAACCAACAATCCCCGCACACTAACACGATCCTACACACACTAGGGACAATTTACAATTATAGCAAGACAATTAACCTATAAACCTGTACATCTTTGGGGTATGACAATATACAATAGACAATACGTGCAGGAGTAGGCCATTCGGCCCTTCGAGCCAGCACCGCCATTCAATGTGATCATGGCTGATCATCCCCAATCAGTACCCCCGTTCCTGCATTCTCCCCATATCCCCGACTCCACTATCTTTAAGAGCCCCATCTAGCTATCTCTCTAAAGTATCCAGAGAACCAGCCTCCACCGCCCTCTGAGGCAGAGAATTCCACAGACTCACAACTCTCGGTGTGAAAAAGTGTTTCCTCATCTCCGCTCTAAAAGGCTTACCTCTTATTCTTAAACTGTGGCCCTTGGTTCTGGACTCCCCTAACATCGGGAACATGTTTCCTGCCTCTAACATGTCCAAACCCTTAATAAACATATGTTTCAATAAGATACCCTCTCATCCTTCAAAACTCCAGAGTGTACAAGCCCAGCTGCTCCATTCTCTCAGCATATGACAGTCCCGCCATCCCAGGAAATAACCTTGTAAACCTACGCTGCACTCCCTCAATATCAAGAATGTTTTTCCTCACATTAGGGGACCAAAACTGCACACAATACTCCAGGTGTGGTCTCACTAGGGCCATATACAACTGCAGAAGGACCTCCTTGCTCCTAGACTCAACTCCTCTTATAAACATAGAAACATAGAAAATAGGTGCAGGAGTAGGCCATTTGGCCCTTCGAGCATACACCGCCATTCAATATGATCATGGCTGATCATCAAACTCAGTATCCTGTACCTGCTTTCTCTCCATACCCCCTGATCCCATTAGCCACAAGGGCCACATCTAACTCCCTCTTAAATATAACCAATGAACTGGCCTCAACTACATTCTGTGGCAGAGAATTCCAGAGATTCACCACTCTCTGTGTAAAAAATGTTTTTCTCATCTCAGTCCTAAAAATGTCCCCTTTATCCTTAAACTGTGACCCCTTGTTCTGGACTTCCCCAACATCGGGAACAATCTTCCTGCATCTAGCCTGTCCAACCCCTCAAGAATTTTGTACGTTTCTATAAGATCCCCCCTCAATCTTCTAAATTCTAGCGTGTACAAGCTGAGTCTATCCAGTCTTTCTTCATATGAAAGTCCTGACATCCCAGGAATCAGTCTGGTGAACCTTCTCTGTACTGCCTCTATGGCAAGAATGTCGTTCCTTAGATTAGGAAACCAAAACTGTACGCAATACTCCAGGTGTGGTCTCACCAAGACCCTGTACAACTGCAGTAGAACCTCCCTGCTCCTATACTCAAATCCTTTTGCTATGAATGCTAACATACCATTCGCTTTCTTCACTGCTTGCTGCACCTGCATGCCTACTTTCAATGACTGGTGTACCATGACACCCCGGTCTCGTTGCATCTCCCCTTTTCCTAATCGGCCACCATTCAGGTAATAGTCTACTTTCCTGTTTTTGCCACCAAAGTGGATAACCTCACATTCATCCACATTATACTGCATCTGCCATGCATTTGCCCACTCACCCAGCCTATCCAAGTCATCTTGCAGCCTCCTAGCACTATCCTCACAGCTAACACTGCCCCCAGCTTCGTGTCATCTGCAAACTTGGAGATGTTGCATTCAATTCCCTTGTCCAAATCATTAATATATATTGTAAATAGCTGGGGTCCCAGCACTGAGCCTTGCAGTACCCCACTTGTCACTGCCTGCCATTATGAAAAGGACCCATTTACTCCTACTCTTTGCTTCCTGTCTGCCAGCCAGTTCTCTATCCACATCAATACTGAACCACCAATACCGTGTGCTTTAAGTTTGTATATTAATCTCTTATGTGGGACCTTGTCGAAAGCCTTCTGAAAGTCCAGATATAACACATCCACTGGTTCTCCCTTATCCACTCTACTAGTTACATCCTCGAAAAATTCATAAACCCATGCTGACTCTTGTTATGAAGGCCAACATCCCATTTGCTTTCTTCATTGCCTGTTGTACCTGCATGCTTACTTTCATTGACTGATGAACATGGACTCCCGATCCCATTGTATTTCCCCTTTTCCCAATTTGACACCATTTAAATAATAACCTGCCTTCCTGTTTTTGCTACCAAAGTGGATAACCTTACATTTATTCACATTAACCTGCATCTGCCATGCATTTGCCCACTCACCCAACCTGTCCAAGTCACCCTACATTCTCATAGCATCCTCCTCACAGTTCACACTGCCACCCAGCTTTGTGTCATCTGCAAATTTTCCAATAAATTCACAAATCTGGTTGAAAAAGTGTTTTTCTCACCTCATAAATGACCTCCCCTTTATTCTAAGACTGTTGCCCCTGGTTCTGGACTCGCCCAACATTGGGAACATTTTTCCTGCATCTAGCTTGTCCAGTCCTTTTATAATTTTATATGTTTCTATAAGATCCCCCTCATCCTTCTAAACTCCAGTGAATACAAGCCTAGTCATTTCAATCTTTCCTCATATGACAGTCCCGCCATCACAGGGGTCAATCTCGTGAACATACGCTGCACTGCCTCAATCACAAGGATGTCCTTCCTCAAATTAGGAGACCAAAACTGGACACAATACTCCAGATGTGGTCTCACCAGAGAATTAGAATTAGAATTACAATTTCCTTTATTGTCATTCAGACCTTTTGGTCTCAACGAAATTTCGTGCCTGCAGTCATACATATAATAAAAATAACAAAAACACACAATAAACACAAATTAACATCCACCACAGTGAGTTCACCAGGCACCTCCTCACTGTGATGGAAGGCAAAAGTCTTAAAGTCTCTGTCTCTTCCCTCCTTGTTCTCCTTCTGCGCTGAGGTGATCCAGGCTTCCGTTGTTGTGACCCCGCCGGGTGATAGAAAGTTCAGTCCCGCGGCTGAATCCAAGCCAAACTCCGCGGACCGGGGTGGTTGAAGCTGCCGAAGCTGGCCGCCCTCCAGTCCAGCGGACCAAG
>CM075977.1:366276270-366338485 GCA_038087875.1 Malacoraja senta
ATACTGAAATCCTCTTGTTATGAAGGCCAACATTACATTAGCTTTCTTCACTGCCTGCTGTACCTGCACGCCAACTTTCAGTACAAGGACGCCCAGGTCTCACTGCACCTCCCCCTTACCTAACCTAACCCCATTGAGATAATAATCTGCCCCCTTGTTTTCGCCGGCAAAGTGGATAACCTCACATTTATCTATATTATACTGCATCTGCCACGCATCTGCCCACTCACTCAACCTGTCCAGGTCACCCTGCAACCTCCTAACATCCTCTTCACAGTTCACCCTGCCACCCAGCTTTGTGTCATCCGCAAACTTGCTAGTGTTGCTCCTAATTCCCTCTTCCAAATTATTAATATATATGGTAAACAGTTGCAGCCCCAACACCGAGCCTTGCGGCACTCTACTCGCTACTGCCTGCCATTCTGAAAAGGACCCGTTCACTCCTACTCTTTGCTTCCGGTCTGCCAACCAATTTTCTATCCATCAACACCCTAACCCCAATACCATGTGCTCTAATTTTAGTCACCAGTCTCCTGTGCGGGACTTTATCAAAGGATTTCTGAAAGTCCAGATACACTACATCCACTGGCACCCCTTCATCCATTTTACTTGTCACATCCTCAAAAAATTCCAGAAGATTAGTCAAGCATGATTTCCCTTTCATAAATCCATGTTGACTTGGACTAATCCTTTTACTGCTATACAAATGCCCCATTATTACCTCTTTAATAATTGACTCCAGCATCTTTCCCACCACCGAAGTCAGGCTAACTGGTCTGTAATTCCCCGTGTTCTCTCTCGCTCCTTTCTTGAAAAGTGGGATAACATTAGCTATCCTCCAATCCACAGGAACTGATCCTGAATCTATTGAACATTGGAAAATGATCACCAATGCGTCCACTACTTCTAGAGCCACCTGGGATTTCTTGAGGACCCTGGGATGCAGACCATCAGGTCCAGGGGATTTATCATCCTTCAGTCCCATTAGCCTACCCAATACTATTTCTCGCCTAATGAAAATTTATTTCAGTTCCTCTACCCCCTTAGATCCTCTGTCCTCCAGTACATCTGGGAGATTGTTTGTGTCTTCCTTAATGAAAACAGATCCGAAGTACCTATTCAACTCTTCTGCCATTTCCTTGTTGCCTATAATAATTTCACCCGTGTCTGCCTTCAAGGGACCCACATTTGACTTTGCTACTCTTTTTCCCTTAACATATCTAAAGAAGCTTTTACTGTCCTTCTTTATATTCCTGGCCAGCTTCCCTTCGTACTTCATCTTTGCAGCCCGTATTGCCCATTTTGTTTCCTTCTGTTGTCCTATGAAAGTTTCCCAATCCTTTGGCTTCCGATTACTCTTTGCTGTGTTATGCATCTTTTCTTTTAGTTTTATCCTATCCCTAACTTCTCTTGTCAGCCACGATTGCCTCCTACTCCCCTTAGAATCTTTCTTCTCATTTGGAATGAAATTATCCTGCGTCTTCCGGATTATGCCCAGAAATTCCTGCCATTGCTGTTCCACCGTCATTCCTGCTAGGATCCCTTTCCAGTCTACCTTGGCCAGTTCCCCTCTCATGCCTTCATAGTCCCGTTTGTTCAACTGCATCACTGACACTTCCGATTTAACGTTCTCCTTCTCAAATTGCAGATTAAAACTAATCATATTATGATCAGTACCTCCAAGCGGTTCCTTTACCTTGAGTTCTCTTATCATATCTGGTTCATTGGACAACACTAAATTCAGAATTGCCTTTTCTCTGGTCGGCTCCATTACAAGCTGCTCTAAGAATCCATCTCGGAGGCATTCTACAAACTCTCTTTCTTGGGGTCCTGAACCAACCTGATTTTCCCAGTCTACCTGCATATTGAAATCCCCCATCACCCCAGTGGCATTACCTTTGTTACATGCCAGTTTTAACTCCTGCTGCAACTTACACCCTACATCCGGGCTACTATTTGGGGGTCTGTAGATAACACCAATTAGTGTCTTCTTGCCTTTACAATTCCTCAACTCAATCCACAGTGACTCTACCTCATCAGTCCCTATGTCTTCCCTCGCAAGGGACTGAATTCCATCCCTCACCAGCAGAGCTACCCCCCTCCTCTGCCCACCTGCCTGTCCTTTCTATAGGATGTATAACCCTGAATATTAGGTTCCCAGGCCCGATCCTCCTGCAGCCATGTTCTCCATCGGTTTTAGTCCTTGGCTGGGAACTGCCGCAAGTTAATGATGATGTTGCACTTTTACAAGAATGTTTGAGAACATGCTTGGAGCATTTTCCCTGTTTCTCCTGGAGATCATTTGTTGTGGCAGAGTTGTAAATTGAGGGCTTGTTTTTGAGGGCCTGGTGTCAGGTGGGTGACTGTTGTAGCTCAAAAGGTGGTGTGGATTGAATGTGACCTGTGCCTCATTGCTGAGAATATTAGCCTGTGAGAAGCCACTGACATTGACATCTTCTCTTCCAATGTTTTTTTGAAGGCACTTTCGGCAAGGCCCAGTATTTTTAGTTTAGTTTAGTTTAGAGAAGCAGCTTGGAAACAGGCCCTGGCCATCGATCACCCATTCACACTCGTTCTATGTTATCCCACTTTCTTATCCACTCCCTGCACACTAGGGGGCAATTTACAGAGGCCAATTAACCTAAAAACCCTGATGTCTTTGAGATGTGGGAGGAAACCAGAGCACCCAGAAGAAACCCATGCGGCCACAAGGAGAACGTGCAAACTCCTTGGTTTCTGATTAGTGCTTGGAGCACATTCAAGATGATAATTACCAATTAATCCCTAAATCATGCATTAAATCCAAATTTCAAACAAACCTTTCTCATTAACACGCCGTTCACTTGTGCCTGGTTGTATCTTGGGCCCACGTTTTTATAAGGAAAATATTATTTATCCCAGAAGGGTTTTATTATAGTTTTCTGAAGAGGCAGAATTTGTTTTTTCCAAAGCAGAATCTCCATAACTTATACTTTAGCCTTTTTAGTTTCTGGGGACCTTGGACAAAAGGGGTGGGTGTGGAGGGTGGGGGGATCCCTAGGAACTATGCTGTTTGGCCTTTCTGTTCTATTACATCTTAAAGATCTGTGGACTGTCTGCATGTGCCATTAAAATTGCATTGCAGCATCTCTCTCAATACCCTGCATCTGCCTGAAAAGCATTGCATTGTGCACTGTCAATGGTCATAGATACACAACATGTTGGGAGCATGGAATGCTTTGTGGAGGTGAGTCTAGGTGGTGTGACTGAAACAATCCCATGAACATACATACGCCACCACAGTTATTCAGTGGGTTTTCTTTCTGGTTTTGAAAAAGGTCAGTGTCATAACACTTGCAGCTGGCTAGACTCGAGAATGCCACAATTTTAGCCCTTTGACCTCTAATTTATAAATCTTCGAGCTGAGTAATAGAAGTTTGTGAAGGCAGGGAAAAAAGATGTTAAGAATTTAGCTTATATATAACAATGCAGTCAAAATGAAATGGAATAGAATTTAAGCAAATTGAGATTAAATTGAATTGGACTGGTTTATTACACTTACATAGGATCACAGTACCAATTAGAGAGTAATTACTGCTACAATAATACAACCATTTTTTACTCATGATTAAATTATTTCACTAGCTGCATCTAATAATAGCAATTGCAATTTATATTGAGATGTGGATTAGGAAGCAGAACCCTTCATCCCTCACCTTGCCCAAGTGCACAGTGAATTGAAATCTCCTCGGGTGTAAGGAAGGGATTTGAAATAGAAACATTTTGCGTGACTGGATGTTTGTGTCCATGTCTATGTTCTTTAAACTCATGCTTGCAAGAAAGCAACAAATGCAAATTTGACCTTTCACATTAAATTTGCAAATGTGCAAGAGAAAACAGGTTCAAACTTGTGATCTTATAATTAATGTTCAGTAAATTCATCTCACTCAAACCCCTGTCTCACTGTGTGAGCTGACCCACGAGGTACCCCGAGTTTAAAACAAATTTAACTCGTGGTAATCACGTACAATTAACGTAGCGGGAACGTCGGAACTCGTGGATGCAACTTAGCGACTCTTGCCGCTAACGGCAGGTACCCGTGAAACTTGTTAACTCTTGAAAAAGTTCAAACATGTTTAAACTTTTCCACGAGTAAAATGTACTCTTGAGGTTAAAATTTGAAACATTTAAACTCGTTGTAAGAACGTAGTGGCCCGTGCGTTTACCTTTGTGACTCGTGAGTCTACCATGGGAACTCTTTTTAGAAACAATAATCAGGGACAGAAATATCAGTTACTTGGATAAGTATGGATCAGTTAAGGAACACCAACATAGACTTTTTAAAGACAAATTCTGCTTAACAAAGTTAAGCAAGTTATTGATAAGGTGACAGAGTGGGTTGAAAAGAAAAAATTGCTTGAAGTTTATATATTGATTTTGTGTATTTGGGACTGAGCTCACAACCTTAAGACAAACCAGTATTGAGGAACAGCGTGAGAACATTTTATGACACTTCATGGCAGCCTAATCTGAGGTTTGCAGTCACGTCCAGAAGCCATCTCTACCAGTGCTGTTGAAAAAGACAGGGTTGTGTTCACCTCTCCTGCACCCCTGTTCCGTAGGACAACACCAACTCTTTCATTATGCGGATGTTAAAGGCTGGGTTTTATTCTCAAGCCATGATGCCAGATTCCCGATCTCTTTACTGAACTTTACTGAATCAAAGGGTTCTATAGGAGGTTCTGCCTCAAAAAGGCAGCCAGCATTGTCATGGACCCACACTACCCTGGCCATGCTCTCATTTCATTCCTGCTGAGCAGAAGGTATAAGAATCTGAAAACCATGACCTCCAGGTTCAAGAACAGCTTCTTCCCAACAACCATCGGGCTCTTGAACGCTTTAAAATGCTAACTAAACTATGAACTACAAACTGCCTTGATTGCACGAAGGACTGGGATTTTTGCAATAATACTGGATTTTTAAATATATATTTTCTTTGAGTATTGTGTTTACTGGCCTGTTATGCTGCTGCAAGTGGGAACTCTTTAACTCAGCGGGCAGGCAGCATCTCTGGAGAGAAGGAATGGGTGATGGGATGACATTTCCAAATTGGGGGGGGGGTGAGGGGGGGGGTGGAGGAGAGAGGGTGGAGAGTGGAGGGAGAGGAGGGGGAGACAGATGGGGGTGTCTTCATTCACTGATTGCGGGTGCCTGTCACTGAAACAGAAAAGGCTCTGTCTTACCTGTTTGCGGCCATCGGCGGTGAAGCGCGGCGTCGCCAGTAGCGGGGACCGCGCAGCAACGGCGAGAGCGCCGAGCCTATCCACTGGAGCGCCGCACGGATGCTGCGCAGGGGCCGAGTAATTCAAACACGGCGGGTCCCACGTGCTTGCGGTAAGTAAAAAAAAGGGCGGGCCGACTGCGATGACGTCGGCCCGCCGCACGTGACTCACGAGCGGCGGCTGTGGCTGCGGCCGTCCTGATCGCGGCGCTGTAGCGGTGGCTGTGCCTGCGGCACGTGCCTCACTGACGGAGGCACGTGCCTCACTGGCGGAGGCTGTGGCAGTGGAGGTTTGACGCACGGCGCTCGAGCCACACTGGCGGCGGCCCGTGCGGGCGGCCGTGCCGCACTCGTGCATCACTGGTGGAGGTTGTGCGGTAAGATTATAGTTTTCAACATTGTCGGTTTTATTTTAGCACCGTGCGGTGTTGGGAACACCGCCGCACGGCCCCGGAATTGTACGTTCTCACGAGTGCGCGGTCTATGGCGGCAGATTCTTCCCGTTTCGCCACCAATGACCGCAGACTCGTGAGACAGGCCTTGTACAGTGGCTTGCAAAAGTTTTCATACCCCTTCAACTTTTCCACATTTTGTCACGTTACAACCACAAACGTAAATGTATTTTATTGGGATTTTATGTGATAGACCAACACAAAGTGGTGCATAATTGTGAAGTGGAAGGAAAATTATACATGGTTTTCAAATTTTTTTACAAATAAAAAAATGAAAAGTGTCGCGTGCAAAAGTATTCAGCCCCCCTGAATCAATACTTTGTAGAACCACCTTTCGCTGCAATTACAGCTGCAAGTCTTTTGGGGTATGTCTTTACCAGCTTTGCACATGAGACTGAAATTTTTGCCCATTCTTCTTTGCAAAATAGCTCAAGCTCAGTCAGATTGGATGGAGAGCGTCTGTGAACAGCAATTTTCAAGTCTTGCCAGAGATTCTCAATTGGATTTAGGTCTGGACTTTGACTGGGCCATTAACACATGAATATGCTTTGATCTAAACCATTCCATTGTAGCTCTGGCTGTATGTTTATGGTCGTTGTCCTGCTGGAAGGTGAACCTCCGCCCCAGTCTCAAGTCTTTTGCAGACTCTAACAGGTTTTCTTCCAAGATTGTCCTGTATTTGGCTCCATCCATCTTCCCATCAACTCTGACCAGCTTCCCTGTCCCTGCTGAAGAAAAGCATCCCCACAGCATGATGCTGCCACCACCATGTTTCACAGTGGGGATGGTGTGTTCAGGGTGATGTGCAGTGTTAGGTTTCCGCCACACATAGCGTTTTGCATTTAGACCAAATACTTCAATTTTGGTCTCAATGGACCAGAGCACCTTCCTCCACATGTTTGCTGTGTCCCCCACATGGCTTGTGGCAAACTGCAAATGGGACTTCTTATGGCTTTTTTTTAACAATGGCTTTCTTCTTGCCATTCTTCCATAAAGGCCCGATTTGTGGAGTGCACGACTAATAGTTGTCCTGTGCACAGATTCTCCCACCTGAGCTGTGGATCTCTGCAGCTCCTCCAGAGTTACCATGGGCCTCTTGGCTGCTTCTCTGATCAATGCTCTCCTTGCCCGGCCTGTCAGTTTAGGTGGACGGCCATGTCTTGGTAGGTTTGCAGTTGTGCCATACTCTTTCCATTTTCGGATGATGGATTGAACAGTGCTCCGTGAGATGTTCAAAGCTTGGGATATTTGTTTATAACCTAACCCTGCTTTAAACTTCTCCACAACTTTATCCCTGACCTGTCTGGTGTGTTCCTTGGGCTTCATGATGCTGTTTGTTCACTAATGTTCTCTAACAAACCTCTGAGGCCTTCACAGAACAGCTGTATTTATACCGAGATTAGATTACACACAAGTGGACTCTATTTACTAATTAGGTGACTTCTGAAGGCAATTGGTTGCACTGGATTTTATTTAGGGGTATCAGAGTAAAGGGGGCTGAATACTTTTGCACGCGACACTTTTCAGTTTTTTGTTTGTAAAAAAATTTGAAAACCATGTATCATTTTCCTTCCACTTCACAATTATGCGCCACTTTGTGTTGGTCTATCACATAAAATCCCAATAAAATACATTTACGTTTGTGGTTGTAACGTGACAAAATGTGGAAAAGTTCAAGGGGTATGAATACTTTTGCAAGCCACTGTAGGTGAGATTTCACATCCACCTTGTTATTCTTCAGCTCATTAAAGAGCTCAAGTGAAATTCTGATGAAATTTTTAAATGCAGATTTATCCTCTTCACACAGCACATTAAGCAGCTTTTCATACTGTCCAAGAGAGATCTCCTTTGAAACAGGGGCTTCACCCACTGAGACCTCTTCTTAATTTTCCTCTTTACTCTCTCTCTTCTGCCTTCATTAGTCCTTGCATCACATAAAGGGCTGCTGCATACAGCACTCGACCAAAAAACATCACCATCCTGGACTCCAATAGCCTTCTTGCAGACCTTTTTATCCAAATGAGCCAATTTAAACAAGGCAGGCTTTTTATAGTATGTAGAAAAAAAGCATGACATCATTTTTTTAACATGTGATGATTTTTCAACACGTCGGTATACATTGTTGCCTCAAGATTAACGGGAGAGGAACTTGGTACACTCGGGAGACGAACTTGGAACATCGCAGAAATGAGAAGTAAACGGCAAACTTAGACATACCCGTGGGAACTCGGTTAAACTCTGGATCAAAAACTTGTAGTCTCGTACGCAACCACGAGTCTTTCACTCGGGGTCACTCGTGGGTCAACTCGCACAGTGAGACAGGGCTTTCAAATGAATAGAATTTAGTTTAGTTTATTATTGTCTCACGTACCGAAGTATAGTGAAAATATTTTTGTTGTTGTGTGCAATCCACTCAGCATCAAGACTATACATGAATACAATCAAGCCGCCCGCCTACGATGCAGGATAAGGGAACAACGTTTAGTGCAAGATAAATTCCTGATAGATGGGTGGAGCAGAAAAATGGTACTCAAGAAACAATGGAAAATGCAATGGAAGATCTTCGCAGATTGATATAGCTGTTAACCAATCTTGTGAAAAGTCTAATAGTTCCCTGAGACTGAAAAAAAATCATTTTGTGACAATAATTTTGTGTCAGTTTAAGGCGCTAGAATTTGACCACAAATTTATGAGGAAGGTATCGTTAGGAGCCTGCCTCTCCCAGTTTGGCTATAACTGTGATTATTTGTATAGTTGCTGCCTGATGTTCTTAATCTTTCTAGCACTTTCTGTTTCCATTATATAATGACATAAATGAAATGATTACAATAGCAGGAAACACAAGAGATTCTGCAAGTGCTGAAATCTGGAGAGAAAAAAACAAACTGCTGAAGGAATTCAGCAGATCAGGCAACATCGGTGGAATTATCATGGTGGCTTGGAAGAGTCCTTTTCCAGACCTACTCAGGTATCTCTCCCAATTCTTTCTTCTCTACATTGATGACTGCATTGGTGCTGTTTCCTGGACTTGTGCCAAACTGGTCAATTTTATCATCTTTGTCAGTACTGTGCCCTCATATTAACTTGGGCCACTTCTCACACTTCTCTCCCTTTTCTGGATCTCTCTGTCTCCACTTCAGGAACCAAACTATCCACTGATATCTACCACAAACACACTGACCCATGCAACTCCCATCTTATGACCCTGCCTCTGGTGAGGATGGCATCCCTTTCTCCCACGATACGGCTTTTCGCTCCAGGACATCTGGAATGTCCAGGAAACATATTTTCACGTCGACTGTAATAGATGGAAATCGCACTCACATTTCCTCCATTTCCCAATATCTGCTCCCACCCATCTCCCCCAGATGAATAAAGAAAATAGTTCCTTGATCCTCACCTTTCACCCCACTAGCATGTGCATCTAGCAGATCCTTCTTTCCCATTTCTGCCAGCTACACTGGGATCCCATCACCAGTCACTCCTTCCCTTCTCCTTCCCTTTTGGTTTTCCACAGTGATCACTCTCTCCATGACTCCATGGTCCATCATTCCTCTGTTGTTGATTTTTGTTGTCGGCCCTGGGCCTGTACTCGCTTAGGGGAATGTGGTTAGGAGGAAGAGATAGATCAGCCATGATTGAATGGCGGAGTAGACTTGATGGGCCAAATGGCCTAGTTCTACTCCTATCTCTTATGAACATGATCTAATGACCCGCTGAGTTCTTCCAGCAGTTTGTTTTTGCTGGAGCTTCTTGGTATGCTATTTAGGCAGCATTTTCTACATTTTACAATATTTGGGAGGAGCAAATTAGGATTGTGGTTGAATTCTATCCACTTAATTGGATGTTTGCAGGCTATTATTAAGGTTGTTAGCATCCGGCACAATGCAGCTTGTCTAGTTGACATCATGTCAGGTACACAAAGGTTGTAATATATTCCAAAGTACAAGTGGTACTGCAGAACCTTACCTCAGCTTCAAACTTCCAAGTTGCAGATAATCTTGACTTGGAAATATTCCGCCTATCCTTCATCATCACAGTCAAAATACCAGAACTGTATTCTAATAACACCGGGGAGTATGTTCACAATACAAATGGTAGCAGTTCAGGAAGTGTTTTTTAATACGTCTTTAAATATATTTGGACAGGTATATGGATAGGAAGATTTTTCAGAGGGCCATTGGCCAAATGGATCTAGCCCAGTGTGCCTACTTAGTCGGCATGGATAAGGCAGGCCGAACGGTATGTTTAGTTTAGTTTAGTTGAGAGATGCAGCGTGGAAACAAGCCCTTCTGCCCACCAGTCTGTGCTGACCATCGATCATTTGTTCACACGTTTTCTATATTATCCCTTTTTTACATCCCACACACTAGGGGCAATTCACCAGAAGCCAATTAACCTACAAACCTCCATGTCCCCAGAATGTGGGAGAAAATTGTAGCATCCGGTGGAAAGCCACGTGGTCACAGGGAGAACGTACAGACTCCGCACAGACTGTGCCCGTAGTCAGGATTGAAACTGGGTCTCTGGTGCTGTAAGGTAGCAACTTTACCTCTGTGCTGTATAGCTCCATGACTCTGTGAGCCTCACCTTGATCTTCTCTGAGACAATTACAGAGACTTAAGCCCCTGTCCCACTTACGTGTCCTTGGCACGCTAATTACGCGACCTCGTCATCGCACGCGCCATCATGCGTCCGCACAGCCGTCTGGAGCGCGTGACGTCATTTGAAGATGGACACAAAATGCTGGAGTAACTCAGCGGGACCGGCAGCATCTCTGGAGAGAAGGAATGGGTGATGTTTCGGGTCGAGACTCTTCTTCAGTCTGAAAGAAGGGTCTTGACCCGAAATGTCACCCATTCCTTCTCTCCAGAGATGCTGCCGGTCCCGCTGAGTTACTCCAGCATTTTGTGTCTATCTTCAATTTTCTTGGCCCTGCTCTGGGAGCAGGAGTGGGGGCGGATCCAGATCCGCAACGGCCGTGAGCCCCAGGCCGAGCTTGGCGATCGTTTGCCTGCTTCTGCTGCTGTTGGAAGTGAGACGTTGCACTGAGCCAGGGTCTTGGGCCTGTCCCACTTTGGCCATCAGTTACGCGACAGGCTGGTGGCGCACGAAGATTTCGTTCACTACAAAATTTCGGAGAGCCGCGCGATACCGCCCACAACTCGATACCCCTCCGCGTTTCTCAGTGGGACCGGCCCCGCGCGGCCACACGATGCCCGTGCACCTCAACGCGACGACGAGGTCGCGTAATTTGCTTGCCAAGGACACGTAAGTGGGACAGGGCCTTTAGTAATAAATGCTAGCTACAGTAGATCAGTGATGCCCACATCCCAAGAACAAATACTCGATAATCTCAGGTACTGGTTTCAATGACATCTTGGGAAGTGGAGGAATGGATAGTTCAAAAGGTCTGGTTTAGCAACATTGCTGACCACAACACAATCTATTATTGACAGTTCTGATTTTCTCTTTTCATTGTGAAGTCTAATATCCTGGAAAGGCATAGGATTCATCACTGCTGTCACCGATATAATGTTCACTGATTAATACTGCTTTGGAACCATAAATCTCCTAATTCCAAACTAGCTAGTCTATTTTTGTTTCGAGAGCACCCCAGGAGTTTGCATTTGAAATTTTTCTCAACTTCCTTTGTTTGCTTTTCTAGTTTTCCTGTCACTTATTTATCCTATTCTTTCTATAGTTTTCTTTAAGTTTGACTTATCTCCATTACAGTTCTTATGCGAAAGAGGTGTTATATTTCTCTACTGTAGCAGGTGAGTCTTGAGATCAAATGCTGCGATTTTGTGTACCGTTGATGCATTTAGATTGTGATTTGAAGTTTCTTCATAGATGGTAAGAAGCAACAAAACACAAAGTACTTTCAGCACTTATCAATACGACCCAACTTTATTCATCACTGTTTCAAACTGGCTCCAAAGTGACGGAACCCTTGGTGGTTTTAAACTTTTTTTGACTAGTTTGCATGTGGGAGTTGATTAAATAAATATGTCAGATTAAAGAGCCTGCGTTTATTGTGCAAGTTCAACTGAACAGGTTTGGGACAAGTCTTTATTTGATTAATCGTTCAACATTGTTATAAATGTGACAGCAACCAGACAGAAAGGACTATTGAGTAATGAAGCCTTTTTTTTAATACAGGTTTTGCAATCGCTAATGTCATAATTGATTATTCCCAACAAACCATGTGAACCAACATTGATTTGGCTCAGACACTGTCAACTCAACAGAAAGAAACTCTGAGCCCAAAAATTCATTTACGCGGGGCCAAATGGTTATTTAAATAACAGAGCAAGCAAACAATGAGCCAGTGACATGCTGGCCTAAAACTGTGCAAGAGATATGGTGACTCACCACCCAATTAAATCAGCACCAATCTTGGAAACTGCGTTAAGAATTCGCCAGAAACACGCAAAGGATCCCCATCCGACTGCTGAATAGTTTAAAAAGTATGACCACTGTGGTGATGAAATCTTTAATTTGATTATATCTATTGTAATATTTTGTTCCAATACTGTGGTCATTGTTGGCCTTGAAGTTATAACCGCATTGACCTTTCATGTGTGATGTTGGTGTAATTGTCAGTAGTTTAACAAAACAAAGAGATAAATTATGAATTTTGCCGCCCATTAAGTGGGCCAGATTATAGCACCGCTGTCCAGTTATTTTGTAATTGGACTCTATTTTGATGTGTTTGATGGGTTGCAAGTGTTCAATGAAATCCAGCAGCCTAATGTGAAACTGAGCTCAGCTGGAATGCAAACTGCTCGCACCTGTGTGCCATTTAACTATCAACAGCATGTAGTTACAGCAGTACTTCCATTAGCCAGATACAAATCAGTGAGAATGAGGTTTCTGCACCCTATTTTCAAAGCATCTGAATAACCCTTTATGGTTTTGTAATTTTACAATTGGTAACATTTAGGGTGGCACAGCAGTAGATTTGCTGCCTTACAGCACCATAGACCCAGGTTCGATCCTGACCACAGGTGCTGTCTGAACGGAATCTGTGAATTCTTCCCATGACCTGCGTGGGTTTCTCTGTGTGCTCCGGTTTCCTCCCACACTCCTCCACAGATTTGTGATTACAAGTTTGTGGCTAATTGGCTTCAGTAAAATTGTAAATTGTCCCTAGTGTGTGTAGGATAGTGCTAGTGTACAGGGATCGCTGGTCGGCGTGGACTTGGTGGGCCGATGGGACGGTTTCCGTGCTGTATCTCTAAGGTAAATTAAACAAAAACTAAACATTGAATATTTAATTA
The DNA here is from genome assembly GCA_038087875.1 of Malacoraja senta. Lineage (NCBI taxonomy): Eukaryota > Metazoa > Chordata > Chondrichthyes > Rajiformes > Rajidae > Malacoraja > Malacoraja senta. The sequence goes on from CM075977.1 coordinate 366,289,266, forward strand.
AGAATTTATGAACACAATATACTACGGGTGTTAGAAACCTGAAATGGGAATAGAAAATATTGGAAGCACTAAGCGGACTGGGTACAGGACCAGAGTTAACAATACTAATTGATGACCTTTCAGCAAAAGTGGAAAGGTTTGCAGGATTCACAATTGTCCATGTAATATTTGATTATTCTAAACAAACCATGTGAACCAACATTGATTTGGCTCAGGCACTGTCAACAAAATTGAAAGATACATTGAGCCCAAAAATTCACTTACACAGGGATGAGTTTGGATTGTGGGGTAAGGTTTATTTACTCATCCATGTGATGTGGACATCACTGAAAATGCTGAGTTTTCGTGTATGCTCTCCAATGCCCATGACTTTAATACAAGAGGGCCTAGGTTTAAGATGAGCAGGACAAAGTTTAAAGGAGATTTGTGAATCAAGTTATTTGACCGGACCGTGCTGGTGCTTGTAACATGCTGCCAGGGAAGGTGGGAAAAACATATATATGCTAGCATTGTTTAAGAGGCATTTAGACAGATGCATGAAAACACAAGAGAATACACAGCACAAGAGAATAGAGCAGGGGTTCCCAACCTTTTCATCCCGTTTACCCCTGGCAACTTTAATAGCACATAACAATGTTATTTCACTTATTTATGAACAACTAATGATGAACAGATCCCAGTATACCAGAACCAAACACAGGCAGTCAATGAGAAAAAATGTGTACAAATCCAGAATCAACAAATTTACCCCCTGGGTAGGCAAAATTTACCACCTGGGGGTAAATTTACCCCAGGTTGGGAAACCTTGGAATAGAGGGATACGGACCATGTTCAAGCAATTGGATTCCATCCTAACTTCCTGTGCTGTGTGTGTGGAGTTTGCACACTGCGGAGTTCCCCATTCCCTGGGTCTGCTACATGTTCCACTGTGATGGTAGGAATGGATGGAGAAGGGGAAAATCAGCAGCCGTGAACAGTCTGCAAATTCACCTCCCACACCCTCGGAGAGTGCCCTAAGGTTCCACAATTAGCTCAGGAAATGGGACATGGTGACCTTAGCGCATGGAAGCAAACGGGTACTGGAGGCCGGTGGTCTCAAGTCACAGTGTTGGCTGAGGTAGCTGATGGAGTCATAGAGTGATACATTGTGGAAACAGGCCCTTCAACCCAACCCTGCCAATGCCGACCAACATATCTCATCTATACTAGTCCCACCTGCCTGCGTTTGGTCCATATATCCCTCTAAACCTGTCCTATCAATTTTCATGTCGAAATTTTTCTTAAACGTCATGATAGTACCTGCCTCAACTATCTCATTTGTCAGCTTGTTCCATACACCCACCACCCTTTGTGTGAAAATGGTTGCCCATCAGGTTCCTATTAAATCTATTCTCCCTCACCTTAAACCGTTGTCCTCTGGTTCTCGATTCCCCTAGGCTGGGCAAGAGACTCTGTGCATCTACCCGATCTATTCCCTTCATGATTTTGTACACCTCTATGAGATCACCCCTCATCCTCCTGTCCTCCAAGGAATAGAGACTTAGCCTGCTCAATCTCTCCCCATAGCTCAGGCCCTGGAGTCCTGGCACAGCAGTCAGTTAAGCTAGTATATCGAACACAACCTACGGCAACTGTACAAAGCGGTGGCAGATGGGGCCAACACATCACACTGAGCCAGAGCAATCTAATGCCCACTGCATTGACCCAGTGGCCCCAGGACATTGGGCCTTAATTTGACAAATAAAATAATTTGTATATCTCCTTAGCTCCAGATCAGACTTGGAATTTCCAAGGAAGTGCCAGCTCCAAGACGATCTCTTGTATTCCTGTATGGTATGATGTGATGCATGCTATGCGGAACAAGCCCTTCACTGTATATCTGTACAGGTGACAACAAAGAAACCATTAAGCAATTGAGGTGGGATCGGATTAGATTGGCATCATGGTCAGTGCAAACATGGTGGGTCAAAAGGCTCACATCCTGTGCTATATTGTTTTATGGTCTATGTTCTAAGATTATTTTATTCATTGAACAATGAAGTTTTACTTCATTAAAGATTCATCAATCTTGAATACTGGTGCTGGAATCATCAGTTTCTATGACCAATAACTTTAGTCAGTTTAATGAATGGGCTAAAAACTATTTCCAGAATTAAATAATATTTCATGAGTTCAAATAATTGCTTCAGTGATATTACGGTGTTTTATCTGCAAGATTAATCACAATATGGCAGAACGTCATTGAGAATTTATTTGACCTCTCACAATTTAACTAATACAGGAGTGTCAGATGAAATCAAATGAAAGCTCAAAGCACTTCAGGCAACTTATAAAACACTGTGTCAGAGGAAAGGTAATATTTCTTTCCTAAAATGGCAGTAGCAGAAGTTAAAATTGGTTTATAATTTTAAGTTTATTGGCAAAAGCATTTGACTAAAAATCTTTGCATAATTCTGAAATACAATTGAAAACTGTTGCTGGAAGGCGGTTGACCTGAGATGCATTTCTTTTACCAGAGGTGCTGCCCGACCTGCTCTTTTTTCCAGAATTTTATTTTTCTCTATTCAATTATTTTCTCTGTAAGTCGGTAAATCATCTGAAATAACTACTGATTTTGAACTGCATTATTATTATTATATAATGGGCATAATCACCAATGCAGAAGTTAGCATGAAGTCATTGAAAATTCAGGGAGCTAACGCAAGACGTAACAAGGTGTATGGATGAGGTTAGTACAGTTTATATACTTTATGTGGATTTCGATAAAGGCTTACAAGCAAGAGACACAAAGTGCTGGAATAACTCAGCGGCTCAGCCAGCATCCCTGGACAAAATGATGTTTCGAGTCGGATCCCTTCTTCAGACTGATTCTGGTGCTGGGTGGCGCTGGGAGGCCGGAAGAGAGGTGGGTGCAGGACCAAGTCTGGCAAGTGATAGGTGAATGCAGGTGAGGAGGGAGGGGAAGGGGGGTTGATAGGTAGATGGTTGGACAAATGACCAGAAGGCCAGAGATGAAAAGGACTGAAGAGTTGCAAATTGTGAAGCCAAAGGAAGGAGTGTAGGTGGAAGTGGAAGAGGAGGAAATACATATTTGCGAGTCCAGGTGGGACACAGGGGAAAATGATGGGGGCTGGGGGGGAGAGGAAGGGAGCCAGGTAGAGAAGGAGAGAGAGAGAGAGGAGGGGGGGGGGGGGTTGGTTAGTTACCTAAAGTTGGAGAATTCAATGTTTGTGCCATTGTGTTGTAAGCTAACCAAGCGGACGGAATGGGAGGTGCTGTTCCTCCAGTTTACGTGTGGCCGCACTCTGGCAATGGAAGAGGCCCAGGACAGAAGGGTCAGCACAGAAATGGGAAAATGAGTCTTTCCATTCCCACAGTGACCCTTCTATACTGGGGTTCCTCCATTGCCTAAGTGAGGCCATACACATATTGGAGGAACAGCACCTCATATTCCACTTGGGCTGCCGACAACCCGATGGTATCAACATTTAATTATTTAGTTTTTAGATAACTAAACCCTTCCCCCTTTCTTCTCTTACCACCCCCCTACACCCCCCTACACCCCCCTACATCCCCCCCTACACCCCCCCCCCCCCACACCCCCACACCCCACCACCACCCCACCACCACCGCACACACACTTTCCTTTTCCCCCTCTTTTGCTTGTGTCCCATCTGGACTCACCTATTTCTGCACCATCTGTTTATCAACCCCCCCCCCCCCTCACTTGTATCCACCTATCACTTGCATGCCCTTGTCCTGCCTCCCCTCACCTCCAGATTCCTCAATTAGTCTGAAGAAGGGTCAAAACCCAAAATATTGCCTATCCATGTTCACCAGATGCTGTCTGACTGCTGAGTCACTCCAGCACTTTGTGTATTTTTTTTTGTTTATGATTAATTCTTGTTTAAGAGTGACATAGCAATTCTCTCAATGCTGGTTTACGTTAATGTAATGAGGTCGCAATTGTTAACATATCTCTATTCACAAAGTCTTTTTCCAATCTCTCTTTAGATTTATGTATGAAGAACTAATGTCGACAGTGCTATCTACTTTATGCTATGAGCTAACACTTCGTCCACTTTCTCAGCCTGATCTTGTGCACTGGAGCCAATTACCCAGACTGTGTGGACAGTTTAGCATCGAAAAGAGGAAACTGATTATGTTGAATTACTCTGTAAGGACTACAGGATTTACAGCCTTGTAGTTCCCATTCCATGAAGAATTTATGGAGCCATTTTCTGCAAGTACTTGCATAGCAGGAACCCTACAGCAGGGAACCTGACATCGAAGTGCCACGTTACAAAAGCTCTTTAGCTTCTGAACTTCAAACACAGGCACCCTATAGCTAGCACCAAACCTGACAATTTAAAAATGATTCTCTCAAGCTTCATAAAAATATCCCACATTCCGACCTCTAAAATTCCCATAAGGATTTTGGGGAGGATCTGTACAAAGATGAAAGGCCAGCCTGGTCAATGGATGTTATTCGCGTGGAGTTCCAGAAGGCGTTTGATAAAAGAACTGTTAGTTAAAGTTGAAGCTTGAAGGCTTGCTGGTAATTTAAAGCTTGGGAGGAATGATTTTAAAATAGAGTCTGGTTTGGTGCAAACATTAGGGGGGCTTGTATTGAAGTTCAAAACGTTAAGAGCTTATTTTTCAGACTTGCAGCTCCCTGCCATGTGTTTTTTGTAGAGTTTAACCGGCTCAATGGTGAGTTAAGGTGAGGAGGTTGGTTGAATAACAGGCAGCAGAGAGTAAGGGAAACTGATAAGGTCCTCAAACTGGTAAGATGTGTCCGAAGGAGTCTGAGGAAGGGCACCTATTCCTTTACTCCAGAGATGCTGCCTGACCTTGATAGGGCTTGATAGGGCTCTTAAAGATAGAGGAGTCAGGGGATATGGGGAGAAGGCAGGAACGGAGTACTGATTGGGGATGATCAGCCATGATCACATTGAATGGCGGTGCTGGCTCAAAGGTCCAGTTGGCTTACTCCTGCACCTATTGTCTATTTACCCACTGAGTTACTCCAGCATTTTGTGTCTATTGAAGACGTGTCCAAAGTGTGCCTCAAGTAAAAAAACCTTACCTACACACTGCATCTTTCTTTGCTCAGACGGTCCAAAAGCACCTTGCTGAAAATGTGGTACTTTTAGTGTAGGAACTGTAGATGCTGGTTTATACCAGAGATAGACACAAAGTGCTGGAGCAACTCAACGGGTCAGGCATTTCGGGTCTGAAGGGTTTCGACACGAAACGTTACCTGTTCCTTTTCTTCACAGATATTGCCTAACCCCCTGAGTTGCTCCAGCATTTTGTACCCATCTCTGGTACTTTAAGATGCAGCCACTATAATATGGTTGGAAATGTAGGAGTCAGTTTAAACACAGCAAGGTTTCACAAACAGAAATGTGACAATTTTTTGTTAAAGTGACTGATACATGAAAAATAATCAGATAACAGGAATAATACCCTTGCACAGCTTTAAAAACAACTAGACTAAGTGTGGAGGGGGGGGGGGTATTGGGGGGGGGGGGTGTAATTTAATTACAACGCAGACCAGAAGTGGTCACGATAAAAGTTTTAGTAAAAGTATAGATGCCATAAGATCTTTAACATCAACCTGTTTAATTCTTTGCCTGAATCATCTGCCAGGGAAGCACTCCCTCAGCACTGCATAGTAGCATCAGCAAGCCTTCATTATAGGGACTCAAATATTCACCCTGTTTAATTAATATTTTGGTTGAAATTATAGATCCAGATATGACAAGGATCTCAACTCCACTTCACCCTCTGCCTGACCCACCGGTTCAACCAATGCTTCTGCACCTACCTGACATCCACCAAGGATCTCAAGCTCACCACCCCCCCCCCCCCCCAGATGTTGCCTGACTTTAGGTTTTGATCATGATTCCAGCATCAGCAGTTTCTTGCCCCTCTCTATCAAATTCCTTGCATTCTCTTTGATTCTATACTGCAGCACATTCAGCTGATGACTTAAGGGCCTGTCCCACTTTCACGACCTAATTCACGACCTTTTTTACTCGTGGATATTTTTCGTCAAGCTACAATAACGCCCCGACTTACTTGATGCCACGAGTACCTACGACTAGCATCATGACCTACCTATGACCTCCTACGACCTCGTGACGACCATGCTGCGAGTATGAGTCAAGGGCAAACTCGGCAGAGGTCGTGAATTAGGTTGAGAAAGTGGGACAGGCCCTTTAACCCCCTGTCCTACTTAAGCAATTTTTTAGGCGACTACAGGCGACTAGGCTGTCGCCTCATGGTCACCCGGGTGTCGCCTGTATGGTCGTGAGTAGTCTCCTCAGTCGCCGAAAGAGTCGTAGCGTTTTTATGGTCGCCGCTGGATTTTGAAATGTTCAAAACTTTTCGCCGACAGTCGGCAACCGTGGGCTTGTCGTAGCTTGACGTCTCCTGATGTAGGTTGTCGCCAGGATGACATAGGTTGTCGCCGGTGCTGACTTCGGTGAATTCCATTGGCGACTAATTACGTCAACTGGCGACAGGTACCGGCGACTGAATTGTCTTACATGGTCGTAGCTTGTCGCGGGTGGACATAGGTATGGTCGTAGGTGGACGTCATAATGGGTCGCCGGTTGGCGGTAGCTTGCCATAGCTTGACGTCGACTAGGTGGTAGGTTGTTGTAGACATTTTCGTAGACATTGTCGTAAGTGGGTCCAGTCGCCGGGTTTTTCGGCGACCTGCTACGACAGTCGCCGGCAATTGCCTAAGTGGGACAGGCCCATTATATAGGTATTCCTTACATGCTGCCTTTAATAATCTTGTTATCCCTAAATTCTTTATAATAAATTTGTTATAATTGGTTACTTCCATCTGAGTTACGTACGACTGGGAGGCTTGGTTTGGTTGGATTAACCCAAATATGTTTCACTCTCTGCAGCTGAACCCTCCAACTATTTTGATTGTCTAGATAATAAGGATACAAGGGCCTTCGACAATCCCTCTTCTGAATAACAACCTGTTTGCTTTGATCCCTTATAGTCTGTTCCTCAAATCTCTTTCCAGTCTCTATCCCCATCTTATTCTCCTCACGTGTGTTCCCTTAATGCAGTGTTTATTGAGTTTTAATAAGACATCGTAAATGGCAGAGTATCTAAACATGATGCCTGTATTTAGCAGGCATCACTGTTGACCTTCAGTCATACAAATTGTTTCAGGTTCAGTTAATTCACTTCAGTTACATCACATGACATTCCATCCCTAACCATCGCAACATGTCTTTATTTCTATTAACAATATCTATAGAACTGAGAAACAAAGCTTGCAAAGAAAATTCAATAAGCATATTGTTATTTTTAATATGTTCACATTTTTCATTTGAGTTTTATGCAGAACTATCTAGGAGATGAATCCTAAACTTGCAATACACAACCCTCAGGTGATGTTGGTATTGACACATTCACCTCATTCAATTTGACTCTCTTGAAGCTTTTCGAATAATCTCGATTTTTTTCTCCATAATTTGTATAAAATTCCATTGTAGACATATATCCTGCTCCTTTTATCATCACTGCCAAGGCCAACATCTGTTCAATTCCTGCATGCCAACAAATTCATAATCTTGGTAGTTATTCAAAGTTAGTGAAAGTTAGTCCACATGTTCACCTCCAGATTTTGTTGTGTGGAGCTGAAAGTCTCCATTCTCCACTTACATGCCCAATTTACATTATCTGGATCCCCATTAGTTGAGTTTAGTTTAGAGAAACAACACATAAGCAGGCTTTTCAGCCCACCAAGTGAGCACCTACCAGCGATCCCTGCACATTAACACAATCCTGCACTCACTGGGGACAATTTACACATACACAAAGCCAATTATCCTACAAACCTGTACGTCTTTGGAGTGTGGGAGGAAACTGAAGATCTCGGAGAAAACCCATGCGGTCACGGGGAGAACATACAAACTCCGTACAGACAGCCACCATAGCCGGGATTGAACCCGGGTCTCTGGCGCTGCAAGTGCTGTAAGGCAGCTACTTTACTGCTGCAGTAATAATACGTTAATAAGCGTATAATAACTGTGTCCCGGGGAGCCGTGCACGCGGCGGGAGTGTCCTGGGGAGCTGCGAGGGCCCGATCCACCCGCCGAACAATCACGACGACCGTCCAATGTTGAGTGACAACTGACGACCGGAGCGTGCCCCGGTAGGCCCAGCTCGCCCCACAGGCCTCCCGGTGGACTGCGGAGAAGCCGGGCAGTGAGGCCTGCCTGGGTCGAAGGAGCGTCTGTGGCGGCAGCGATGGTAGCCTTGGCGACGGCAGTGGGAGACTCGGCGGGGATGGGGCATTGGCGGCGACGCGAACCTTGGTGGTAGCGGGGGCCTCAACAGCAGCGGGAGCCTCGATGGTGATGGAACGTGAGGTGGGGGGGGGGGGTTAGGGAGGACAATGGGGACCCGCCATGATGAACAAAGGGGGACCTGGTGTGGGAGAGGGTGGGGTCACTAGTTTTAGAATCCTCTGCCCAGGGGATTAGCGTGTGTTCGTTTGTTGTTTGTTCCGGTTTGTTCCGGTGAAAGCGCTGTGCACACGGCAGCCAGACAAGTCGCTTGCCCTTTTCTTTTTTTTAATGCACGTTTAAGCACGTTTAAGTTTTTGTGTACCTTGTGTGTTGTGACTGTTGACACACCAATTTCCCTCCAGGGATGAATACAATTTTATCGTATCATATCGTATAAGATGCGTCTTTGGAGTGAGGGAGGAAACCGAAGATCTCAGAGAAAACCCATACCGTTCATGGGGAGAATGTACACATTTCATACAGACAACACCCATAGTCAGGATTGAACCCGGGTCTCTGGCAAAGTAAGGCAGTAACTCCACCACTTTGCCTTTTGCTGCCACCGTTGCTAATCTTGGAGATGGATGGCTCAGAGCGATGTCGCTTATTGACCTCAGACAACATAACAGAGAACCTTGGGTGGCCATGAACATCGGCCATGAAACTCCACTGCAAATCTTCATAAGGTGGCAAAGATCTGTTTCCAGTGTTAAAGCTGTCAAAATTTTTTAATACTTTTTAAAATCCCAGGTATTTGGAGAAATATGCAAAACTATTATAATAAACGCACAATTGATACATATTAAAATCAATAACAATTTTTAAAAAAAGGAAAATCCTCAAATAACTTTTGAACATTTTAAAAATAATTAAGTACTCTAGAGTAGGCACAGCACCAGCTATAACTAATCAAAGCATTCTGTGACACCCTTCCCTGCGGAAGAGCTGGGGATTTTCAGCAAGCTCCTGTCCCACTGTTGAACTCCATACCTGCGGTGGAGGGCAATTGCTGGTGAAATTCAAGAATTAAGATTGGGATTTCCACATTTGTGCAGAAAAAACTCCAACCACACTCTCTCAAAAGACACCTTATGGTTCACTTTTTCAATGGTACGTTATTGCATGAGCTGAAATCCTGGGGGGGACGGGGGGACGGGGGGACTTGTAATCCGGACTTTATCAGACGCTTTCTAAGGGCTGAATCGGCCCGTTTGCAGGGCCTTTCAGCGCCCGGCGCGGCTTAAAATCAAACTGCTGCATCGAGGCGATCGAGGCTCCCAATGTTGAAGCCCCCTGCTGGCCGATGAAAGGCCCCATGAACGGGTCGATTCAAGCCCCACGATTCGAGGCGGACGAAGCTGCTGTTGCTGGAGTTCAGAGTCGGTCACCAACCAGGTCAGCTTCCGATGTTACCATCCATAGGGCCCATGGCCGAAGCCTCGCATGTGTGCGCATGCGTGCGTGCGGCTGCCAAGAAATTGTGTCCCCCCCCATGTTTTGATAGCGATTTCCGTGCCTGCTTTATTGTGACATCTATCGTGATACAGTGAAATTGAATTTTGTTTATGGTCACTACCAGTATCATGGGGTGGAAGACTGCAACCTTCACGTGGTCCGCCTTGTTTCGACGTACACAATCAAATAAGATCAAATAGAACAAGTTGTCCTCCAACTTTAGGCTGTGCACGCCATACACACGAAAAAGAAGACCAGCATGATTATTGATAAGCACTTAGATACCAACTACATAAGTGTTCATAAGTGATAAAAGCAGATTATGCCATTCCACCCATCAAGTCTACTCCGCCATTCAAACATGGCTGATCTATCTTTCCCTCTCAACCCCATTCTCCTGCCATCTTCCCATAACCCCTGACACCTTATACAAAAGCATCTCGGATACAGTGCAAGTGTATAGCAGTAGTACACTGAGATGGTATACAGAGTTGCTGAGTACTTACAGCATCTGCAGTAATTTTGTAATTCTACATTCTACCTGCCTGCATGTATTCTCTGATTCAGATATGACCTCTTCACATTTTTTCTCCTCTGTGTTACTATATTTCCACCAAATGCACGCATTTTATATCATTGGACCCCAGGCACAAGTGGATATTTTAATTTCAAATATTACGATAGATTAATTGGTATGTGTTGTTATTAAAGTGTTGCAAATAGCTACATGTTCAAACGTTTTCTTTAAAATACGACTACTGTTGTTGTATAGCCTTAAAATGTTAATTGTATCTGTGCCAAAAATACATTTTTAATCCATATTTGAAACAATCCTTGGCTGAGATATGAATTCATCATGTTTGCTTTACTTGTCAAGAAAAAATGCATCCTTGACTTTGTCAAGAGGCCTATGGCATTTGTAAAGGGTTGTATTATATCTTGACATTTATTCGATTTGGTCTTTAAAGACTTATGCAACCTTTGCTGTTTCTTTGAACATTTGTTGTTGACAGTTTTAAGGTCGTTAACAAGATCGGGCTTGTTTCATTTCCTTTAATAATCAAAGCTGTTTCTTGCTTCTGTGAAACCAACGATATTTGGGGGGATAATACTAAATGTTTTGCTTTAGGATTGTTATAAAAATGTTGACATTTAAAGACAGGGTTGGCGGATAACATAATACTCTGAAACTTGATATTAGATTTCTGCTGAAGCAAGTGGACAAGAAACAACGTCACAGGTGAGTTATATAATTTGTGTTGTTTGCTAATGAGAACTATTCTTGAATAGTTATTTTCAAGGCACTATTTCTGAACAATTGCTGTGAAAATGAAAATGAAAATTACAGATTCGGAGACAAAATTTTATGAAGTAAATACACATTGTCAGTTTTGCTGTATCTTTTGCATATGGCAACAAAGACATGGGTTGAAGCTATTTGATAATATTCGTGTCAGCTAATTGGATTGTCACAGTCTCTTCATGATTATAGTGTACAGCTTCAGATAGAAGTTTGTGATATGGTTCACTGAATGCACCACACAACAAATACTGCAAGGAGAGTCTGTGGATGTTCCATAAACTTTCTATGTCCCATGTGGATGTAGATAAAGTTTATACTTTAGGGGGAAACCTGTAGCCTCAATGGTTGGACTTCTGATCAATTATTTTGTTAGGCCTGATGTGTTGACTAGATTTCATGCCATCAACTCAAAATATCTGAGCTGCTTGAACACAAGTTCGAGTGATAGGCTTCAGAGAGTCTCCTTGACTGAACTCTATTCCTTGCTAGGTGGCTGCTGTTTTCAAACAACAGAAATTCGGGAATTATTTTCATCTAATTTTGAAGAATAAACTACAAGGGGAAAATTTAACAAAATTAATACCACAGAAGAGGATAACAGTGCACCATTGAATATTGTGCTGGAAGGAACTACAGATGTTGGTTTACACCGAAGATAGACACAAAATGCTGCAGTAACTCAGCAGGTCAGGCAGCATCTCTGGAGTAAAGGGATAGGTGATGTTTAGGGTTGAGCGTTCTTCAGACTGAAGAAGGGTCTCGACCCAAAACGTCATCTATTCCTTTACTCCAGAGATGCTGCCTGACCCATAGAGTTACTCTAGCATTTTGTGTCTATCACCACTGACTATTGTTTGGTGACACTTGTCTTAGACACTAACTTGGATTCTAAATGGAAGCACAATACTCTGCTGCAAAGGGAACTAGCTGCTGGGTCAATCAATAGAGGGAAAGAAGAGATCTTCCCAAGAAAGTTTCGGCAAACTTCTTTATAATGGGCCAGAACATAGATACATAGAAAATAGGTGCAAGAGGAGGCCATTCGGACCTTCGAGCCAGCACCGCCATTCATTGTGATCATGGCTGATCATCCACAATCAGTAACCCGTGCCTGCCTTCTCCAACATACCCCTGGATCCTGCTAGCCCCAAGAGCTCTATCTAACTCTTTTAAATTAATCTAATGAATTGGCCTCCACTGCCTTCTGTGGCAGAGAATTCCACAAATTCACAAGTCCCTGGGAGAAAACGTTTTTTCTCATCTCAGTTTTAAATGGCCTCCCCTTTATTCTTAGACTGTGGCCCCTGGTTCTGGACTCCCCCAACATTGGGAACATTTTTCCTGCATCTAGCTTGTCCAGTCCTTTTATAATTGTATATGTTTCTATAAGATACCCCCTCATCCTTCTAAACTCCAGTGAATACAAGCCTAGTCTTTTTAATCTTTCCTCATATGACAGTCCCTCCATCCCAGGGATCAATCTCGTGAACCTACGCTGCACTGCCTCAATCACAAGGATGTCCTTCCTCAAATTAGGAGACCAAAACTGTGCGCAATACTCCAGATGTGGTCTTACCAGAGCCCTATACAACTGCATAAGAACCTCTCTACTATACTGAAATCCTCTTGTTATGAAGGCCAACATTCCATTAGCTTTCTTCACTGCCTGCTGTACCTGCACACCAACTTTCAGTATACAAGGACACCCAGGTCTCGTTGCACTTCCCTTTTTCCTAATCTGACAACATTGAGATAATAATCTGCCTCCTTGTTCTTGCCGCCAGTGGATAACCTTCCATTTATCAACATTGTCCTGCATCTGCCATGCATCTGCCCACTCACTCAACCTGTCCAAGTCACCCTGCAACCTCCTGGCATCCTCTTCGCAGTTCACACTGCCACCCGGCTTTGTGTCATCTGCATATTTGCTAATGTTACTTTTATTTCCATCATCCGAATCATGAATATATATTGTAAATAGTTGCAGCCCAGCACCGAGCCTTGCGGCACTCCACTCGCCACCGCCTGCCATTCTGACAGGGATTTGTTTATTCCGACTCTTTGTTTCCTGTCTGCCAACCAATTCTCTATCCATGTCAATACTCTACCCCAAATACCATGTGCTCTAATTTTGCCCACTAATCTCCTGTGTAGGACCATATCAAAGGCTTTCTGAAAATACAGATACACCACATCCACTGGCTCTTCATCATCCATTTTACTTGTCACATCCCCAAAAAATTACAGAAGATTAGTCAAACAGTATTTCCCCTTCATAAATCCATGCTGACTTGGACCAATCCTTTCACTGCTATCCAAATGCGCCGTTATGACTTCTTTAATGATTGACACCTAATGGTTTTTCGTAGCATTACCATCGCCAACATCCTGGACTCACCATTGCCCAGACAATTAGCTGCACCAGCTACATAGATAGCATGGCTATAAGCTGGTCATCCTGATGATGCCCCCAGGTCCTTCCGTCATTCATAAGGTACACATCAGTAATATGATGGAACACATTCCACCCATAAGGTTTAATAGAGATATGGATAAGGATAAAACTATTGATAAAGTCCTCGGGTAACAGTGTTAAACTGGGAGAAAGTTAACTACAACAATATTAGGCAGGAAACTGGGGGCAGTAGATTGGGAGAGGCTGACATAGGAGGGTATTTTGAAGGCCAGCTGATTAGAATTCAAGTGGCATATTTCTAGAAAGATGAATGATAACGATGGCAATATTCGTGAACCTTGCATTACAAGAAATTTAAGCTTTGGAAAAGGAAGCATATGTAATGTATGGGAAGCTACAAGCAGTTTAGGGCAATACAAGTGGATAGAGTGGTAAGGAGTGCATATGGCATGCCTTCGTCAATTGGGACATCGTATAAAAGTTGGAAAGTCATGATGCAGCTGTATAAAAGTTTAGGAAAGGCACATTTGGAGTATTGGACATAACCGTATGCAGTTCTGGTCACCGCACAACAGGACGGATGTGAAAGGTTTGGACTAGGTAAAGAAGGGATTGCCAGGATGTTGGCTGTATTTGAGTATATTAGCTGTTGGCTTGTTTTCGCTGGAGCATCGGAGACTGAGGGCTGGCCGATAGAACTATATAAAATTAAGATAGGCATAGGTAGAGTAGATAGTCAGAAACTTCTTCCCTGAGTGATAATGTCAAATACCAGATGGCTTCACTTTAAGCTGATAGGAAAATAGTTCACAGGAGACGCACAAAGAAAGTTTTTTTTTACACAAAGCAGTAGGAGCCTGGAATACGCTACATTGGAAATGACAGAAGCAGATATGATAACACCGTGTAAGAGACATTTTGACAGACACATGAACAGGCACACATAGAGGGGTGTGCCGGCTGATAGGATTAAATTAGATTGGCATCATGTTCGGTGCAGGCATGGTGGGCCAAGGAGTCTGTTTCTTTACTGTACTGTTCTATGCTCATCTGGATGTGTGCAGTGCCAAGAATTCTCAGGAAGTTTGTCACCTTCTGAGCCAAATCAGCCCATTTGATTGGCATCCTGTCAACCATCCTAAGTATTCATTCCTCCAAGCACCGAGGCACAATGACACCAGTGTGTGGATCTGGGTATTCGCCACGTTATCCAACAGTACCTCCCAGATCTGTGACCTCCACCACAGAGAGGGGGTAAGGGCAGCAGGTGCACAGGAACACCACCGTTTGCAGATTTCCATCTAGATCACACACCATCCTGACTTGAAAATACGTTACTAGTTACTTGCCTCAAGACACCACAGTTATGCTTTGACATCCAACACATCATGGGGCAAGGTTTTTCCAGCTGTAATGGCTAGAATGATCTTTAATGGGTTAACTGTGGCAATTTCACCTCAGAGACTATTGTATCCAGGCAAGACATAGGAGAGTAATTCTGCAGAGAAATAGACCTCTCAGTCCATTGAATCCGGGCCCACCACCATCTGCACTAATCCTACACTAATGCAATTTTATTCTTCCTACATTGCCACATCCTCCCCCCAGATCCTGCCATGCACCTGCAGGCGAACAGCACCTTGCAGTGGCCAATTAAGCAACCAACCTGCACGTCCTTGGGATGTGAGATGTGGGAGGAAAGCAGAGCATCTAGACAAAACCTATTTGGTCACAGGAAGAATGAAAACTCCTCACAGTTTGCATGAGAGATCAGGATGGAGGTTGAGTTGCTAAAGCTATGAGGCAGCAGTTCATGAGGCAGGAGGAAGGAACATTGTCATATGTACTGGCAAAACATTAAAAAACGAATTTAAAAATGTTACATTAAAGCAAAGCAATTTAATAAAATGTCCTGTCATTTTTGCTCCTAATTGTCCTACAATCCCAATTGAAACCAATGGGGGATTTGAGACCTGTCACAGGATTCATGGGGTAATTCTTCAGCTTAATGGTGGGCGATGCTGGTTAGACTAGGTTTCACTGCTAGACTCCTTGTGATTCTGGATGCCCACTTTTGACACCACAACTGCCCAGATCTGGGTATTGCTTCAGTTTTGACATCTCATTGGAATAATCTGTATTTGTCAGTAAAATTTGGATCTTTGATTGCCCTTGTTGTCTTTTTGTTAGTAATTTTAAAGTGTTGCTGATGACTGGGAGTTATATTTGGGCTGACTCCAGTGTACTGTGGTTGCCTTTCATACATTATTTTTATTTCGCTAAACAGAACATTCAGTATTTTATGGAGGAATACGGGAATGGTTGTCTTTACTTCATTAGCTGCATGTTGCTGTTGGAATGCAATGATTACGGAGAGTTTATTTGGATTAATTGCAGGCAATATATACAAACAAATATCTTGTCCATGTATGCCTAATGTACTCCAGCATTTGCCTTTCATATGCATGAGGGTTAAACCTATTCTATAGGCTTCTGTTCTGGTTTAATACTTCAGGCAATTTTCAGTTACTTTTTCTTGGACCTTGTTCACATTTATCATACTTGAAGTTCTCGAGGAGGACGCATGAAGATAAGATTAGGGATATATGTATTGATATTCTAAGGTGGTTTGATTATCCATCTGATTACATTTGGTCAACACCAGTTTATGTTGAAGATAAACACAAAATCTTTAGTTTAGTTTAGTTTAGGGAAACAGGCACTTCGGCCCATCGAGTTTGTGCCGACCAGTAATCCCCGCACACTATCCTATACACACTAGGGACAATTTTTACAATTACCAAGCTAATTTACCTACATATCTGTACGTCTTTGGAGTGTGGGAGGAGGAAACTGAATATCTCGGAGAAACCCCATTCGATCAGGGGGAGAATAGCACCCGTGGTCGGGATCAAATCCGGGTCTCCGGCGCTGCAAGCGCAATAATGAATGAATGAATGAATACGTTTATTGGCCAAGTATTCACATACAACGTGTGGGGGAGCCACCGAGTATGGCTGCCCAGTCTGCAGCTGTCCGTCCTTTCACACTTTTTAAAATATTTTTAGTATGTTAAAAAGTCTTGTTTTGGAGGTCTAGTCTTTTTATGTGGGGGGGCGGGGGGGAAGGAGGAAACTGTTTTTTCTAAGTCCCTACCTGGTCGGAGTGGCGTCTTTCCTCCAAGCCGCATCTTTGCCCCCTCTTCACGGTCTACCAACGGGACTGGAGCGGCGTTTCCTGCCGGGACCGGCCAGAACTTCAGCTTCAGCGGCGGCGCAGTGCTGAAGTACCAGCGTGGAGCGGGCGATGCCTTACCTGGGTCGCCGTGTGGTAAGCTCCGGAGTGCTGTGACCGCCGACTCCAACATCGCGGAGCTGTCGTTGCGGGCGGCGCTGACTTTGAACACTGCGGAGCCTGGGATCTCTCGCCGAGATCGCTAGTGTCGGAGCTCTGACCAGCGCGGCCTGTGGACTTCGGGAGCCGCCGTCTCCGGGGAGGAAGCGGCCGTTCCAGACACTCCAAGCCGCTGAAGAGTGTTCTCCGACGCCAGAGCTCCATCATCCGGCGAGAGGGCCTGAAACATCGGGCCACCATTGCGGCGACTGCGGAGGCCTCAAATAGGCCCGACCACAGGGTGAACAAGAGGAAGAGGACTGGACTTTGCTGCCTTCCCTCACAGTGGGAGCCATTGTGGGGGGATGTTTTTATGTTTCATGTTAAATTCTTCTTTAATGTTGTGTCTTATTTTTATTGGTGTGCTGCAAATGGCAACTCACATTTCACTGCACCAATTGGTGTATGTGACAATAAATGTCCTTTGTCCTTGTCCTTTGTACAAGGAATTTTCCTTGGTGCTCAGCCCACAAGTGACAACATGACATACAGTGACAGTTAGAAATTACACATAAAACATTAAACATTAATAATAAAACATCATCGATTAAACATGTGAATTAAATAAAATACCAGAGCAAAAGGAGGCTAATGATTTTTGGTTATTGAGTAGAGCTACTACTCATGGAAAAAAGTTGTTTTTATGTCTGGCTGTGGCAGCTTTGACAGTCTGGAGTCACCTTCCAGAGGGAAGTGATTCAAAGAGTTTGTGGCCAAGGTGAGAGGGGTCAGAGATGATCTTACCTGCTCACTTCCTGGCCCTTGCAGTGTGCAGTTCATCAATGGAGGGAAGGTTGCAGCCAATAACCTTCTCAGCTGATCGGATGATTCGCTGCAGCCTCCGGATGTCATACTTGGTGGCCGAGCCAAACCAGACCATGATGGAGAAGGTGAGGACAGACTCTACATGGCCATATAGAATTGGACCATCATTGCCTGTGGCAGATTGTGCTTCCTCTGCTGCCACAGGAAGTACATCCTCTGTCGTGCCTTTTTGACTGCGGAGTCGATGGTGGCCCCCCATTTAAGGTCCTTGGAGATGATGGTTCCCAGGAACTTAAAAGACTCCACAGATGTGACTGTGGTATTGTTGATGGTGAGTGGGGTGAGAGGAGGGGGAGCTCTCCTAAAGTCTACAATCAATTCAACTGTCTTAAGAGCATTGAGCTCCAGGTTGTTGCGATGGCATCAGGATGCCAGCTGCGTCACTTCCTGTCTGTATGCAAATTCCTCCCCATCCTGGATCAGTCCAATCAGGGTTGTGTCGTCCGCGAACTTGAGAAGCTTGACAGAGGAGTCAGTGGAGGTGCAGTCATTGGTGTAGAGAGAGTAGAGGAGAGGGAAGAGAACGCAGCCTTGCAGTGCTCCTATGCTGAGGGTTTACGGGTCCGAGATGTGCTTTCCCAGCCTCACATGCTGCTTCCTGTCTGTCAGGAAGCTGGTGATCCACCGACAGAGGGGTTCAGGCACAGGCAACGTGTAGTAGCTCTGACACAATGGTGTTGAATGCAGAATTAAAATCAACAAACAAAATCCTCGCATAGGTGCCCTGGCGATCTAGGTGCTGGAGGATGAAGTGCAGGCCCAGGTTGACTGCGTCATCCACAGATCTATTGGCCCGATATGCAATAGATCTGTGTTCATGATATTTTCAGCTTGGCCAGCACAAGCCTTTCAAGGGTTTTCATGACTACAGACGTCAGTGCGACAGGCCTGTAGACATTAAGACCAGCAATCCTTGCCTTTTTGGGTACAGGGAGAATAGTGGAGACTTTGAAGCAGGCTGGTTCAAAATGTCTGTGTCGACTGGTGCCAGTTGTTCGGCACAGAGCTTGAGAGTGGAGGGGGAAACATTGACCGGTCCTGGAGATTTCCGGCTTTTCTGTCTTCTGAACAGCCTCTCCACCTCCTCTATTTTTATTGTTGATGACAATAACAAGGCAAGGCAGCAACTCTATCGCTGTGCCACTGTACCACCCTTAAATGCTGGAGTAACTCAGCGGGTCAGGCAGCATCTCTGGAGAAAAGAATAGGTGACGTTTCAGGTTAAGTGCCCTTCTTCGGTCTGAACAACTGTCTTGACAAGTGTCCTGAGATTTGTCCACTTTCCCACCAAATTCCCATATTCACTGATTCATTACCGTACAGTAGATACATTCGTTTTTATGTTCCAAAGGTCTTTAACTTGTTCACACCAGTTAGGAGGCCTCACCGTGGCGCAGGGGACAATAGAGTTGCTGCCTTACAGCGCCAGAGACCCAGGTTCGATCCTGTCTACGGGTGTTAATTGTACGGAATGAATACGTTCTACCTGTGACCACGTGGGTTTCCTCCGAGGGCTCAGATTTCCTCTCACAATCCAAAGACGTCCGGGTCGGTGGGTTAATTGGCTTCGGTAAAATTGTAAGTTGCCCTTAGCATGTAGGATAGTGCTAGTGTACAGGGATTGCTCATCGGCCTGGACTCAGAGAGCCGAAGGACTTGTCTCCACGATGTATCTCTGAAGTCTAAAGCCAATGTAATCTCGAACAACAGGAGCTGCGCACATATCAAAAGAGCCATGTGAGTAGCTGGATTGCTGTGGGAATTCCCAGTGGTTTCCTGAAGATGACATTGTGATCTCCTGCCTGTATCAATGCAATACATGCAAGCTTCACATCCACACTTCATGTCCCAACTAAGTGGAGGAGACAGGCATTGGCAAAAAGGGGCATAAAGGGTCTCCCTGTGAGGGGAATGATTTTTGTAAAGAGGCTGTAAAATCATGATTATTTAATTTCCCCTCGTGTCCTGGTGTGCAGGCCCATCTGCACAGAATATAAAACATTCTCTGATCTTATAACTTAAACTATCATAAAATCTCTGTACTTCCTGAGGAATGGCACCTTGTATAAATAACAATCTCTGGCACTGAAAAGAGCTCTCGTGGATGAACCCCATTTGGCAGGTTCAACCTCTGGTTGAAATCTTCACCCCTGAGACTTTTGCTCAACATTGATGCTGGTTAGTCAGCACAGTAGCCAATGAAGCTGAGAACACGAGAGAGGTCGCATGCCGAAATGAAAGATTTTATCCACATTTCTTTGCCAGGAGTTTTGCTTTATGCGAGGAATTGAGAGCCATAGGATTAGGCGAGAGATCATTAGTTTACATTAGTGATTAGTAAGGGTGTCAGGAGTTATGGGGCAAAGGCAGGAGGATGGGGTTGAGAGAGAGAGAGATAGATTGGCCATGAGTGAAGGATGGAATAGACTTGATGTGCCGAATGGCCTAATTCTGCTCCTGGAACTTATGAATTTATGAACATGACAGAAATATAATGGCTTTTTTTCAGGGACATAACATTGAACAGATCCAATTATTGAGGGCTAACTTGTTTTTACCCCATCAATAATGCGCAAGGCAACACTTTCTACTGGTTAGAATTGATTGGGTGGAAAGATGCTTTTAGAAGCTATCATTTCATGGCAGTGAAATAAGCAATGAGAAAACATTCAAGACAAAAGATGGACATAAAAAGCTGGAGTAACTCAGCAGGACAAGCAGCATCTCTGGAGAGAAGGAATGGATCACGTTTCGGGTCGAGACCCTTATTCAGAAAGTCATTGCTCCAATCGACCACCTCAAGATGCCCAATGAGGCAGAACTGAAGAATAAAGTGGTGAAACCATTGCATTTCATTCAGTTCAAAATAATTGGATCAGAACATGTTTTCCTGAGAAAAGCCATCACATTTCACTATGCTCTCTCACCTAATCCTGTTGCTTTTAATCTCTTGCGTAAAGTGAGCCTCAGGGGAGGGCATAATATGAAACAGATGTTTCATCTTGAGATGCGAACCCCCTCCCCCCCCCTCTTCATATGACTTTCTTCAAAGGTGGCCATGATGAGTCTTGTAAGAGCAGAAAAATTAGGGGATAAGAATGACAAGGTAGTTATTACCTTTACATCAGAAGTCAAAAGCAATCATCGCCACGATAATGTGGCAGCTATGCCAGGAGTCTAATTATCTCACAATTGTGTGGTTGGCTGTAGTGAGGCTATAATTTTAAAGAAGAAAACATCATTGTGTCCAGTTGCATTCAAGATTTTGTTTGAGTAAGTTCATATGACATGTATAATATTCACAATCTTTCTTGGTGAGGAAAGGTAATGCAGGCAACAAAGATCGGGCCGCCACTCCAATGTGAATTGTCTCTGCACAATACATTACATGGATTAATTGAGAACCATGTTAATATTCGATAACTGTACATGACTAACCTTTGTCAAATGCTCATTAAAGGAAAATCATTGCAAATGTTCATCAACGTGTGATTTAATACCTTTGTAGATGGATGTGGACATCCTGGATCCATTATTGACTGCTGGAAGGTCTCTTCATTCCATATTAATCTGTGCAGATGGCCTTGATGAACTATAAGAAGCTTTTGTTCCAAGTGGACTGGCTTCAGACTGTTGCCCCTAGCCACTGAGAAAGCGATCTGTTATGTGTCTAGATAAAAGACAAGGTAATGTACCTTTAGCGTACATTGGACCTTGTTGGAATGATGCAGGAAGCCAAAGAGTGAGAGTCCGGAGCAGAAGAGGCATGGTTAATTAAAGTGGCAGGCAACCAGGAACTCAGTATCATCTATTCTGCTGGTCCCTTGCGATGTTGGTCCCCCAGATGATGTTCTGAGGGGTTGGGCAAATGAAAAACTTTTAGTATCATCTTTACCAATCTCTTACCCTTCTTCCTCCTCCCCCTTCAGACTCCTCTCTTCCTCCTCCTACTTTGTCACTGTTGTTTGGGGAGTAAACCAGGGCCTTAAAGAGTCATACAACATAGAAACGGGCCCTTCGGCCCAACTTGCCCATACCACCAATGTGTCCCATCTATACTTGTCCCATTTGCCTGTGTTTGGCCCATACCCTTCTGAACCTGTCCTATCCATGTACCTGTCTAATTGCTTCTTAAACGTTGCCTCAATTACCTCATCCAGCAGCTCATTCCATACATTCACCTCCCTTTGTGTGAAAAAAGTATCCCTCAGATTCCTATGAAATCTTTATCCCTTCACCTTATACCTATGCCCTCTGGTTCTTGATTCCCCTACATAGAAACATAGAAACATAGAAAAATAGGTGCAGGAGTAGGTCATTCGGCCCTTCGACCCAGCACCGCCATTCAATATGATCATGGCTGATCATCTAAAATAAGTACCCCATTTCTGCTTATTCCCCATATCCCTTGATTCCTTTACCCTAAGAGCTAAATCTAACTCTTTTTTGAAAACGTCCAGTGAATTAGCCTCCACTGCCTTCTGTGGCGGAGAATTCCACAGATTCACAACTCTCGGGGTGAAGCAATGTTTCCTCATCTCAGTCCTAACTGGTCTACCCCTTATTCTTAAACTGTGACCCCTGGTTCTGGACTCCCGCAACATTGGGAACATTTTTCCTGCATCTAACCTGTCCAATCCTTTAAGAATTTTATATGTTTCTATAAGATATCCTCTCATCCTTCTAAATTCCAGTGAATACAAGTCCAGTCGACCCATTCTTTCATCATATGTCAGTCCCGCCATCCCGGGAATTAACCTGGTGAACCTATGCTGCACTCCCTCAATGGGAATAATGTCTTTCCTCAAATTAAGAGAACAGAATTGCACACAATACTCCAGGTGCGGGCTCACCAGGGCCCTGTACAACTGCAGGACCTCCTTGCTCCTAAATTCAAACCCTCTCGCACTGAAGGCCAACATGCCATTAGCTTTCTTCACTGCCTCCTGTACCTTCATGCTTACTTTCAGTGACTGATGTACAAGCACACCCAGGTCTCGTTGCACCTCCCCTTTTCCAAATCTGACACCATTCAGATAATAATGTGCCTTCCTGTTCTTGCCACCAAAGTGGATAACCTCACATTTATCCACATTATACTGCATCTGCCATGCATCTGCCCACTCACCCAACATATCCAAGTCACCCTGCAGCCTCAAAGCATCCTCATCGCAGCTCACACTGACACCCAGCTTTGTGTCATCCGCAAACTTGAGATGTCACATTTAATTCCCCCATCTAAATCATTAATATATATTGTAAATAACTGAGGTCCCAGTATCAAGCCTTGCGGCACCCCACTAGTCACTGCCTGCCATTCTGAAACGGACCCGTTAATTCTTACTCTTTGCTTCCTGCCTGCCAACCAGTTCTCTATCCATGACAATACCTTACCCCCAATAGCATATGCTCTAATTTTGCACACTAATTTCTTGCATGGGACCTTGTCAAAGGCTTTTTGAAAGTCTAGATACACCACATTCACGGGCTCTCCCTTATCCATTCTACTTGTTACATCCTCAAAAAATGCCAGAAGATTAGTCAAGCATGATTTACCCTTCATAAATCCATGCTGACTTTGACTGATTCTCACTGCTTTCCAAATATGCTGCTATAACATCTTTAATAATAGACTCAAGCATCTTCCCCACTACCGATGTAAGGCTAAATTCCCCGTGTTTTCTCTCCCTCCTTTCTTAAAAAGTGAAGTTACATTGTCTACCCTCCAGTCCACAAGAACTGATCCAGAGTTGAGAGAACATTGGAAAATGATCACCAATGCATCCACAATTTCTATGGCCACCTCCTTGAGTACTCTGGGATGAAGACCATCAGGCCCTGGGGATTTATTTGCCTTCAGTCCCAACAGTTTACCTAACACCAGTTCCTGACTAATGTGGATTCCTTTCAGTTCATCCCTCCCACTAGATCCTCAGTCCCCTAGTATTGGGGATCTGTGCGTTTACCCAAACTATTCCTCTCATGATTTTATACACCTCATATAAGATCACCCCTCATCCTCCTGTGCTCCAGGGAATAGTGTCCCAGCCTGCTCAACATCTCCCTATAGCTCATAGAAACATAGAAACATAGAAAATAGGTGCAGGAGGAGCCCATTCGGCCCTTCTAGCCAGCACCGTCATTCATTGCGATCATGGCTGATCATCCCCAATCAATAACCCATGCCAACCTTCTCCCCATATACCTTGATTCCACTAGCCCCTAGAGCTCTATCTAACTCTTTCTTAAATCCATCCAGTGATTTGGCCTCCACTGCCCTCTGTGGCAGGGAATTCCACAAATTCACAACTCTCTGGGTGAAAAAGATTTTTCTCACCTCAGTCTTAAATGGCCTCCCCTTTATTCTAAGACTGTGGCCCTTGGTTCGGGACTCGCCCCAAATTGGGAACATTTTTCCTGCATCTAGCTTGTCCAGTCCTTTTATAATTGTATATGTTTCTATAAGATCCCCCTCATCCTTCTAAACTCCAGTGAATACAATCCTAGTCTTTTTAATCTTTCGTCATATGACAGTCCCGCCATCCCAGGGATCAATCTCGTGAACCTACGCTGCACTGCCTCAATCACAAGGATGTCCTTCCTCAAATTAGGGGACCAAAACTGTGCGCAATACTCCAGATGTGGTCTTACCAGAGCCCTATACAACAGCATAAGAACCTCTCTACTATACTGAAATCCTCTTGTTATGAAGGCCAACATTCCATTAGCTTTCTTCACTGCCTGCTGTACCTGCACGCCAACTTTCAGTGACCGGTATACAAGGACACCCAGGTCTCGCTGTACCTCCCCCTTACCTAACCCCATTGAGATAATAATCTGCCCCCTTGTTTTTGCCACCAAAGTGGATAACCTCACATTTATCTATATTATACTGCATCTGCCACGCATCTGCCCACTCACTCAACCTGTCCAGGTCACCCTGCAACCTCCTAACGTCCTCTTCACAGCTCACACTGCCACCCAGCTTTGTATCAACCGCAAACTTACCAGTGTGGCTCCTAATTCCCTCTTCCAAATCATCAATATATATGGTAAACAGTTGCGGCCCCAACACCAAGCCTTGCGGCACTCCACTCGCCACTGCCTGCCATTCTGAAAAGGACCCGTTCACACCTACTCTTTGCTTCCTGTCTGCCAACCAATTTTCTCTCCACATCAACACCCTACCCCCAATACCATGTGCTCTAATTTTAGTCACCAGTCTCCCGTGCGTGACCTTATCAAAGGCTTTCTGAAAGTCTAGATACACTACATCCACTGGCTCCCCTTCATCCATTTTACTTGTCACATCCTCAAAAAATTCCAGAAGATTAGTCAAGCATGATTTTCCTTTCATAAATCCATGCTGACTTGGACTAATCCTTTTACTGCTATCCAACTTGGACTAATCCTTTTACTGCTATCCACTCAGATCCTCGAGTCCTGGCAACATTCTTGTAAATTTTCTCTGCACCCTTTCCAACTCGATAACATCTTTCCTATAACATGGTACACATAACTGAACACAAACTCAAACTCTACAAATACAAAACAGAAGATAGTTCCACATAAACTGTGCCCAAGGCAGCTTTATGACGATTTAATAGCACTCGCGGTAATGAGAATCACTACAGTTAGTCTAATTAAAGGGGATATAGGGAATCGTAATGATACATTGTCAGTGAGCATGCCTTGATGATCCCACATAGAGTTTGATCGAGAAGTGATATATGCATCTGTGGTCTTTCTTCTCAATGATTTCTCCAGTTACTACATTCACAACTTCCTCCCAACTTCTTGTAACAAAGCCAAACCCTATATAATGTGGCTGCTGACCTTCCAGTTTTATAGACTCTTTCTGGACTCCTCTATATTAATTTGACTCTGCATTCATCCGCCCTGACATTTTACCTATTTACACCCTCTTGTAATCCATTTCTATCATCCCTATCTTTTATCAAATTTTCAAGTCTTGTGTTAACCATTATGCTACACACCTAAATTCGAGACATTAATCTAGATAAATAAAATTGAGACATAAGCACTGACCACTATCTACTGTCCTCATATTTAAAAAAAAACCTCGGGCGGTGTTGCTGAGAGTGCAATAGGGCAGCAAATTCTGAAAATATTCAATAAGTCAGGCAGCATGAAGAGAGAAACAAATCTAAAGTTTCACATCAATGATCTTTCATCAGAACCAATTATTAAATAAAATGTCATGAGCTTGATAAGGGCGACACAGTGCGCAACGGTAGCTGCATTACGGCACCAGAGACCCGGATTTGATCATGACTATGTGTACGTAGTTTGTACGTTCTCCCAGTGACCACGTGGGTTTTCTCCGAGTGCTCCGGTTCACTCTATTTCTCTCTCCACAAAAAGTGCCTGAATTCCCAAGTATTTCCAGCATTGTTTATTTATTTTATCTTGGCTCTCTCCTTTCCTTCCAATCACTCTCTTATTCCAAGGGTTTTGCTCATCAGCTTTTCATGTGGGGTTTTGTCAAACATCTATATAACAAAGTCTCATCTTAACCACTTCCTGTCTGCACTGTATATTGATTTTAGAAAAAACGCTACCATATATCGCTATGATTTTTGGCCATCTTACTCACAGGCAGCCCTGAGGATTTTTCCGATCGTTGAAAAATAAAAAAAGTTATGTGTGTTTAATAAATATTGAGATCAGCTGATTGGTCCCCTCGCCTGTCAATCACCACGATGAAGATAACGCCCCTTCTGGGAGGGGGGGGGCGCAGGACTATAAAACCCTGGATGCCTCGACATGAGTCAGTCACTCTGGAAGATCGCGAGGGAGAGTCCACAACTGTGATTCTAAGCTTTGAATCAACTGAACTGTGAGTCTGCAATGTACTTGCAATAAATGATTTGTTAGCCCTTAAGGACAATGTAATGTTTAAGAAGGAACTGCAGATGCTGGAAAATCGAAGGTACACAAAAATGCTGGAGAAACTCAGTGGGTGCAGCAGCATCTATGGAGCGAAGGAGCTAGGCAAAGTTTCGGGCCGAAACCCTTCTTGGGTTTCGGCCCGAAACGTTGCCTATCTCCTTCGCTCCATAGATGCTGCTGCACCCGCTGAGTTTCTCCAGCATTTTTGTGTACCTAAGGACAATGTAATGAGTTGTTTGACAATTTGGTGGCCTGCACTCTGCTTGAAATGCTATGAACTTGAATTTGGTGGCCTGCACTCTGCCTGAAATGCTTTGAAACTGAATTTGGGGGCCTGCACTCTGCCTGAAATGCTATGAAACGGAATTTGGTGGCCTGCACTCTGCCTGAAATGCTATGAAACTGAATTTGGTGGCCTGCACTCTGCCTGAAATGCTATGAAACTGAATTTGGTGGCCTGCACTCTGCCTGAAATGCTATGAAACTGAATTGGGTGGCATGCACTCTGCCTGAAATGCTATGAAACTGAATTTAGTGGCCTGCACTCTGCCTGAAATACTATGAAACTGAATTTGGTGGCCTGCACTCTGCCTGAAATCCTTTGAAACTGAATTTGGGGGCCTGCACTCTGCCTGAAATGCTATGAAACGGAATTTGGTGGCCTGCACTCTGCCTGAAATGCTATGAAACTGAATTTGGTGGCCTGCACTCTGCCTGAAATGCTATGAAACTGAATTTGGTGGCCTGCACTCTGCCTGAAATGCTATGAAACTGAATTGGGTGGCATGCACTCTGCCTGAAATGCTATGAAACTGAATTTAGTGGCCTGCACTCTGCCTGAAATACTATGAAACTGAATTTGGTGGCCTGCACTCTGCCTGAAATCCTTTGAAACTGAATTTGGTGACCTGCACTCTGCCTGAAGTGCTATGAAACTGATTTTGGTGGCCTGCACTCTGCCTGAAATGCTATGAAACTGAGTTTGGTGGCCTGCACTCTGCCTGAAATGCTATGAAACTGAATTTGGTGGCCTGCACTCTGCCTGAAATGCTATGAAACTGATTTTGGTGGCCTGCACTCTGCCTGAAATGCTATGAAACTGAGTTTGGTGGCCTGCACTCTGCCTGAAATGCTATGAAACTGAATTTGGTGGCCTGCACTCTGCGTGAAATGTTATTTCAAGGAATTGCCGTGAGTGAACTGCCAGCCACCAGCCCTGAATGACTGAGCTGCCAACCCACCATCCCTGAGTGACTGAGCTGCCAGTCCACCAGCGCTGAGTGACTGAGCTGCCAGCCCATCAGGCCTGAGTGACTGAGCTGCCAGCCCACCAGGCCTGAGTGACTGAGCTGCCAGTGCACCAGCCCTGAGTGAGTGAGCTGCCAGCCCACCAGGCCTGAGTGACTGAGCTGCCAGCCCACCAGGCCCGAATGACTGAGCTGCCAGCCCACCAGGCCTGAGTGACTGAGCTGCCAGCCCAATAATCCATTTGGCCCACAATGTCCATACTAACCCTCTGAAAACCAGTCCCTTCGGCCCACAACACCCATACTAGCGCTCCAGAACCCCCCCCCCCCACTGGCCACCAATATTTGAATTGGTGGAGAGGTGGAATATTGCGTTGGGGACCACCCCTCCCGTGTGAACATGGGACCTATTGGGTCCCACCTAGTCTAGTCTTCTCTAAAGGAAAGAGAGAAATTAATACCACCCATCCCAATATAATATGGAGGTCAGGACATATTTGGATTCTCAAATAGATATTTAATAACACATCACACTAAATATTAGCATATGCGATAAGGGCTTACTGCATCTTGGTTGAGGTGAAACAAATGGGATAAAGGTTATTATTTGGCAAATGGGAAATAAATGACGTTATCAGAGCCAGATGCGGTGATGTTGTAAATGTTACTTGGCAGTATTCAGACTTGCTGGTATCATATATAATCTTTACTGCCACATCATCTGTATTAGATTAAAGTTATAGAAGTCATGTAGTCCCTTGAGCATCATACTATGCAATTTTACCATGGATGATCATACTTCAACTCTATTTCCCAGCCTTTGTTTCAAATCCGTTGATACACTTAACCAACAAATATCAATCAATTTCAGTTTGAACTTGTCAGTATAGCCAGCATCTATTACATCTTAGGCAGAGAATTCCAGACTTCCACCATCTTTTGTTTTAATGGAGCTTCCTGACTGTTCCAGTTCTATTATGCTCTCTTCTGGAGACCGCACAAAGAAAATAGTTTCACTGTATCTATATAAAATCATGAGAGGAATAGATCGGGTAGATCTCTTGCCCAGAGTAGATGAATCGAGGACCAGAGGACATAAGCTGAAGGTAAAGGGGAAAAGATTTAATAGGAATCTGAGTGGTAACTTTTTCACTCAAAGGGTGGTGGGTGTATGGAACAAGCTGCCAGAAGTGGTAGTTGAGGCTGGGACTATCCCAACATTTAAGAAACAGTTAGACAGATACATGGATAGGACAGGTTTGGAGGGATATCGACCAGGCAGGTGGGTGGGACTAGTGTCACTGGAACATGTTGGCCAATGTGGGCAAGTTGGGCCGAAGGGCGTGTTTCCACGCAGTATCACTATGACTCTATCTCTCCTTTTTGAATTCCATGACAATCACAGACATTAAAAAAATGCAAGGATGTAGCAACTTTAATGCAGTAAGATATCCTTAGATGTTTTATAGGATATGAATCAAAGGAAAATGTATACAAAGATATATAATAACAGGACAGATTCCCCCAAAACATGGTTAAAGAGCTAGACACAAATGAGTGTTATTAATGAGGAATGAATGTAAGAGAGGCTTAGTGAAGCAATTCCTAAGATTTGGATCTTGACTGCTGAAGACACAGGGGTCAATAATGGTCGCTTCAATATCTCACTCAGTTTCATTTTTCATTGGTTAGCATGGAACAAAAGCTTTTCACTGTACTTCGGTACACATGACAATAAACTAAAAATCTCTGTTTCATTTTTCACATATCTGCTTTCATCTCATTTCCATACAAGAACCATAATGAGTTTAATTTTAAACAGTGCAGTGTAAGGGCACTTAAAGAGTCCCAGTGTGTATTTGAAATAGGCAAAAGCCATCCTTAATGATTTAAAAATGAATACCTCGACAGTTGTGGAAGTCGAACACCATTTATGACAACTCATTGGTATCATCTGTGCTGAACACACTCCACTCAATAGTACACTGATCTAACTCAAATAGGTCCTAGCCTTGGAACTAGTTCAGGCCTCATGCTAACTATATTTATATTTACTACCCACTGCTCTCCTAATGTATTATAATTGGAAAATGGCTCATATACATTTACAGATGACATGAAAAGACAAATTTGATTTGTGTACGAACGTGACATTGAATGTTTTAGCATAAAGTGTATTGACATGCCTGTGTTTACAAAGAAAATAGACAGATCATTTATTATTTTGTTGAAATGAAATGGATGGTGCTGACACAGATAAATTTAAGTGTAGATCAAAGTTTAGCTCACAGATTGCAGGCTAGTTTCCACTCGCCTTGTAAAATTTAACTATTTTGAAATGTGTTATTAAAAATTATTATTCTAACCAGTATTTATAATCTATCATTAATAAAGCTGGTAAAAATAACATAATTTAGAATTTCAGCATCACTTGCCAACTTTGCACTTAAGAACTTGAAGATCAAGCAATCAGTCTGAAGGCCTGAGGCAAGTGATGTGCCTCAGGGGTCGGTGCTGGGTCCAATGTTGTTTGCCATCTGTATCAGTGATTTGGATGAGAATGTACAAGGCATGATTAGTAAGTTTGCACAAGACATTAAAATAGGTGGGGTCATAGACAGTGCAGGTGTTTATCAATAGACAATAGGTGCAGGAGTAGGCCATTTGGCCCTTCGAGCCAGCACCGCCATTCAATGTGATCATGGCTGATCATCTCCAATCGGTACCCCATTCCTGCCTTCTCCCCATATCCCCTGACTGCGCTATCTTTAAGAGCCCTATCTAACTCTCTCTTGAAAGTATCCAGAGAACCGGCCTCCATTGCCCTCTGAGGCAGAGAATTCCACAGACTTACAACTGTGTGAAAAAGTGTTTCCTCATCACCGTTCTAAATGGCTTATTCTTAAACTGTGGCCCTGGTTCTGGACTCCCCCAACATCGGGAACATGTTTCCTGCCTCTAGCGTGTCCAAACCCTTAAAATCGTATATGTTTCAATAAGATTCCCTCTCATCCTTCTAAACTCCAGAGTGTACATGCCCAGCCGCTCCATTCTCTCAGCATATGACAGTCCCGCCATCCCGGGAATTAACCTTGTAAACCTACGCTGCACTCCCTTAATAGCAAGAATATCTTTCCTCAAATTAGGGGACCAAAACTGCACACAATACTCCAGGTGTGGTCTCACTAGGACCCTATACAACTGCAGAAGGACCTCTTTGCTCCTATACTCGACTCCTCTTGTTATAAAGGCCAACATGCCATTTGCTTCCTTCACTGCCTGCTGTATCAAGAATTACAGCAGGATCTTGATCAGTTGGGCAAGTAGACCGAGGAATGGTTAATGGAGTTTACTTCAGATATGTGTGAGGTTTTGCACTTTGGGATTTCTAACCACGGCAGAACCTTCACAGTGAATGATGGGGCACTGGGGTCTGTGGTAGAACAGGGAGATCAAGGAATACTAGTACATAAAAAGACACAAAATGCTGGAGTAACTCAGCGGATCAGGCAGGGTCTCTGGAGAACATGGATAGGTGATGTTTCGGTTCAGGACCCTTCCAGAGATGCTACCTGATGTACGAAAGTACTCCAGCACATTGTGTATTTTTTAATAGCAACATCTGCAGTTCCTTGTGACTCCAGGACTAGTAGATTGTTCACTGAAAGCGGCATTACAGAGAGATATGGTTGTTAAGAAAGCTTTGCTTTCCTCAGTCAGGGATTTGAGTATCGGTTTGGACATTATGTTACAGTTTCACTTGGAGTATTGTGCTCAGTTTTAGTCGATCTGCTACAGGAAAGATATCATTCAAGTAGAAAGAGTGCAGAAATAATTTACGTTGCCATGACTTGAGAGGCTGAGCTAGAGGGAGAGGTTGGGTAGACTATGACTTTAGACTTTAGAGATACAGCATGGAAACAGGCCCTTCGGCCCACTGTATCTGCATGGACCTGCGATTACCACGTATATTAACATTATCATACACACTAGGACAATTTTACAATTGTAAAAGCCAATTAACCTACAAACTGTACATTTTCGAAGTGTAGGAGGAAACCAGAGCACCGAGAGAAAACCCTCGTGGTCACAGGGAGAACATACAAACTCCCTGCAGCCAGCACCTTTAGTCAGGGTTAAACCCAGATCTCTGTAAGATAGCAACTCTACCACTGCGCCACTGTGCCGTTTATCGTTTTTCCTTGCAATGCAGGAGGCTAAGGTTGTGATTTTTCGAGGTGTATAAAATCATGAGGGCAATAGATAGTGTGAATGCACTTTTTTTTCCCCAGGGTAGTGGAATCAAGAATATTAAGGTGAAGGGGGATAGATTTAATAGGAATCTGAGGGTGGTGGATGTAAGGAACAAGCTGTCAGAGGAGGTAGTTGTGGAGACTATCTCAACATTTAAGAAACAGTTAGACAGGTACATTGATCGGACAGGTTTGGAGGGATATGGGCCAAATGCGGGCAGGTGGGATTAATGTACCTGGGACATGTTGGCTGCTGTGGGAAAGTTGGAGTTTTAATGTTTTCCCTGTAATCTTGTGGGATTTTTTCCCCCGGGATGCTATAGTTTCCCCCACATCTCAGACATATGAGTTGGTAGGCAATTGGCCACTGCAAATTGCTCTTTGT
Organism: Malacoraja senta; assembly: GCA_038087875.1. NCBI lineage: Eukaryota > Metazoa > Chordata > Chondrichthyes > Rajiformes > Rajidae > Malacoraja > Malacoraja senta. The sequence continues at coordinate 366,321,786 of CM075977.1, forward strand.
GCATGAGTGAGTTTATCAGGGTGGGGGGGTGTTGATGGGACTACAGGCAGATAAAATAAAATGGGACTAATGCAGGATTAGTGTAAATGGATAGCTGATGATCCACATGGATTTGATGGGCTAAATAGCTGTTTATCTCTTTATGAACTTGCAATACTTATCAATGGATCTGTCAGAATTTCCGTTGCTCCCAGCCAGGAATTACTCAGAGTCCTAGAGCTGTACAGCATGGAAATGAACCCTCTGCACTTTACAATTATACCAAGCCAATTAATCTACAAATCTGTACGTCTTTGGAGTGTGGGAGGAAACCGAAGATCTCGGAGAAAACCCACGCAGTCACGGGGAGAACGTGCAAACTCCGTACAGACAGCACATGTAGTCAGGATCAAACCAGGGTCTCCGGCGCTGCAAGCGCTGCAAGGTCAACAACTCTACTGCTGCACCACTGTGCCGCCCGTATTTGCATGCATTTGATTCGTAGTCTTCTAAATCCTGCCCAATACCTACCCAAATGTCTTTTAAGTCTTAATTATATTGACTTCTGCAGTACCCTGTGGCAGCTCATTCCCAATACGGACTACCTTGTGAGTGAAAATAGTATCCCTGAGGTTGCTCATAAATTTCTCCACCTCAAGTCTATGCTCTCTAGTTTCAGAATCCTCTACCCTGGGAAAAAAGACTGTGAGCATTCACTTTATCCATATTACCCATGATCTTGTACACCCCAACAAGGTGTACAAGTTTCAAATGCTGGACGAACCTGTCCCTGAGAATCCCCTCCTCCACCACTGATATCAGGCTCATCAACCTGTCACGGTGCCTGTTGACCCCTCTGCTGACCACTGGGGGCAGCATAGACTGTGATGCCTTGTGTTCAATTACATCTAAGTATTTTCACCTGTGTGCCATTATCATTTGGGTGACACACTGAGTTCCAAATTTAAGTGCTGATATATCTCCCTGTATTGGAGGTGCACCACTCATAATCCAATTAAAATAGATTTTCGTGAGCTATTAAATATATTGAAATTGGCAATCCACCTCTCTTGAGATGAGATATACAATGTGGTAACAGGTCCTTTGACCCACTGAGTCTGTGCCGATCACCCCACCGCTAGCACTATCCTGCACAATGGGGACCATTTACAATTTTCCCCGGAACGTCTTTGGAGTGTGGGAGGGAACCGGAGCACACGGAGAAAACCCACGTGGTCAAAGCAGAAGGTACAAACCCCGTACATAGAAACATAGAAACATAGAAAAATAGGTGCAGGAGTAGGCCATTCGGCCCTTCGAGCCTGCACAGCCATTCAATATGATCATGGCTGATCATCCAACTCAGTATCCTGTACCTGCCTTCTCTCCATACCCCCTGATCCCTTTAGCCACAAGGGCCACATCTAACTCCCTCTTAAATATAGCCAATGAACTGGCCTCAACTACATTCTGTGGCAGAGAATTCCAGAGATTCACCACTCTCTATGTAAAAAATGTTTTTCTCATCTCAGTCCTAAAAGATTTCCCCTTTATCCTTAAACTGTGACCCCTTGTTCTGGACTTCCCCAGCATCGGGAACAATCTTCCTGCATCTAGCCTGTCCAACCCCTTAAGAATTTTTTAAGTTTCTATAAGATCCCCCCTCAATCTTCTAAATTCTAGCGAGTACTAGCCGAGTCTATCCAGTCTTTCTTCATATGAAAGTCCTGACATCCCAGGAATCAGTCTGGTGAACTTTCTCTGTACTCCCTCTATGGCAAGAATGTCCTTCCTCAGATTAGGAGACCAAAACTGTACGCAATACTCCAGGTGTGGTCTCACCAAGACCCTGTACAACTGCAGTAGAACCTCCCTGCTCCTATACTCAAATCCTTTTGCTATGAATGCTAACATACCATTCGATTTCTTCAATGCATGCTGCACCTGCATGCCTACTTTCAATGACTGGTGTACCATGAAACCCAGGTCTCGTTGCATCTCCCCTTTTCCTAATCAGCCACAATTCAGGTAATAGTCTACTTTCCTGTTTTTGCCACCAGTGGATAACCTCACATTTATCCACATTATACTGCATCTGCCATGCATTTGCTCACTCACCCAGCCTATCCAAGTCATCTTGCAGCCTCCTAGCACCCTCCTCACAGCTAACACTGCCCCCCAGCTTCGTGTCATCCGCAAGCTTGGAGATGTTGCATTCAATTCCCTCGTCCAAATCATTAATATATATTGTAAATAGCTGGGGTCCCAGCACTGAGCCTTGCGGTACCCCACTAGTCACTGCCTGCCATTCTGAAAAGGACCCGTTTACTCCTACTCTTTGCTTCTTGTCTGCCAGCCAGTTCTCTATCCACATGAATACTGAACCCCCAATACTGTAGGCTTTAAGTTTGTATATTAATCTCTTATGTGGGACCTTGTCGAAAGACTTCTGAAAGTCCAGATATAACACATCCACTGGTTCTCCCTTATCCACTCTACTAGTTACATCCTCGAAAGATTCTATAAGATTCGTCAGACATGATTTACCTTTCATAAATCCATGCTGACTTTATCCAATGATTTCACCATTTTCCATATGTGCTGCTATCCCATATTTAATAACTGACTCTCACAGTTTCCCCACTACCGATGTTAGACTAACTGGTCTGTAATTCCCCATTTTCTCTCTCCCTCCCTTTTTAAAAAGTGGGGTTACATTAGCTACCCTCCAATCCTCAGGAACTACCCCAGAATCTAAAGCGTTTTGAAAAATTATCACTAATGCATCCACTATTTCTGGGGCTACTTCCTTAAGTACTCTGGGATGCAGCCTATCTGGCCCTGGGGTTTTATTGGCCTTTAATCCATTCAATTTACCTAACACCACTTCCTGGCTAACCTGGATTTTACTCAGTTCCTCCATCTCATTTGACCCCCGGTCCCCAGCTATTTCCGGCAGATTAATTAAGTCTTCCTTAGTGAAGACAGAACCAAAGTAGTTATTCAATTGGTCTGCCATGTCCTTGTTCCCCATGATCAATTCGCCTGTTTCTGACTGTAAGGGACCTACATTTGCTTTAACTAATCTTTTTCTCTTCACATATCTATAAAAACTTTTGCAGTCAGTTTTTATGTTCCCTGCCAGTTTTCTTTCATAATCTATTTTACCTTTCCTAATTAAACCCTTTGTCCTCCTCTGCTTGACTCTGAATTTCTCTCAGTCCTCTGGTAGGCCTCTTTTTCTGGCTAATTTGTATGCTTCATCTTTAGTTTTGATACTCTCCCTGATTTCCCTTGTTATCCACGGATGCACTACCTTCCCTGATTTATTCTTTTGCCAAACTGGGATGAACAATTGTTGTAGATCATCCATGCAGCCTTTAAATGCCTTCCATTGCATATCCACCTTCAATCCTTTAAGAATCAATTGCCAGTCTATCTTGGCCAATTCACGTCTCATATCCTCAAAGTTACCTTTCTTTAAGTTCAGAACCCTTGTTTCTGAATTAATTATGTTACTCTCCATCCTAATGAAGAACTCAACCATATTATGGTCACTCTTGCCCAAGGGGCCACGCACAACAAGACTGCTAACTAACCCTTCCTCATTACTCAATACCCAGTCTAGAATAGCCTGCTCTCTCATTGGTTCCTCTACATGTTGGTTTAGAAAACTATCCCGCATACATTCCAAGAAATTCTCTTCCTCAGCACTCCTGCCAATTTGATTCACCCAATCTATATGTAGATTGAAGTCACATAGAAACATAGAAACATAGAAAATAGGTGCAGGAGTAGGCCATTCGGCCCTTCGAGCCTGCACCGCCATTCAATATGATCATGGCTGATCATCCAACTCAGTATCCCGTACCGGCCTTCTCTCCATACCCCCTGATCCCCTTAGCCACAAGGGCCACATCTAACTCCCTCTTAAATATAGCCAATGAACTGGCCTCAACTACCCTCTGTGGCAGAGAGTTCCAGAGATTCACCACTCTCTGTGTGAAAAAGTTTTTCCTCATCTCGGTCTTAAAGGATTTCCCCCTTATCCTTAAGCTGTGACCCCTTGTCCTGGACTTCCCCAACATCGGGAACAATCTTCCTGCATCTAGCCTGTCCAACCCCATAAGAATTTTGTACGTTTCTATAAGATCCCCTCTCAATCTCCTAAATTCTAGCGAGTATAAGCCAAGTCTATCCAGTCTTTCTTCATATGAAAGTCCTGACATCCCAGGAATCAGTCTGGTGAACCTTCTCTGCACTCCCTCTATGGCTATAATGTCCTTCCTCAGATTTGGAGACCAAAACTGTACGCAATACTCCAGGTGTGGTCTCACCAAGACCCTGTACAACTGCAGTAGAACCTCCCTGCTCCTATACTCAAATCCTCTTGCTATGAAGGCCAACATACCATTCGCTTTCTTCACTGCCTGCTGCACCTGCATGCCTACTTTCAATGACTGGTGTACCATGACACCCAGGTCTCGCTGCATCTCCCCATTTCCTAATCGGCCACCATTTAGATAATAGTCTGCCTTCCCGTTCTTGCCACCAAAGTGGATAACCTCACATTTATCCACATTATACTGCATCTGCCAAACATTTGCCCACTCACCCACCCTATCCAAGTCACCTTGCAGTCTCCTAGCATCCTCCTCACAGCTAACACTGCCCCCCAGCTTAGTGTCATCCGCAAACCTGGAGATGTTGCTTTCAATTCCCTCGTCCAGATCATTAATCACCCATTATAACTGTTTTACCTTTGTTGCACGCAATTCTAATTTCCTGTTTGATGCCATCCCCAACTACACTACTACTGTTAGGTGGCCTGTACACAACCCCCACTAGTGTTTTCTGCCCCTTAGCGTTTTGCAGCTCTACCCATATCGATTCCACATCCTCCAAGCTAATGTCCTTCCTTTCTATTGTGTTAATCTCCTCTCTAAACAGCAATGCTACCCCGCCTCCTTTTCCTTTCTGTCTATCCCTCCTGAATATTGAATATCCCTGGATGTTCAGATCCCAGCCTTGGTCACCCTGGAACCATGTCTCCGTGATCCCAACTATATCATAGTCATTAATAGCTATCTGCACATTCAACTCATCCACCTCATTACGAATGCTCCTTGCATTGAGACACAAAGCCATCAGGCTTGTTTTTACAACACTCTTACCCCTTATACAATTATGTTGAAAAATGGCCCTTTTTGATTTTTGCCCTAGATTTGTCTACCTACCACTTTTACTTTTCACCTTGCTACCTATTGCTTCTACCCTCATTGTACACCCCTCTGTCTCTCTGCTCACACATTTAAGAAACCCACCACCTCTTATTCTCTATTATCTTTTTCTTCTTTCCCCCCTACATGTTGGGTCTGAGTGCTTCCCTTCTCTGCCTCCTGCCTCACACACTGTCTACTAGTTTTTTCTATTTGAGTCCCTCCCCCCAACCGTTCTAGTTTAAAGTCTCCCCAGTAGCCTTTGCAAATCTGCCCGCCAGGATATTGGTCCCCCTCGGGTTCAAGTGCAACCCGTCCTTTTTGTACAGGTCACACCTTCCCCAAAAGAGGTTCCAATGATCCAGAAACTTGAATCCCTGCCCACTGCACCAGTCCCTCAGCCACGCATTTATCCTCCACCTCGCTTCATTCCTACTCTCACTGTCGCGTGGCACAGGCAGTAATCCTGAGATTGTTACCTTTGCGGTCCTTTTCCTTAACTCTCTTCCTAACTCTCTAAATTCTCCTTTCAGGACCTGTTCCCTTTTTCTACCTATGTCATTGGTACCTATATGTACCACGACCTTGGGCTCCTCTCCCTCCCATTTCAGGATACAGATAGCACCCGTAGTCAGGATTGAGCTGACCTTTAAGCGACACAAAAAAAAATCAAGTTTGCAGTGACCTACGACCTTTCTCGACTATGTGTACGACCTCCTACGACTATGTCGAAGACCTCCCTCGACTATGAAGAAGACCTCCTTCGACCTTCGACCTCCTTCGACTTTGTTGAAAATTGGCTTCGACCATGTACGTTTTACTCGAGGATGGTCTCTGGTAAATTGGTCCGTAAATGAGCACGACCCCCTTTCACCTCAGAGGACCACACCGAAAACCAACAACGACCAGTGACGAGTGTCTACACTCTACAGCTCAAATGATCACCTGATAAAATGATGTCATGTCTACATTTTTTTCTCACTAAAAAATGCCTCCCAGGTTTTTTTAATCATTCTGAACCATGCAAGCAAGGAAGGAACCAGTTTGGAGGATGTTAGTAAAAATACAACTACTTCTGTTTGCTGTAGCCCTTTTGCTTCAGCAGCCTTTTAAGAAAGGCAGAAGGGTAAGAGCAAGGGTGAAGATGAAGCACAAGAAGAGGTCTCAATGAGTGAATGCAGATGATGTGATGGACTGTCCCAGTACACCAGATGACTGGAAGACAGTGGTGCTGGGCTTTGACAAAATATGGAACATGTGGGGCAGTGGATGGCAAGCATGCCATTCTTGTCCCTGCCCCTGAACCCCTCAATTTCCTTTTCGTACAGGATGGCATTCTGCTGGAACCATTCCTCAAGGTCCCCCTCCTGCTGCCTGGTGAAGGTGTAGGGCATAACCTTCCTCCAGCCCTCCCTCACCACCAATGGGGCATCTGCCTCTGATGCTGTCAGTCACAGGAGAAAGGGCTGCTTTGCTGCCTTCAAATGAAGCAGTGAAGGATGGTTTGGAGGTGGGGACATCTACTACCACCTTAGTCTCCTCCTCCAGGGGTCTCTCATGCAGGGCTACCTCCTCCTGCACTATCACCTCCTGTGGCATCACCTCCTGCCACTCTTCCTCCTGGCTGGGCAACACCTACATGGCAGTTTTTTTTAGGGTTGTGCCCTCCCCCTAAGCTGCTGCCTTTTTGGTGCCATCTCTAAAACACGTCTCCTCTCCTAAAAGCTCTCCAGCTATGAATGAACATGCCTTGGAGTGAAAGAGGTAACGTTCCGCTGTTTAAATTACCTTTTCTTTCCACTGACCTTTTGTTCACCCCGGAGCTATTACCTTCGACTATTTTCAACCACCTTCGACTACCTATGACTAGCATCACGACCTACTACGACCGGTTTCGACTAGACCTACGACTAAAAATAATATAGATTTTTCCCACAGCGACCTATTTTTAGACGCGGTCAATTTTTAACATTTTGAAAAATACGCGGCGACCTAGCTGAAGCCTCGACTACATGGAGACCACTCTCGACCATGAAGGAGAGTGACAAAGACCTCCTACGACCTCGTGGCGACCTTGCCGTGACTATGGGTCACGGGCAAACTCACCAGAGGTCGCGGTGGAGGTCGCTCAAGTGGGACAGAGGCTTAAGGCAGTAGCTCAACTGTTACGACACTGTCACCCCAAGCTTCCAGCAACCTGATGTATTCAGGTTATATGTGCAATGTGCATTCCATGTACATTCCCTCTCACAGCAGATTAACATCTAATATCACTCCCTCCAAACCCAGCCACTCATGGAAGCTAACATTTATTTAGACCATTTCATCCATTTCTGGCAAATATGCTTTAAATTATGTAGTGGTTGCTGTATAGATTTACTGTAATAATACCAGAAGTATAAGATGTTAGCTACATGGAGAAATTAGGAATGTTCTGCCAAAACCATTTAAAGAAGATTCATAAGTTCAAAGTCAAAATTGGGCTTGACTAAGTAGGGAAAAATGGCCAAAGAGGCAAATATCAGTGGAAAAAGATGTAATTTAAAATCGTTTAATTTAATAATTTAATTTATAGATTTATTGTAAACCCTGAGTTCGGATGCTGTTTGTGTGGAGTTTGCATGTTTTACTTGTGACAATGGGGGTTTCCTCCGGGTACTCTGTTTTCCTCCCACATCCCACAAGATGTGCGGATTTGTAGGTTAATTGGCCTCTATAATTGTCTGTAGTGTACTGGGAGTGGATAAGAAAGTGGGATAACATAGAACTATTGTGAACAGGTGATCAACAGTTTGCATGGACACGGTGGGCTGAAGAGCCTGTTTCCATACTGTATCTTTAAATGAGATAGAACTAAACTAAATGGCAACAAAAAACAAAGGTAATATTGTGCAAATCTCTTTCACACAACATGTTATGATCCTGAATTCAGTACTGTTAAAATGAAAGAGCGATCTCAACTAATACAGATTCTTATAAACTGATTAAACTGTAAATTATGAAGGTGAATGGTAATAAGGGGGGGGGGGGGGGGGGGAATGAATGAATTGGATGACTCTTTTCAATACCTGGCCCAGGTGAGATGAAACAATGGACTTTGTTGTATCATTTTATGATTTTGTGCTGAATTGGCCATTTTTAGTTGGGTTGCTACAATTGGCCATCCTTTCAATACAATATGAGGGGCAAACACTAACTGGAATTCCCACTTCGGATTTATATCTAGTAAATACAGATTGTCCCGAGGAACGGCAGCGTTCCATTCCCATAGTAGGAATAAAGAACTGTTGATGCTGGTTAATATACTAAAGGACGCAACGTGCTGAAGTATCTCAGCAGGTCAGGCAGCATCTCTGAAGAGCATGAATAGGTGATGTTTCGGGTCAGTCCGAAGAAGTGACTCTACACAAATTGTCATCTGTGCATTGCTGCCCGATGCACTGAGTTACTCCAGCACTTTGTAAACATTTCTGTTCCCTGAGAACTGTTTGTTACCCAAACAGTTCACAAGTTGGTACTGTGGCTGTGAACCAATTTCCCACACTGCTGAAGGAGCCTGATGTTCCCCAACACCCACAAATCCTTACTGTTGGTCTCCCAAACACTTGTTTATATGTACAGGGCCATACACTCCACGATGTTAGGCCGAAGCGGGGACGGAGATACGATACGGAAAAAAAATTGCATCTCCGTCGAGGTAAGAGATTGAAAAAAAGTCCCCCATCCCCCACATAAAACAACCCAAGAAACACTAAAACATACTTTTGAACACATACTAAAAATAACAAAAAAGTAGAAAGGACAGACAGACTGTTGGTGAGGCAGCCACTGCTGGTGGCGCCACCGGGTGTTTAGAGATACAGTGCAGAAACAGGCCCTTCGGCCCAAAGAGACCATGCTGGCCGTACACTAGCACTACCTTACACACAAGGGACAATTTATACATTGTTACCAAAACCAATTAACCTACAAACATTTACGTCTTTGGAGTGCACAAGGAATCTGCAGCAGTCACAGGGAGAACGTACAATTGAACCTGGGTCTCTGCCGCTGTATGGCAGCAGCTCTACAGCTATGCGACTGTGTGCCACTGATTGGCTTTCCTTCCAATATGGTTTACTGGGCTCCAGTAGCAGTACTCTAATCGACTCTACCATTACCTCTGCCCAGTAACTATTATAATGAAAAAAGAATAGATGCATCTTGCGTGAAGGCAGAATCGGCTTTGGCATTGCTTCCCCCCCCCCACCCCCACACCTAATGATTCAGTAGCTTGTGTCAATCAATGCCTTGGCTCTCACACAGACACTGGTCATTTGGGCAGGATGCCAGTTAGAGAATTGGTCTCATGGACCGCATGCAGGCAGAAATCTTTGCCTTCAGGAGAAGAAAGGGGAAAATTGGAGTGTATCCATCTCCTTTGAACATGGAATTTAAAATACAACACACATATTACCCATCAATAGTATGCACTGCATTTGTTAAGCAGAAAAGGAGCATTCAGTGAATTAAAGTGTAAGTACTTTGAAGGATTAATTTTATTGTGTTATAAGACATTTATTGATGTTGCTGTCGGGGGGCACCATTTGACTGAAGGGGTTGTGAAATTCTGCATTAGCATTTCCCGTACTCGACCAGGGGAATGATTGTATTCCGGGGGTCACCTTTTCCAATTTGGAAGAAATATTATGTTACTTTTTCAATTCTTTTCTCCCAGAGAAAGAATGCCATCGCTGTTAGTTTTATGGTTCCCTTGAGCAAAATTCCATGTCAGAAAGGAAAAGGAAGTCAGAAGCACACATCTGGACTAATGGTGGCAATTGTTTTAAGTACGTGTGTAACTGTGTTGGTTGATGTCAAAGGGCAGAAGTCCTGCTTTAATGGTGTCAAAGGGCATGAGCCATAAAGTAACTGACCTCTGGATAAAATTGTGCAGGAACAGTGGGGTTGTTTAACTCAGAGTTTTTGCATCTCTGGTGTCTCCAACAGTAATGTTCATGTGCTGGCGTGGAATGTGAAAGTTCATTTGGGAAGCCTTCAGCTAACAAAGAACAAATTATCACTGCAATTGTATTCTACTAAAAAAGAACATCTGAAACTGCATGTTGCGAGGAAAGGTTAAACCTGCATTGTCCGCATCCCAATCAATTAAAAGCTGTAAAGGCTAAGTTCCCACCAGTGTGACTGTTCCAGTGTTTGGCACTGCGAGAGAAAACATGAGCTGTAAAGTCGTGGCACGATCAAAACTGAACATTATTACCAGTTGCCAGACATTTGCATGGAATAACAAAAAACGGTGAAATATTAAGCTTATAATTATTGCTTTTTGTTCAAGGAAAGGAAATATATGGGACACTTTATATCTGCCACTTAGAAAGTCGAACCAAAAGTCTAACATTCATTTAAGAAAAAAGCTGTTGCAAAGCATGATGTTTAAAGGAATCCTTCAGGCTGCACTCTCAAACTTCAATAAATGTGTCTTCACTGATAAATACAAAAGATGCTGTGAGGGTCTTCAAACCTTTCGACTCTGCAGCTGGGAGCAGAAAGATTTGACTGCGATCTGTCAACAGCTACATTTATCCTTGGGCAAAGTCTGAGCCCTTCTTACCTATTGCCAACATTTCCAATGTACAGTTAATCTATCTGTTGAAAATGGAAATCTAATTTTGAGATATATCTTGAGCTCTATTCATCTAGTATTTAATAAGAAATTAGCTATAATCATATGTGTCGCAAGTTGCATGCCAAAAGTGAATGCCATTTTTTTTTAATGCAAACATACTAAAGCTTTATTTATTTTATATTTAAAATGGGTGTGTACTTATAACATTCCAAAGACAAGTTTCTTGAGGATGATACAATAATCATCAACTTATCATGTGGCGGGTCACCAAATGTATAAACGCACAAAGAACCATAGAATTACAATTAAATAGCAATGGTAATTAATTGCTTTAAAAGAAGCAGAAATTATATAATAATGCAATATTCCTAATTTTTAAACTTTTTATAAAATATTTTGTTTTTAAAGGATTTTAAAAGACTGCAGTGGAATGATGTCCAGAGTAAGATAGTTCCTCCACAAATGACTAAATCGTCAACTGGATGGGCTTGACCAGATTATAGAAAACTAGACCAAGGGGGACCAGTTGGGTCCCGTCCCCTCAACGTGCTGTTGCGGGGGGGGGGGGGGGCTGCAGCGTCACACACACACTAACCACCCCCACACACACGGGGGGGGAGGGGGTGAAGGGGAGTGGGTTGAGAGGGGGAGGGAGGGGGGAGAGGGGGGAAGATGGGAAGAGGGGGGAAGGGAGGGGGAGGGAGTTGGGGGGAGGGCAGTGGTGGCAGAGGGGAGAGAGATGAGGGGGAGGGAGGGGGGAAAGGGGGAGAGAGAGGGGGGATGGTGGGGGCTGGGGGAGAGGGGGAAGGGAGGGGGAGGGAGGTGAAGTGGAGGGGAGAGGGAGAGTGGGGGAGAGGAGGAGGGGGTGAGAAGGGGAGAGAGGTGGAGGGGGGAGGAGGGGGTGGAGGGGGGTGGAGGGCAGCGGAGGAGGGGGAGGGGGAGGGGGATGGAGGGGGGGGGATAGTGGGGTGGGGGCAGAGGGGGGAGGGGGAGGGAGAGGTGGAGAGAGGGGGTAGAGGGGAGGGAAGGGGGAGAGGGGTGGGGGGAGGGAGGGAGGGGGGGGAAAGTGAGTAGATGAGTGAGAGGGGGGAGAGAGGAAGGGGATAGAGAGGAGGGGAGATAGAGGGGGAGGGAGGAGAGAGGATGGGGGGGAGAGGAGGAGGGAGGGGAGAAGAGGAGGGGGAGAGGTGGATGGGGGAGAGGAGGAGGGGAGCCGGGCGAACGAGCGGGCTGCGAAAAGCGGAGAGAGCCCGGGGAGAGAGAGAGAGACCTCTAGTACAGGGCCCGACTCTTGGCATCTCTCGGGTAACCTGAGTCGAGGAGGATAGCAACGGGGGGTAGCGTTAGGGAGCGGGTAGCTGCGGGGGGCGAGGAGCAGTATAGGAGCGGGGAGGAGCGGGGAGGAATGGGCAGCAGCGGGGGGAGCGGTTAGCAGTGGGAGGGTGGGGGCGGGGGAGGGGGGTGACTTCACTCGCTGCGCGTGGAACAAGGTGCAGCAGGCCGCGAGGAGAAAGTTCTTGAAAAGCAAGCCGGGAAGCTCGTGAGTGCTCGTGAGCGCAGTGACCTCGGTTGACCTCGGAAGACCTCGGGATCTGCAGAACAGAGCCCACTTGCTTGTTCTGTCTGCGTCTTTGGAAGAACCGGGGGGGGAGGGGGGTGGGAGGTGATGTCACTCCTGGAAAACAGTGCCCAGCAGGCAGCATGTTGAAAATTCTGCGCGGCTTGCCTCGAGGAGCAGAGGCATTGTGACTTCAGCACGTTAGATTTTAAAAAGATCTCAGATTGTTGAACAATTTTAGTTAAAAACTCTGGAAATAATGAATCAAAATTTCAGATGAGGCGATTTTCGACATCATGAGGTAAATCTCTACCGGAATATGTAAAAATTTCACCATTAGCGCGTCGGGTTTTGGAGAAGATGTGATTCACAAGCGAACTAACAAAAGTTTTATAAGTATACTAGACGAAATGCAGACCCGTCGGGTCTGTTCCCCAACGTGCGGTTGCGGGGGGGCAGGGGGGGGGCGGCATGTGGCGTCACACACACTAACTACCACCCCGCACATACGTTAACTACCCCCCTTGATATTATATTAATATTATTAATTTGCTCCTTTTACCCCATAACCGCCCTATCCACTGACGCATGGACCCCAACTCGCAGGCGCGTCTAGGGAGGGGGGGGGGTAGAGAGTGAGGACAGAGAGAGAATGGGGAGAGACAGAGAAAGAGGGGGAGAGGAGAGGGGTGGGGGAGGTGGGGGAGAGGGGAGAGGGCGAGAGGAGAGGGGAGGGGGAGGAAGAGGGGGAGGGGAGAGATGGAGAGAGAGAGGAGAGCGAGAGAGTGGAGTGAGAGAGTGGGGGAGAGAGAGGAGGGGAGAGAGAGAAGGGGGGGAGAGAGAGAAAGGGGAGAGAGGAAGGGGGGAGAGAGAGAAGGGGGGAGAGAGAGAAGGGGGAGTGGGGGGAAGGCACGGGGGTGGAAGGGGGGGAGGGAGGAGGAGAGATCTCCCACCCCTGTCCCATTGTGATATCATATGTAAATGAGATCCATTGTGATTGTACATCTGTGAGATGGCATTGTGACTCATGCAGCAGTTTGATTTTCATTTTTTTTAATGTTTTGTGAACAATTTTATTCAAAATCTGGGGAGATAATTGACGAAATCTAGAGAGGAGTGGATTTCTGAAATCATATATTAAATCCCTACCGAAATATGTAAAAATCTCCGCGTTTTTGCATCTGGTTTCCGAGGAAATACGTTTCACATGCAAAATCACACACACACACACACACACACACACACACACACACACACACACACACACACACACACACACACACACACACACACACACACAGTTTTAAAGTTAGATAGATAGATAGATAGATAGATAGATAGATAGATAGATAGATAGATAGATAGATAGATAGATAGATAGATAGATAGATAGATAGATAGATAGATAGATAGATAGATAGATAGATAGATAGATAGATAGATAGATAGATAGATAGATAGATAGATAGATAGATAGATAGATAGATAGATAGATAGATAGATAGATAGTACATAGAACATTGCAGCACAGGAACAGGCCCTTTGTCCCAAATGTGTGTGCCGAACATTATGTCACGATAAATTACCCTCATCTTGTATGATCCATTTCCGTCCATTCATTGCATTTTCATGTGTCTATCTAAAAGCCTCTTAAACACCACTATCATATCGGCCTCCACCACCACCCTTGGCAGTGCACTCTGGGCTCCCTCTACTCTCTGTGTAAAAAAACGTGCCCTGCACATCTACTTTTAAAATTTCCCCCTTGCATTAAAGTGAAATATCTCTAGTTTTTGATATTTCCATCCTGGGAAAAAAGGTTCCGACTGTCTACCCTATCAATGCCTTGTGATTTTCTATACTTCTATCAAGTCTCCCCTCAACCTCTGGAATTCCAGACAAAACAATCCATCTGTCCATCCTCTCCTTGTAGCTCATACCCACTGATCTTGGCCACATTCTGTTAAATTTGAGAATATAAATGTTTCTTTCTCAATAATGTTGAGAATTTTGCAAGACTGTGCTCTTGAGCACTAAGAGTGAAGCATTTTGCACCTGGCAAATGAAAAACGGATGTGTTAATTGTGCAATTGAGTGAAATGAGTGTGAAATATTGGCATTCTCTGTTTTACACATTCTCACGATTATGCCATTGACTGTGGATGCATGGTTTTCATTTATGATGCTATTTTTTGCCATAACAAACACTGGGCCACTCTCCACACAAAGGAATTTGAAATATTGATAAACATATGATGCATTTTTGCTCAGCTTTTTCAAATATGGGGGGGACCTCATTGAAACTTACTGAAGAGTCAAAGGCCTAAATAGAGTGGATGCGGAGAGGATATTTCCACTAGTGGGAGAGTCTTGGACCAGAAGTCATAGCCCCAGAATTAAAGGACGTTCCTTTAGGAAGGAGATGAAGAGGAATTTCTTTAGTCAGAAGGTGGTGAATCTGAGGAATTCATTGCCGCAGAAAGTTGTGGAGGCCAAGTCAATGGATATTTTTAATACAGAGATAGATAGATTCTTGATTGGTATGGGTATCAGTGGTTATGGGGAGGAGACAGGAGAATGGGGATGAGAGGGAAAGATAGATCAGACATGATTGAATGGCAGAGTATTGATGGGCCGAATGGCCTAATTCTTCTCCTATCACTTAAACATGAAAGATACCACATTTTATTGAACAAAACATTTTCCAGAAAGATATCCCTTGTGTAAATGACAGAAGGTCTGTTTAAAACAAGCTTTGTATTATGCTTGAGTTTCTTCTCTCTACACCATGCTCAACTGCTATTATTGGATGAGCAGTTCTTTTGTAAAGGTCAATTAAACTATTTCAATAGTGCACTTTTCTCTCTGTTATGCCTTTGCTTTGTCAACTCTACAGTACTTACTATATTCCATGTATTGATGTCACTGGAGCTATTGAGAAATTGGAAAGGTGTACCATTCAGGGACAATTGGCAACAAGATGTGGTAGAAGGTTGTACCTTGAATACTCTACTGGGTATCAGAACTACACAGTGAAAACCATGAATTCCTGTGGGAATGTGCTGAGAAAATTAAAAACAAACATTGGGAATGCAGTATTGAGGCTGGTACATAGAACGCGTGTAATAGATATAGGATTAGTAATTCCTGTCCCTTGAACTTGCACTGCCATTTATCAGGATTAAAGCTGATCTTCCATCTCAGCAACATTGTCCTGCCTTCACCTCATGTGGTCATATTGAAGCAATTGATATTAGAATTGTAGTATGCAGTTTGAGAACACATGTACCGGGGATGGGGAGGAAGAAAGGTATACAGGGAACAGAAGAGTAGAGAGAAAAGAAGAATATCAGAAAGCCAAGTATAGATGGCTATCTCTTCATGGTAAGAATGCAAAAGAAACCCATTCTTTCATAAGGCCCTTTAAAGGGTTTTTCCAACTGGACCAGATCAATACCGCATGCAAACATATCTTATTTTAATCCAATAAACCCCACAGATTTTTTAACAAATCTCTCATGACTGCCTAGCCTTGTACGGAAACATTCCCAATCATGTGCACAACAAGTGCACCACTTTTGCTCTTCTCCAAATTTCATCAGCGGAATTGTGCTCTAAACACAACTTACATATATGTAGTAAAATGTAATAAAAATAACTGCGTTCTCATTTACACCAAAGATAGTGTAGTATTCATACATTTGAAAAAATGAAAATCAAAAAAAGATTGTTATTTTCCTCTAATACTTCCCAGAATTGGCCTTGAGGGTCTTACGATTTCCAAAGCATTCCTGGAACAAATTGTTTGAATTGCTGGTTGCTGGGAATCCCAGAAGCTTTTGTTTTCTGCATTGAAGTCTTATCTCGTATCGCTGCTAAGGAGGAAGCAATGTGAGTTTAATTTATTGTCACATGTACTGAGGTCAGTGAAAAAGCTTTTGTGTGCTAACTAGTCAGCGGAAAGACAATACATGGTTACAATTGAGCAATCCACAGTGGAAAGAGACATGATAAAGGGAATAACGTTTAGTGCAAGATACAGACCAGTAACGTCTGATCAAAGATAATCTGAGGGTCTCCAATTAGGTTGATTGTAGCTCGTCCTTGATTATGCTGCTGACCTTGCCAAGGCAGCATGAGTTGTAAATGGAGTTGGTGGAAGGGAGGTTGGTTTGTGTGATGGTCTGGGCTGCGTCCACACTCCATGCAATTTTATGCGTTGGACGAAGCTGTTCCCAAACCATGTTGTGATGCACCCCGATAAAATGCTTTCCACGGCGCATCTGTAAAGTTGGTGAGAGTTGTTGGGGACATGCCA
>CM075977.1:366338685-366535349 GCA_038087875.1 Malacoraja senta
AATGTTTTGTGAACAATTTTATTCAAAATCTGGGGAGATAATTGACGAAATCTAGAGAGAGTGGATTTCTGAAATCATATATTAAATCCCTACCGAAATATGTAAAAATCTCCGCGTTTTGCATCTGGTTTCCGAGGAAATACGTTTCACATGCAAAATCACACACACACACACACACACACACACACACACACACACACACACACACACACACACACACACACACACACACACACACACACACACACAACACACACACACACACACACACACACACACACACACACACACACACACACACACACACACACAGTTTTAAAGTTAGATAGATAGATAGATAGATAGATAGATAGATAGATAGATAGATAGATAGATAGATAGATAGATAGATAGATAGATAGATAGATAGATAGATAGATAGATAGATAGATAGATAGATAGATAGATAGATAGATAGATAGATAGATAGATAGATAGATAGATAGATAGATAGATAGATAGATAGATAGATAGATAGATAGTACATAGAACATTGCAGCACAGGAACAGGCCCTTTGTCCCAATGTGTGTGCCGAACATTATGTCACGATAAATTACCCTCATCTTGTATGATCCATTTCCGTCCATTCATTGCATTTTCATGTGTCTATCTAAAAGCCTCTTAAACACCACTATCATATCGGCCTCCACCACCACCCTTGGCAGTGCACTCTGGGCTCCCTCTACTCTCTGTGTAAAAAAACGTGCACTGCACATCTACTTTTAAAATTTCCCCCTTGCATTAAAGTGAAATATCTCTAGTTTTTGATATTTCCATCCTGGGAAAAAAGGTTCCGACTGTCTACCCTATCAATGCCTTGTGATTTTCTATACTTCTATCAAGTCTCCCCTCAACCTCTGGAATTCCAGACAAAACAATCCATCTGTCCATCCTCTCCTTGTAGCTCATACCCACTGATCTTGGCCACATTCTGTTAAATTTGAGAATATAAATGTTTCTTTCTCAATAATGTTGAGAATTTGCAAGACTGTGCTCTTGAGCACTAAGAGGAAGCATTTTGCACCTGGCAAATGAAAAACGGATGTGTTAATTGTGCAATTGAGTGAAATGGAGTGTGAAATATTGGCATTCTCTGTTTTACACATTCTCACGATTATGCCATTGACTGTGGATGCATGGTTTTCATTTATGATGCTATTTTTTGCCATAACAAACACTGGGCCACTCTCCACACAAAGGAATTTGAAATATTGATAAACATATGATGCATTTTTGCTCAGCTTTTTCAAATATGGGGGGGACCTCATTGAAACTTACTGAAGAGTCAAAGGCCTAAATAGAGTGGATGCGGAGAGGATATTTCCACTAGTTGGAGAGTCTTGGACCAGAAGTCATAGCCCCAGAATTAAAGGACGTTCCTTTAGGAAGGAGATGAAGAGGAATTTCTTTAGTCAGAAGGTGGTGAATCTGAGGAATTCATTGCCGCAGAAAGTTGTGGAGGCTAAGTCAATGGATATTTTTAATACAGAGATAGATAGATTCTTGATTGGTATGGGTATCAGTGGTTATGGGGAGGAGACAGGAGAATGGGGATGAGAGGGAAAGATAGATCAGACATGATTGAATGGCAGAGTATTGATGGGCCGAATGGCCTAATTCTTCTCCTATCACTTAAACATGAAAGATACCACATTTTATTGAACAAAACATTTTCCAGAAAGATATCCCTTGTGTAAATGACAGAAGGTCTGTTTAAAACAAGCTTTGTATTATGCTTGAGTTTCTTCTCTCTACACCATGCTCAACTGCTATTATTGGATGAGCAGTTCTTTTGTAAAGGTCAATTAAACTATTTCAATAGTGCACTTTTCTCTCTGTTATGCCTTTGCTTTGTCAACTCTACAGTACTTACTATATTCCATGTATTGATGTCACTGGAGCTATTGAGAAATTGGAAAGGTGTACCATTCAGGGACAATTGGCAACAAGATGTGGTAGAAGGTTGTACCTTGAATACTCTACTGGGTATCAGAACTACACAGTGAAAACCATGAATTCCTGTGGGAATGTGCTGAGAAAATTAAAAACAAACATTGGGAATGCAGTATTGAGGCTGGTACATAGAACGCGTGTAATAGATATAGGATTAGTAATTCCTGTCCCTTGAACTTGCACTGCCATTTATCAGGATTAAAGCTGATCTTCCATCTCAGCAACATTGTCCTGCCTTCACCTCATGTGGTCATATTGAAGCAATTGATATTAGAATTGTAGTATGCAGTTTGAGAACACATGTACCGGGGATGGGGAGGAAGAAAGGTATACAGGGAACAGAAGAGTAGAGAGAAAAGAAGAATATCAGAAAGCCAAGTATAGATGGCTATCTCTTCATGGTAAGAATGCAAAAGAAACCCATTCTTTCATAAGGCCCTTTTAAAGGGAATGTTCAACTGGACCAGATCAATACCGCATGCAAACATATCTTATTTTAATCCAATAAACCCCACAGATTTTTAACAAATCTCTCATGACTGCCTAGCCTTGTACGGAAACATTCCCAATCATGTGCACAACCAAGTGCACCACTTTTGCTCTTCTCCAAATGTCATCAGCGGAATTGTGCTCTAAACACAACTTACATATATGTAGTAAAATGTAATAAAAATAACTGCGTTCTCATTTACACCAAAGATAGTGTAGTATTCATACATTTGAAAAAATGAAAATCAAAAAAAGATTGTTATTTTCCTCTAATACTTCCCAGAATTGGCCTCGAGGGTCTTACGATTTCCAAAGCATTCCTGGAACAAATTGTTTGAATTGCTGGTTGCTGGGAATCCCAGAAGCTTTTGTTTTCTGCATTGAAGTCTTATCTCGTATCGCTGCTAAGGAGGAAGCAATGTGAGTTTAATTTATTGTCACATGTACTGAGGTCAGTGAAAAGCTTTTGTGTGCTAACTAGTCAGCGGAAAGACAATACATGGTTACAATTGAGCAATCCACAGTGGAAAGAGACATGATAAAGGGAATAACGTTTAGTGCAAGATACAGACCAGTAACGTCTGATCAAAGATAATCTGAGGGTCTCCAATTAGGTTGATTGTAGCTCGTCCTTGATTATGCTGCTGACCTTGCCAAGGCAGCGTGAGTTGTAAATGGAGTTGGTGGAAGGGAGGTTGGTTTGTGTGATGGTCTGGGCTGCGTCCACAACTCCATGCAATTTTATGCGTTGGACGAAGCTGTTCCCAAACCATGTTGTGATGCACCCCGATAAAATGCTTTCCACGGCGCATCTGTAAAAGTTGGTGAGAGTTGTTGGGGACATGCCAATGTCTACTTTGCTTCATCAATATCAATACCCAGCAATTCCCTGATGAAAAAGTGAGCCTCAACTGAAGGGTTTTTGTGAAGATTATTCTCATGTGACGTGTCCACTGAGAAGTTATAATAATCCTGTCCTTACAAAGTGTAGGCAAGATCTTCACAAAGTGCTTGCTGGCTTGTGTAATACTGAGTTGCCATCATCAATTCTCTGTTAAGTGAGTGGAAAAATATTGCCTGAAGGACACCTGCAGGGCAGTGATGATTTGTTATTTGATTTGACCATGTGCGATTTATTACAATAAAATGAAATATTTCCATTTTCTGTTTCACTAATCCAATCTGGATAAAATTTAAAGCCACTGGGGGAGAAAAGCAGCCTAAATATTAGGTGAATTTGCTCTCCTATTTATTCACAATTGCATGGAGCTTGATTTTAGCCTGGAGTAAATTGCACCAGTGATTATCTATCTTTAATCTATACTATTACTAAAACTCTCATCTTGTCCACTTCCGGTTTGCGTTTTTTTAAATTTGCGCAAAAACGGTACTGTATATCACTAGGATTCTTTCGCCACCTTACTCATTGTTCCCCTCTGCTCCAAGCGCATCAAGTTTTGTTCCGATCGGTGGAATATTACAAAAGTTATGAAGGTTTAAAAATTGTGAGATCAGCTGATTGGTCTTCTCGCCTGTCTGTCACCATGAAGGTAACAACCCTTCTGGCACACGCTGTCAATCACAGGGGTGAGGAGTATAAATCCCCGGAGGCGAGGCTGTCCTCAAGCCAGGCTGAGTGAATCCGCAAGAGTGGAGTCGGGGAAGCCGCTGTGTGGAGTCGGGGAAGCCGTTGAGTGGAGTCAGGAGGTGCTGTGTGGTTCCGCGGCCGGTGGCCGCTGAGTGGAGTCCCTCCCCCCCACATACCTCCCCTCCCCCCACAGCCCCCCCTCCCCCTCCACACACTCACACCCCCTTCTCCCCTCACCCATCCCCCCTTCACCCCTCCCCCTTCCCCCCTTCCCCTCCTCCCCACACACCCCTTTACCCTCCCTATTCCCCAGCCCTTCCCCCACCCCCACACCACACCCCCCCCACACCACCCCACTCCCCCACAGCACACCACCCCACCCTTCCCACAACCCCACCCTCCCACACCACCCCTCCCCGCCACACCACCCCTCCCACCACACCACCCTCCCCCACACACCCTCCTCCCACACACACCCTCTCCCCCACACACCACCCCCTCCCCCACAACATCCCTCCCCTACAAACCTCCTCCCCTACAAACCCCCTCCCCCACACACACCCTCCCTCACACCGCCCCTTCCCCACATACACCCCCTCCCCACACACCACCCCCTCACCCACACACACCCCCTCCCCACACACCACACCCTCCCACACACACACACCCTCCCCCGCACCCCTCCCCCTCCCCACACACACCCCCTCCCCACACACCACCCTCTTCCCCACACCCCCCTCCCCCATACCCCCGTCCCCCACACCCCCTCCCTCACACACACCCCCTCCCCCAAACCCCCCTCCCCCTGACTCCCCTCCCACACCCCCCCCTCCCCTCACCCCCCCCCACCAAAAATCTGTAGCCTCCTTTTGCTCTGGTATTTTACTTAATTCACATGTTTAATCAATAATGTTTTATTATTAATGTTTCATGTTTTATGTCTCATTCCTAACTGTCACTGTATGTCGTTGTCACTTGTGGGTGGAGCACCAAGGCAAATTCCTTGTATGTGAATACTTGGCCAATAAACTTATTCATTCATTCATTCATTTACGGATCAGACTGGATAGCCAACACTGGACACTGTGGGATTGCTCTGGACACTGGACACTGGAAACTGGACACTGTGGGATTGCTCTAATGTCCCTGAATGTATTTGAACTAACGGGGACTATTTATTTCAATATTTAACTGCTGACTTACTCGTTTCTCAGCGTGACATCACTGGCAGCTCTCCAAGCCTGAGGCATCAACTGTCCATTAATCCTCAAGTGCTGTCTGACCCATGGAGTAGCCCAATTATGGCTACAGATTCCAACATCTGCAGTCTCTGTTTAGTTTAGTTTACTTCTGAGATACAGCTTGAAAATGCCTCCTTCGGCCCACCAAGTTCCCACCGACTAGCGATCCCCATACACTGGCACTATCCTACACTAGGGGACAATTTGCAATTTTAATCGGAGCCAATTAATCCACAAACCTGTACATCTCTGGAATGTGGGAGGAAATGGGAGCACCTGGGGAAAACCCACACAGTCACAGGGAGAACGTACAAACTCAGTGCAGACAGTACTCCTCTTGTGCCGCCTTAATAGAAAAGCTACTACAGCTAAACTTAAAACAGATAGACCAACAGGACTTGGTATGCATCTGAAGATTTTGAGGAAAGTCTGGGATGAAATCCTTAGGGCACTGATCATATTTGTCCAATTGTCTTTAGATGCGTGGATGGTGTCTGAGAACTGGAGAGCTCTCTGGAGCAACATTCAAAGCTGTAACAAGCATAAAGCCCCAAACTCAGGCTGGTCAATTTAATTTCAGTGGTGGGAAAGCTTTCAGAGACATTGATCTGGGATAAGATTAATAGTCACCAAAAGGAAAGTCAAGGCAAGATAGCATGGATTTGTTAAGAGCAAATTTATGTTCAAGCAATTTGATGGAATTGTTGAGGATAATGCAATCAATGTGGTCTGCATGGATTCTGCGAGGCTTTTGATAAATGGTCACAGAGGCTACAATCAAAGATTAAGGACATGGCAGAAAAGAGAGATTGATAGCATGAAAATAAAGTTGGCTAAGTAACGGATAGCCGAGGGTTGTGATGAATGGGTGATTTTCTGGACTGCAGGGATTAGTGTTAAAGACATTTATTTTGCTCTGAATTAATGATATAGATTTGAGTAGTAATTTCTAACTTTGCGGATGATCACAAAACTTTGAGTAATGTCAGCTGTGTAGTGGATAGTGATAGATGGTAGTAAGATGCAGACGGGTTGGTGCAGTGGTCAGATACATTCCGGTGTGGAAAAATGTGAGGTGATGTATTTTGGCAAGAAGAATGATGACATCTATGTAGAATAAAAGGTAGCGTACAAAGTGCTGGAGTAACTCAATGGGTCCAGCAGCATCACTGGGGGACACAGATATCCAACGCTTGAACAGCAATTCAAGAGGCAAGTCTGAAGAAAGTTTCTGACCCAATGAAAGTAAAAGGCCTGTCTCACGAGTCTGCGGTCTATGGCGGCGAAACGGGAAGAATCTGCCGCCATAGACCGCGCACTCGTGAGAAAGTACAATTCTCCCATTCCCCGGGCCGTGCGTCGGTGTTCCCAACACCGTGCGGTGCTAAAATAAATTCGATAATGTCCAAAACTAAATACTCACCGCACAACCTCCACCAGTGAAGCACGAGTGCGCACGGCCGCTCGCACGGGCCGCCGCCAGTATGGCTCGAGCGCCGTGCGTCAAGCCTCCACTGCCAGCCTCCGCCAGTGAGGCACGTGCCGCCGCCAGTGACGCACGTGTGCTGCACGGCCGCAGGCACAGCCACCGCTGCAGCGCCGCGATCTGGACGGCAGCCGCCACAGCCGCCGCTGGTGAGTCACGTGCGGCGGGCCGATGTCATCGCAGTCGGCCCGCCCTTTTTTTACTTACCGCAAGCACGTGGGACCCGCCGTGTTTGAATTAACTCGGCCCCCGCGCAGCATCCGTGCGGCGCTCCAGTGGATAGGCTCGACGCTCTCGCCGTTGCCGCGCGGTCCTCGCTACCGGCGATGCCGCGCTTCACCGCCGATGACCGCAAACAGGTAAGACAGAGCCTTAAGCATGCAGGTACAGCAGGCAGTGAAGAAAGCGAATGGCACGTTGGCCTTCATAGCAAGAGATGTTGAGTATAGGAGCAAACAGGTCCTTCTGCAGTTGTACAGGGCCCTAGTGAGACCACACCTGGAGTATTGTGTGCAGTTTTGGTCTCCTAATTTGATGAAGGACATTCTTGCTATTGAGGGAGTGCAGCATAGGTTTACAAGATTAATGCCCATTTTCTTAGATACATCCTCAAAAAATTCCAGAAGATTAGTCAAGCATAAATTCCCCTTTGTAAATCCATGCTGACTCGGACCGATCCTGTTACTGCTATCCAAATGTGCCACTATTTCATCTTTTATGATTGACTCCAGCATCTTCCCCACCACCGATGTCAAGCTAACTGGTCTCTCCCGTCTTTCTTAAAAAGTGGGATAACATTAGCTACCCTCCAATTAGAAATGCTGATTACAGGTAAAGGAACGTCAGGCAAGTGGAAGGCTTTCAAAGGTGAGATTGGAGACGTTCCATGACAGCATGTTCCGGCTAAAGTGAAGGCCGTCGGGTTTTGGGTATCCTGGTTGAGGAGGATATTGAGGCTCTGGTCAAAAAAATAAAGGCAGGCACAAGGAACTGCAGATGCTGGAATCTTGAGCAAAGCACAGTGTTGGAGGAACATCAAATAGGCATGTAGTCCATTCACCCAGAGAGTTGTGAATTTGTGGAATTCTCTGCCACATGAGAGGCCAATTCACTGGTTGAATTTAAAAGAGTTAGATAGAGCTCTAGGGGCTAGCGGAATCAAGGGATTTGGGGAGAAGGCAGGCACGGGGTTACTGATTGTGGATGATCAGCCATGATCACAATGAATGGCGGTGCAGGCTCAAAGGGCCAAATGGCCTCCTCATCCACCTATTTTCTATGTTTCTAACTCAAAGGGTCAGGCAACATCTGGGGAGGGAAAGGACAGGTGATGTTTTGGGTCAGGAGTATTCTTCTAACTGATTTGGAGTTGGCCGGGAGAAAGTTGGAAGAGAGAGATGGGAATGGGACAAAATCGCCCAAGTGATTGGTAAATACAGGTGAGGGGGATTTGATTGGACAAAAACTAGAGATGAAAAGAAGATAAACGGCTGTCCGATAAAACCAGAGGGAGGGATATAAGTGGACGGTGTTGTGGCGTGAAGTGTAAAAGGGGAGGGTTAGTGGGAGAATTGGGTGCACAACGGGGTTGCTGAAGAGCACAGGAAAGAGAGAGGGGAAAAGGGATATTATTTAAAAGTAGTGAATTCAATGTTCATACTATGGGTTGTAAGCTACCCAAGTGGCATATGAGGTGCTGTTCCTCTACATTGCATGTGGCTTCACTCTGACAATAGAGAAGGCCCAGGACAACAATGTCAGAATGGAAATGGGAAGGAGAGTTAAACTAGGTAGGAACTGAGAAATCCAGCAAGCCTTGGCTGATCGAGCATAGGTGTTCGGCAAAATGGTTGATCTTGCCAATGTAAAGGAGGCCACATCAGGCGCATCAAATGCAGTAGATGAAGTTTGAACCTCTGTCTCACCTGGACGGGCTGCTGGGGGGCCCTAGGTGGAGGTGAGGGGGTAGGAGATGTGGGGACAAGTGTTACATCTCCTGCGATTGCAGGGGAAAATCCTTGGGGCAGGGCCAATTGGAAGGAGATATGTGTTAGATATAGGCAGCTGGAATCAAGAAAATAAGTCATTCTCGCCAGAGATGCTGCCTGTCCCACTGAGTTACTGCAGCATTTTGTGTCTACCTGAAGATAAGTCATGTAGGAGTACTTGTAAGAGGTTAATCAGGAGGGCAAAGAGAAAAGACAAGATAAAGCAAAATCCCAAGAGATTCTATAGGTATATTAAGAGCAATAGGATAAGAGGGAGAGAATAAGCCCCCATAAGAATCAACATGGTTATCTATGTATTGCATCCGAGGAGATGGGCCAGGTGTTAAATTAATACTTTTCATCTATATATATTGTTAAGAAAGTAATTGAAGTAAAGGAATTGAAAGAAACGTGATATGTTGGACCACATCCAGATTACAAATGAGGAGGTGCAACAGTCTTAAGGAATATTAAGGTGGATAAATCCTCAGAGACTGACCAAGTGTAATCGTGAATGTGTTGATAATCTAGAGACGATATTGCTGAGACACTGTCAGAGACAATGGCTAAAGTTGTATCTTTATTTAAGATGGGCTGCAGTCAGACGAAAACTGGTGCGCTGGTGAGCCCGATTTCAGTGGTGGGTAAGTTACTCAAGGTGATTCTGAGGGTCACGATCAAGCAGCATTAGGCAAGGATGGATTTGGAATAGTCAACCTGGTGTTGCTTGTGAAAAATCACATCTCACAAATTTGATACGTTTTTTTTGAAGAGGTCACCAGAGGATTGATGAGGGTAGGGTAGTGGAAATGTTCTACTTTGACAAGGTCTTGCATGGTAGTCTGTTGTGGAAGGCTCGATCACGTGGGTTCTTTGGTGAGCTTGCCCACTGGATGCAAAACTGACTAGATGGAAGGAGTCACAGGATGGTAATGGAGGGCTGTTTCACTGTTTGTAGGCTTGAGAGCAGTGGTCCACTGCTGTTTCTCATCTACAGTCACAATTTTTATGACAATGTAGTCAATATGGTTAGTAAATTTGTGGATGGCATCAAATTTGGCCACACAGTGGACATCTAGGTTTAAGGAGAGATGTGGATTAACTAGGGAAGTGCGGCAAGAAATGACAGAAGGCATTCTGACAAGTGTGAGGTTTTGGCGAGATGACACAGTTGAGTGAAAATGAATTCTTTATTTAGAACGATAAACAAAGTGTTTTTCTCAACCACGTTCTAAATAATACTAAGCTCCTTCTACATGCGTGGAGTTCGACTGATTAACGATACAAAACCCCGTGAAAATGCGCCCGCGATCATGTGACCATGCCAGCCAATAGCATGGGTTTGTGTTGTCCCCAAGCCACCACTAGGTGCCACTACAGGACCCCCCCCCCCTCCCAGAACCACGAGGTACGGAACCGAGCGGGAGGCCGAATGTGGCTACCAGACCGAGTGGAAACGAGGGGCAGTACAAGTGGGACTGGCGGAACAGAGCCAGGAAACAGTAACGGTGCCTGGGATACAGGCACAACAGCTGCACTCGGAATGACCAGCGGACGGCCTCTACGCCCTGGCTGGGCCACAATCACTGGGCTGTCGACATCCAGGTGGGCAGGTTTAAAGCGAGCGACCGAAACAATCTCCTCTCTGCCACCAACATCCAACAGAAAAGTCGCGACGCCGGGGCGCAACACCCGGAAAGGACCTTCATAAACCCACTGCAACGGTGTCCGCCGCGAGTCCCTGTGAATGAATACAAATAAACAGTTCTTAAGCTCAGGTGGCACATACACCGGAGCCGACTCATGCCGCGAGGTTGGTACAGGAGCCAGGCTGCCAACTTTCTCCCTGAGGCTCGCCAAAACAGACAAAACGAGCTCCGGCTGCCCATGAACCGCGGGAAGGAAATCCCCGGGTTCCCGCAGCGGGGCCATACACAAGCTCGGAGGACGACGTATCCAGATCCACCTTTGGAGCCATGCGGATACCCAACAGCACCCAAGGCAACTGGTCTACCCAGTCCGGGCCCGTGAGCGGGGCCTTCAAATGGTGGTGGAAACGCTCCACCAACCTGTTGGCCTGAGGGTGATAGGCAGTGGTGTGGTGCAACAGCGTCCCATACAGCTGCGCCAAAGCCAACCATAAAGCTGAAGTGAATTGAGCCGCGAGGGCCCGAGCACAAGACCCTGGAGGTGTCAATAAGCGGAATTGTTTCTGGCCACCTCGTGAAGAGATCTACGATGGTCAGCAGGTGCGTGTCGCCACGAGACGTCGGTAGTGGGCCCACCAAATTGACATGGACGTGTAGGAAATGACCAGAGGGATCCACAAAATCCTGCACCAGTGCCCGCACATGTCGCTGGACCTTCGATGTCTGGCAGGGAATACAGGCCCTGGCCCATGCCGCGACCTGCTTACGAAGGCCCTGCCAGACAAATTTGTCCACCACCAGCGCATAAGTCGTCCGGATGGAAGGGTGTGCCAGACCATGGATAGCATCGAAAACCCGTCGCCGCCAACCCAATAGGACGTGGTCTCCCGGTTGACACATCACAGAGGACCGACACCCCTGCCGGACCGAAAGGGACATCGGCCAACCGCAACCCGGAGGCAGCCGTCCGGTAACCGTACATGTCCCTGCTCTCGCATTGCGCCGCAGCGAGCTCCGCATAATCCACGCCGAGGTCCACAGCCGACACGGCCGGGACCGCAGGATGAGACGGCACATCCGCGACCAGGTTCAGTTTACCATCCACATGTTGGATGGATGTCAGTAGTGAATTCAGACACAGAAGCCAGGTGCCGTTGCTGACAGGCGGACCAGGGTCGAATAACATGGTGAAGGCGAACGTCAGGGGTTTGTGGCCAGTGAAGGCCATGAAGGGCCTGCCCTCTAAAATGTATCGGAAGTGATGGACAGCCAACTGAAGGGCTAGGAGCTCCCGGTCGAAGGTACTGTAGCTGCACTCCGGGGGTCGCAGATGACGGCTAGAAAATGCCGGTGGTCGTCAATAAGCTGCTCGAGCACCCCTCCGACAGCTGTATCAGAGGCATCCACAGTAAGGGAGGTTGGGGCATCAGCCCGCGGGTGCACCAGCATGGTGGCCTTGGCCAAGCCTCCTACGCACCATCAAACGCAGCTACGGCCTCGTCAGTCCACACTAGGTCCCGTGGCTTACCAGCGAGGCACTGGAGCAAAGTTCGCATGACCCTGGCAGCTGCCGGCACAAAATGGTGATAGAAGTTCACCATGCCCACGAACTCTTGTAGCCCCTTGACAGTGAGCGGCCGAGGGAATTGGCGAATGGCCTCCACCTTAGCGGGCAGCGGGGCTGCGCCCTGCGAGGTGACATGGTGCCCCAGGAAGGAAATGGAGAGCATGCCGAACTGGCACTTGGCAGGGTTGATGACCAGCCCGTGATCCTGGAGCCACTGGAACATTGTCCGCAGATGCGTGCAGTGTTCCTGGTGGGAGCAGCCAGCGACCAGGATGTCGTCCAGATATATAAAGACGAAGTTGAGCCCCCGGCCCACCATGTCCGTGAGCCGTTGGAAAGCCTGCGCGGAATTCTTTAACCCAAACGGCATGCGCAGCCATTCAAAAAGGCCGAATGGGGTGATGGTGGCGGTTTTAGACACGTCATCGGGGTGGACGGGAATCTGGTGGTAGCTGCGCACCAGGTCCATCTTAGAAAAGAAGGTGGCACCCTCCAGGTGGGCGTGAAACCTTGGATATTGGGGATCGGGTCACCGTCCACAGTCATAATGGCGTTCAAGCCGGTAATCCCCACATGGTCTCCACCCCACAGTTGATTTAGGGACCATGTGCAACAGGGATGCCCACGGGCTGTCAGAGCGCCGTACAATTCCCATGTCCTCCATTTGGCGGAACTCCTCCTTCGCGATCTGCAGCTTGTCGGGCGGGAGCCTATGCGCCCATGCAAGCAGTGGGGGGCCCGCAGTGGGGATGTGGTGCACCGCCCCGTGCTTGAGGGCGGTTACTCGTAAACGGTGGGGTCAGGAGCTCCGGGAACTCGGCGAGCAGGGAGGTATACGGGCCACTCCCCTTCAGCTACCGCTCCCAGCTGCGGATTGGGAGGGTCTGTGGGCCATGGGGTCACGGCTTGGGGAACACCGGAGGGACGAGGCGCCGGCCCTGCACGTCCACCAGTAGTGAAAAGGTCCGAAGGAAATTGGCGCCCAGCAGCAGCTGGGAAACATCCGCAACGGTGAAAGTCCATGAATACGGGCGAGAGTCGAAAATGAGGGAGAGAGTCCGCGTGCCATACGTGCGGATGGGGCTACTGTTGATGGCAGTCAGGACGGGGCCTCGCTTACCGGCATGGGTGTCCCGTCCAGTCAGGGGGAGAATGCTCACCACGGGCCTGGAGTCCACGAGGAAGCAAAGTCTGGAACCGCGATCCCGAACGTAGAGGCGGTGATTCTGGCCGATCGCGATAGCCTCTACTGACGATCGGCCGAGGCATTTCCCGCAAACGAGCGGGGGTGCAGCATCAGCGGGCCTCGGCACCCCATCGTTGGTGGTTGTAGCACCACCTTGGCACTTACCACGGTCCCCGGGTGGCGGCTGCGGCGTGGCGACAGCAGCGGAAGGTTGGACGTCTCTGCGAGGCTGCTGGTGCGTGGGCACGGATACCCGGCTGATGGACTCGCCGTCCTGCTCTTTGGCGAGCCATAGTTCCTCGGCCCGTTCAGCGAGCTGCAGGGGATCGGCGAAGTCTGAACCCATGAGGAGCAGGCGGATGTCATCGAGCATCTGCTCCAGGAAGGCCTGCTCGAATAGGCAGGGTCGGTGGCCGTCCATCAAGGCAATCATCTCACTCCTGAGCGCGGACGGCTTTCGATTGCCGAGGCCGTCCATATGGAGCAGGCTGGTGGTGCAATCGCGGCGGCTGAGCCCGAACGTGCGGAGCAACAGCGCCTTGAGCCCTCGTGCTTGCCGAATGAGGGAGGGTCCTGCAGGTAGGGCAGAAAATGGGTGGCCATCTCTTAGCTAAGCGTCTCGACTACGTAGATATATCGGGTGGCGTCCGCGACAATATTTCTGAGTTCGAATTCGGCCTCAATGTGGGCGAACCACACTTGAGGCTGCACCACCCAGAAAACGGGCAGTTTCAGGCCCACGACATTTTGCTGGGTAGGCTGGGCATCGGGGTTAGCGGCGGCATTCATGATCGAGGTCCAAATTGACGATCGGACCTGCGGGTTCACCACTTTGGCGAGACGACACAGTTGAGTGAAAATGAATTCTTTATTTAGAACGACAAACAAAGCAATTCTCTCAACCGTGTACTAAGTCAGCCAAATAATACCAAGCTCCTTCTACACGGTTGGAGCTCGACTGATTAAGAATACAAAAACACGTGACCACGCCAGCCAATAGCGAGGGTTCGTGTTGCCCAAAGCCACCACTAGGTGCCGCTACAAGGTGATACTTTTTGGTAAGTCATACCAGGGCACAGTAAATAACAGTCTTGGAGCGTGCTGTAAGCAGAGGCAGGTATACAATTCCCTGAAACTATGGACGCTGGTCGTCAGGGTGGCAAAGTGTGCATTTGACATGTTTGCCTTCATTATGAAGGGTGTTGAGCACAGGAGTTTGAATTTATTTCTACTGCTGTACAAGACATTGGTTAGATCACATTTGGAATATTTTCTCTCTCTCTCTCTCTGCTTTTCTGGCTGCAATGGCAACTGTAGCAGGTGTTGCTGCCATCTAGTTGACATGGGGAGTGAGCCTTTATAGTATGTGTTAAAGAAGGAACTGCAGATGCTGGAAAATCGAAGGTACACAAAAATGCTGGAGAAACTCAGCGGGTGCAGCAGCATCTATGGAGCGAAGGAAATAGGTAACGTTTCGGGCCGAAACCCTTCTTGTCTTATGCCTGTGGCACAGAGCAAATTGGAAAAAACCTGTGATCAGTTCAGCCTCGTCCATCTGCAAATCTTGCAGGTCTTGCATCAACCAGGGCGTAAATTTCTCTCATGTTGTTTTAGATGTTGTTTTGGCCAATTTCTCCATTTTCAATGATGGACGAAACGGCAGTTAGCACTGAATTACAGGGATGATTAAAGTATCGATCCAATCACAAAACAAATGCATTTAAACACTCCCCAAGGACTCAGCTGGTAACTACATGCTCCTGAGCCAAAAAGATCTGGGGACTGATCCTTGGTCTACGCTGATCTGAACTAGGATGGCGCGCAAGAGTAATTTTTAATGCAGCTCTGCCATAAAGATGTCAAGCACTGGACTTTTGAAAGCCCCACTTGGGGTAAATCAAAGTTAGTTTGAAAAGATGACAAAAAATTGTTCAGGGGCTGACAGATGATGTTCACCTATCTGTGGTTTAGAGAATTTCTCTTGCGGAATTAAAAGAATGAAACATTCTTTTCGAACAGAAGTGATATTTTTTCTTGACATCAGGATTCGGTATATAAGGGTTGAGCTGTCAGTTTTTCAACAGAGTCTTTCTGGAATTTACAACGGATCTGTATCACCACAACACCTTTGCAAGACCAGCTAATACACCTCGTAAACTGCTTGGTATTCAAAGCAGCATTGGAAATATATTTTTAAGGGAGGTTTCATTGGCTTTTCCAATGCTTGAGGCTGTGTAAAGTAAATGGAATGTGCAAATAAATGGAAAGTGTAAAGATAAGCAGATCAAAGGATTCTGCTGAATTCTTTGAAGATCTGTAAATTAAAGTGTAGGATGTCTGTATTTTTGACCCAGGTTTGCTAATTTTAAATCTTTGCATTTCTGAACTAAAAAGTTAATATTCGCTTTCATCTCTTAAATCAAATAATCAAAGTCAAATGATCCCTTATTCACTTTGTTGGGTGGACTAGAGGTTAAAATAACAATTTGAAGAAAGGATTTTGCTTAACTTTCTTGGGAGTGCTGGAGCCGAGCAAAGTCCTTTAGAATAGGCCATTTGGTCCAGTATAGTTATGGAGTCTTGCAACTTGGAAACTTCGGCCCAACTTGCCCACACCAGCCAACATGTCCCATCTCAACAAGTCCCGTCTGTCTGCGTTTAACCCATATCCCTCGAAACCTGTCCTATCCCTGTACTTGTTGACATGTTTCTTAAATGTTGCAATATTACCTGTATCAACTATCTCCTCTGGCAGTTCGTTCCACATACCCACTACCCTTTTTGTACACCTGTATAAATTCATGACATTATGGCTATTGTAGTTAAACTGAGGGCACAATGGTGTACCCGGGAGAGCTGCTGCTTCATAACCCCAGCAATTTGAGTACAATCTTAATCTCCATCACTGTCTGCATGGAGGTTTCATGTTCTGCCTGTGACAACATGAGATTCCTCCAGAAGCCCTGATGTCCTTCCTCATACCCATAGATGTCAAAACTGGTAAGTAAAATTGGCTTCTGCAAATTGCCCAGTGTGTCCATGAGGGGTAGGAACTGATGGGAAGGTAGGGACAATGCAGGAAATGTCGGGAAAAGAAGACGTGTGCAGGTTTACGTAAATAGTGCTTCAAAGTCAGCACAAAATCACTGGTCAGATAGGTTGATTCCATGCTGTATGATTCTATGATTCAAGTGCTTGTTCCTGGACTGGCATCCAGAAACCTTGAACTTGGCTATTGATCAGGAACATTAATTCAAACTGCATCAAGTTAGTCAAGGAATTTAAACTGAAGTTATTAAAACTGGGATAAATAAATTAGTCTCATTGATGGTGACCATGGATCTATCAGACTGTTGTAATTTGAAGAAGAAAATCTGCCATCCTATTCAAATCTGGCCTACTTGGCATTCTATCAGTGGTAGATCCCTAATAGTTCTCTGAAATGGCTTTAGAAGCAAGTTGCTCAATTCAAGGTCCAATTGGTGATGTGCACTTATAGTGTTGGCCCTGCTGGAGACTTTCACATCCAGTAAATAGAGAAACAAAAGAGAATCACACTTCTGGTTTTATCCTGATAAATGTTCAATCTTCATCCATATATCTGATTCACTTAGAAAAACTATTACAGATTTTGTTTCTATCATGCACCCATCCAGTGCAATCCAAATTGAACCAACACTCCCCAAACAATGCTTTTGAATGCCTTTAAATCCCCCCCCCCCCCCCCCCACACACACACACACACAAACAAAAAAAAGCATCTGCTGGAAATCTGCAATAATAGTGATACTCAGAAGGCCAGATAGCAACCATGGAGAGAGAAACAATGGTTACATTTCAGGTGAATGGAAAAAAGGTCACTGATTATGCTGCTGGTTTTCTTATCTAAACAAGGATCTGAACCTAAATAATAATAAAAATCTACTCAGAGATGGGCAATCAAGAAACAGAGACATAGGTTTAAGGTAAGAGGGGAAATATTTAATAGGGATCTGAGGGCAAATTTTTCACACAGTCGGTGGTGGTTATATGGAACAAACTGCCAAAGGAGGTTGTTGAGGCAGGTACACTTCAAAGACATTTGGACAGGTACATGGATAGGAAATATTTATAGGGATATGGGTCAAAAGCAAGCAGGTGGACTGGTGTAAATGGGGCATTTTGGTTGGCATTGGACAAGTTGGGCTGAAGGGGTTATTTCCATACTGTATAACTCTGACTCCATGTTGAGTTTTCCAGCACTTTTATTCCAGGCCCAGATCCTCAGATATCTGCTCTTCCAAGGATCTGAATGTTGGAATTCATCCTGGGATCCAATTCATTGACAATAGAAGGTATGGGTATGAAATTCTCAAATGATCTCTCCTTGGCCTTGCCCTAGCTGATGGCAGGAATAATGCTTGATGCAGAATGAAGATCTGTTTGCATGAAAACCTTGCTCATGATTGTTGCCAGGATTCTGGGTGATGCAGAGAAATTTCACTTTAAAGGAATAATCTTTTGGTTAAAAAATGGAAAGTTATTTTCAAAAGTACAGGAAATACATAACCAGCCATTCAACCTCTCAGAAAAGACAAGATAATCTTGATAATGGTGGTGATAATCTTGTTGCCAATGTTAATGCAGTGTTAAGCCCCTGTCCCACTTTCCCGAGTTACTCACGAATTCACCCGAGTTTTCCCCTTGCTTCAAACTCGGAGAATGTCCGTGGTGAGTCCGTAGGAGTCCGTAGCGAGTCCGTAGGAGGCCGTAGGCGTCCGTAGATATTTCGTAGCGGTACGTAATGCCAGCCGTAGGTACTCGGGGCATCAGGTAAGTCGGAACGTTTTTTCAGCATGTTGAAAAATATCGACGGGTAAAAAAGATAGCCCCGAGTACTTACGGCTGGCTATTACCGTAATTCTCCGAGTTTGAATCAAGGGGAAAACTCAGGAGAATTCGTGAGTAACTCGGGAAAGTGGGACAGGGCCTTAAGAAATTGGAGAGAAGAATTTAGTTTAGTTTAGTTTAAAGTGCGGAAACAGGCCCTTCGGCCCATCGTGTCCGCATCGACCAGCGATCCCCGCACATTACATAGATACATAGACAATAGGTGCAGGAGCAGGCCATTCAGCCCTTCGAACCAGCACCACCATTCAATGTGATCATGGCTGATCATCCACAATCAGTACCCACAAACATTAACACTATCCTACACACACAATGGAAATTTATATATTTATACATTTTAACATTTATACCAAGTCAATTAACCTACAAACCTGTACATCCTTGGAGTGTGGGAGGAAACCGAAGATCTCGGAGAAAACACACGCAGGTCACGGGGAGAACGTACAAACTCCGTGCAGACAGCACCCATAGTCAGGATTGAACCCAGCTATCTGGCGCTGTAAGGCAGAAACTCTACCGCTGCGCCACCGTGCCGCTCTGTGAATGAGACAAAAATTGCATCTATGTCACTGATGCTAATTTATGTCTTAAAGATGTTCCTCTCACACAGATACCCATCTACATGCCAAGTCATTTTACTCCTCACTCTTCAAATCACTTTTCATGTCATAGTTTTTTAAAATACACAGGTGTTTTGTATTCCTCGAAAATGGGCTATTTTACATTTGTCTGTAACACAAAGCCCTGTCATTGTGCATGTGTGAAGAAAAGCTATTTGAAAGAAAACAATGTGTTGATTTATTTACATTTTACACTCAAATTCTCTGAGAGTGAATTTTAGTCTTTCTCTACTTTTCTGGCAAGTGATTTGTTAAATTCTGTAACCTGAACAGCCACAGCATGCGGGTGATCTGCAATATATTTGCTGCCCATTATTTCTGGATGTGTGTGTGGGTGGTCTGCATTAATGCAAATAAAATAATGAAAGCATAACAAATTATTTTAGACATATCCTGTTTTGGATGTATTGTTTTGTAAGATATAAATCAACAAATTGATTGTTACAGTTGTACAAGGCTCTGGTGAGGCCACAGTTGAAGCATTGTGTTCAGTTTTGGTCACCCCGCCAAAGGAAAGATGTTGTTAAGCTAGAAAGAGAGCAGAGAAGATTTACGAGGATGTTGCCATGACTTGAGGGCCTGAGCTATAGAAAGAGGTTGGACAGGCTGGGACTGCATTCCTTAGAGCATTGGACGATGAGAGGTGATCTTATAAAGGTGAATAAAATCATGAGAGGAAAAAACAGGGTAGTTGCACAGTCTTTTACCCAGAGTAGGGGAATCAAGAACCAGAGACATAGGTGTACGGTGAGAGGGGAAAATTTTAATAGGAATATAAGGGGCAACTTTTTCACACAGAAGGCGGTGGGAATGTGGAATGAGCTGCCTGAGGAAGTAGTTGAGGCAGAAACTGTAATAGCATTTAAAAGACATTTGGACAGTTGCATGGATAGGAAAGGCTTAGCACGATATGGGCTAAATGTGGGCGCATGGGACTAATGTAGATGGGACACCTTGGTTGGCATGGGCAAGCTGGGTGAACGACCATGTTTCCATGCTGTATGGCTCTAATACTCTAAATTGATATATAAAATATGTCTGGGTATAAATTCATGAAGGAAATTTACTGGCGTGTCTAATCTTCCAGCTATGATTATAGTCCGATATTAAATATGATTTAAAATAAGACCAGTCAAAGAGAAATGTAGCAAACAGGCTTCACTGCTGTGTCTAAGGTGGATAAAGAATATACAGAGTAGAAATAAGAATATGTGCTGAATCCCTGTTAACAACCAGTGAGTAGGCCACTGCTCTTACCTGAAATTATGAAGAAGAGGAAACATGGACTCAAAAAATTAAGTTTAAATTAAAAATTACAATTTAACAACAACAAAATGTAAAGTAACATTTGAACACACCAAAATAATGTGCAGCAAATATATTGGTTTCAACCTGGGGACAAAACAAACAGCTCTATTTGTGGGTAGCAAAGCTCCAGAAACAAAAATAAATAGTGAATTAGTGACCAAATCATCTTTGGTAGTAGAAACAAGGAACTGTAGATGCTGATTTACTAAAATAAGACACAAAAAAGATACAAAAAAGGATACAAAGAAAGACACAAAGTGCTGGAGTAACTAACTCAATGGGTCAGGCAGCATCTCAGGAGAGAATGTTTATTGAGTGAACATGGTCAGAACACAGGGAAATTTCCTTAATTTACTTTAACTCCTGTTGTGAAACCTATTGCATCTGCCCACACTTATTTAAAGTATTGCTAAAAAAAAAAAACACTTACAACAATGCAGAACCCTCAAAGTACATGATGGAGCTCAGGATATACATCGATCCATGAAAATGTAGGGGGAGGAAAGAAGTGGACAAATGGAAGGAGAGAAACTCATCAAAAGAAGAGAAACAGGAAAGTAGATGCCATTTTAACAGCTGCATCATTTCAACTCTATTTCTGTTCCAGGGGACATGTACTGCAGATTTATTCAAAACCACATGTATCATTGCAGGGGACTTGGAAATGGCCTGCCATACGCTGAATTGGCCCATACACAAAGTAGTGTGCTATTAAATGCTTTCAAGTGGTTGGCCCCTAGAGATTCTCAAAGTGATGGGTGGTACTGCAACAAATGAATCAATTATTTTGTTGGGTTTTAAAAAAAATCTTATCCTTGGGTGGCTTGATGAGACTGAACATTCATGTTTGCAACGTGCCGGTGTTTGTCATGTGGGTCCCCATTGGTAGGTGGTGGGCAGTTCTCCAATCCTCTCGCTAACATGAGTAATAGCCTTGGTTAGCTTTCTGAAGGATTACAAGGTGGGACATCCCATCGTGAATAAACCCATATAGAAACTGCTGTAAACAATTTGTATGGAAATTAAACTTAAATCATTAAAATGTGATGCAGATGGAATGCGTTTTAAGCTATATTCACAATTTAGCAGTGTGTAATTTGTTAGCTAGAACCAATTTTCTGTATTTTTCAGTTAAGAAGAATGTTTTACATTAGGATGAATGACAAATTATTTTGGTACATTGAAAACACATGGAGCCAAAGATTTAATCGTTTAACTATTGAACCAGAAAATAAGTTAAATTAGTGCTAATGAAAAAGCAAGCAAATCCTGTGCATGTTCAGCCTGTTAGATTTAGCTAGTTTATTGTTCTTCTTTGTAGTGGTTCACTTACACATCATTGAAGTTCTACTTGCCTCTTAACAAATAATACTTTTGCCGTATTACTGCGTTCAAATGCTGGTTCCTCAAAGATGAATTCTTGGTACAGCACTAAATGAACTCATCAGATCAATTTTGTGTTTGTCAGTGTAATTAAGAAAATGGTATTGCTACCACTGCTAGATACCTCCATTGGGTATTATTCTTACTGTGGCTTGGGAATAAATATTTGTGTTTGGGATGGGTGGCTGTGTTAACAAAGCAATGGTTTTCCATTTTTAGGAACCCAGATTTGAAATGCTACCATATTGATATTTTGTCTATTATTTATTATTGTTGTTTGCTGGCAATGTTAGAATCTTACATATTAAGATACACTTTGCTTTGTTCATGAGACAACAGCAAGAGACTTAAAGGGGAACTCAACTTTGCTCAAATATAGACACTAAGTGCAGGAGTAAGTCAACGGGTTAGGCAGCATCTCTGGAAAAAAAGTATGACTGATGGTTTGGGTCAGGACCCTTCTTCAGACTGAAAGTAAGGGGTGTGAGGGGTGAAGAGTTGGAGGCAAGAAAAGACCAGTACAAATCTCACATCCAGCTATTTACCCACCCCCTACTTAGAGTCTGAAGAAGGGTGCCGACCCAAAACGTTTTCAAGAGAGAGTTAGGTTTAGCTCTTAGGGCTCAGGGAATCAAGGGATATGGGGGAAAAGCCAGTACGGGGTACTGATTTTGGATGATCAGCCATGATCATATTGAATGGCAGTGCTGACTCGAAGGGCCGAATGGCCTACTCCTGCGCCTATTTTCTATGTTCTATGTTTCTATGTCACATATTCCTTTCCTCCAGAGATGCTGCCTGATCTGCAGAGTTACTCCAGCACATTGTGTCTATCTTTGGTATAAACCAGCATCTGCACATTTTTGTTTCACTTTTGCTCGTTTGGTTAATTAGCATTAAACAATATTTGTAAGCTTACAGTCCTAGCATCCTTTTTTCACACTGAAAAAAGGTGTTTTTTAAAACGTTCTTTGTTAAAGGCACATCTTGCTGGGAACTGCTGAGATAAAAAGGAAAAAAAAAGAGGGAAAATGGGATTGTTAAGAAGTAGTGTTCAATTGTATTTCAAAATAAAAATAGAGGAACATATAAACAATCAATGTCGCCCAGTATCTTTTGAGAGAAGATTATGCTTCAGAACTTGTAGTACTTTTTTAGAATGAAGGATATTATGCATGGACAGCTTGTAAGAAGGGGCAAACCAAAGTGAAAGGATGAGGAATAAAAATCAGCACATTCACAAGAATAGACAAAGTCTTACCCATAAAATGATTAGGTGGAGAAAGAAGATGATCAAACAACTGTGCAGTAAGATTTTTTAAAAGTGGTAAGAGGTATGAGAGAATTTGAAGATGTATATGAAGCACAGAGGATGCACCAATGGCTAAAGAACAAGGGAGGCAGATTCTGAATAAAACACAAAGTGCTGGGTTAACTCATTCGGTCAGCCAACATCTTTGGAGAACATGGATAAGTAACACTTTTGGTCAGGACCCGTCTTCAGACTGATCAGTTTGAAGAAGGGTCCTGACCCAAGACGTCACCTATCCATGTTCTCCAAGGATGCTGGCTGACCCGCTGAGTTACTCCAGCACTTTGTATCTTTTTTTGTAAACCATCGCCTGCAGTTCCTTTTATCTACAGTTTCTGAACAACCAAGCATTTGGTTTTGCTCACTAGTACACTCAACCATGTCATCAAAAATGTATTTGTCTTCCCTTTCCCAAGATGAAACATGGCCGAACCCTCCTTATACTTTAAAGAAACCAACAGCAAGGTGGAGAGTCAAATATGCTTCTTCAAGCATTTTGCAAAGTTACTTGCCTGCAAATAGGAAGTCTGTGAATGTAGCTAAGGTGAACAACATCAGACAATTTTATTTCCCACATGGGAAGTTTGAGTTCCCATTCATCTAGAATAATAACTACTGGAAACTCACTGCATGGGTAAGACATATTTTAAGAATGTCATATATTTCTGTAAATGTTGAATTGATAAATAGCAATTTATAAACAGCCTGCAGTACCATATGATCTGTGTTGCAAAGCTGTTCTGATTTTAAAAGTGATTATGTAGACACGAGAAACTGCAGATGCGGATTTGTAAAAAAAAGGACGCAAAATGCTGGAGTAACTCAGTGGGTCAGTCAGCATCTCCGGAGAATATGGGCAGGCAACATTTTGGGTAAGGACCCATCTGGAGACTGATTGTAGTTGGGGTGAGAAAGCTGGAAGGGAGATTGCAAAGACATTATTTCCTATTTTCAATTACTCCGTCTCCACCCCATCTGCTCCTAAGATGAGGCTTAAAATGAATGGAGAATTGAGAAGTACCTGGATGTTTACAATCTAAACATGCATCTTAAGAATGATAGATCTCAGTTTGTCTTCATTATCCCACCCAAGTAACACAGATTTAGTCCATAGTCCACATTTTATAAATCTGTTTCACGATTAGGGTCAATGTTTCATTTATGTAGTTTGAATCTAACTAATATCAATTAAAAAAATAATGCTGAACTGAATACTGCACATGACTTGCCTATAAAACAGGCAAGGACATTATTATCGCCAGCGACGATAATGGAATTCACATTGGTATCCGAACAATACCTCATGTTAGCCAGCAGTATGTCCTTCTGTGAATGCAACCCAATTGTATCACTGTTTTCTTTCACCTTTCAAATCAGACTTGTGGCATTGTAATCGTGAAACGCGCAAAATAAGCTGGTAAAATGTTATCCACTTTCTTTTGGAATAAATTCCAATATCTGCAGGAATGATGCTTTTGTGTGGTATTTGTGTTATATTTAAGTTTAAAAAAATGCATGAATAACATTTTCCATTACATCTCTTGCCAGTTTCAGGACACCATCTGCCTAAATAAGCTTTGTAGATATCTGTCCTGTATTTCAAAAGCATGCATTCTCTCTTCATGAGGATCCAATGCAATGCCAATGCTTCATGGGTCTCACTGTGTAGGAGACAGTGTACCACAAATATCTGGCAGGCGTATAACGAGACATACTGTAGGGCACCTCCTGATCAGTGGAGGGAAAGAAAGTGTACTTTAAGCATACCAAACATTCCTTTGATTACTGTATCTATGTTTTGTGGGTCATATTTTGCAGTCTGCCACCCCTTTCAAAGATATGGGGGCAGTGGCGATTGGAAAACAGCAAATAAGGCACGGCATGGTGGTGCAGCAGTAGAGCTGCTACTTTACAGCGCTAGAGACCTGGGCTCGATCCTGACTATGGGTGCTGTCTGTATGGAGTTTGCTTTCTCCCTGTGACCGCGTGGGTTTTCTCCAGGTGCTCCAGTGTCCCCCCACATTCAAAAGTCTTGCAGTTTGTAGGTTATTTAGCTTGTAGGTTAACTGTCCCAAGTGTGCAGCATTGAACTAGTGTATGGATGGTCATGGTTAGTGCAGATTTGGTGAGACGAAGGGCTGTAACTCTAATCTAAACTAAGTCATGAGATACTTCCAGGTTGTTTGGTACTTTTGGGGTTTTGAGATTCTACGTGTAAAAAATCACTTCCACATTCATAGAATGGAAGAGCATTCTTGATGCAATCTGGACAAATTATAATACACAATCAGAAATCCAGTTTCCAGCTAAAGAAGCAGAACAGAAAAAAAAGCCTGTCAAGACCCCTCATCTCTGTGTTCACCTCTTACCGCCCTTGCTCTTCTCTGCCCCTCCTCTATTCCAGGTTTATTTCCCGCCTCAGACTGATTGTGTGTGTGTGTGTGGGGGGGGTTGGTGACGTTCCTCCCCCATCCCTCTACAATCGGTCTGAAGAAGGGACCCGACATCACCAATTCATGTTCTCTAGAGATGCTGCCTGACCAGTTGAGTTACTCCAGCATTGTGTGTCTTTCTTTGGTAAAACACCATCTGCAGTTCCTTGTTCATAGACCTTACCTTTAACAGGGCAGGTCACTTTGCTCGGGCCCATTGATGCTTGTCCCTGGCTGCAGGGACTTACTTGGTCCTAATATGAAGGATGGCCTTGCTGGATCTGCAGCCAGCACGCGGAGGCAATCAAGCCTCAAGGCACGTGGGCCCTGCCACTGATGGTATTGATTGAAGGAAATTCTGGGGATATAACATTGCCTTCTGTCATAGAGTCATAGTGATAAAGTGTGTAAACAGGCCCTTCGGCCCAACTCACCCACACCGGCCAGCAATGGCCCAGCTACCCTAGTCCCATTTGCCTGCGCTTGGTCCATATCCCTCCAAACCTGTCCTATCCATGTGCCTGTCTAACTATTTCTTAAACGATGGGATAGTCCCAGCCTCAACTACCTCCTCTGGCAGCTTGTTCCATACGCCCACCACCCTTTATGTGAAAAGGTTACCCCTCGGACTCCTATTAAATCTTTTCCCCTTCACCTTGAACCTATGTCCTCTGGTCCTTGATTCCTCTACTCAGGGCAAAAGATTCTGTGCATCTACCCGATCTATTCATCTCATGATTTTGTACACCTCTATAAGATCTCCCCTCATCCTCCTGCGCTCCAAGGAATAGAG
Organism: Malacoraja senta; assembly: GCA_038087875.1. Classification (NCBI taxonomy): domain Eukaryota; kingdom Metazoa; phylum Chordata; class Chondrichthyes; order Rajiformes; family Rajidae; genus Malacoraja; species Malacoraja senta. The sequence continues at coordinate 366,364,611 of CM075977.1, forward strand.
ACCCAGCCTACTCAACCTCTCCCAATAGCTCACATCCTCTGGTCCTGGCAACATCCTCATAAATCTTTTCAGCACCCTTTCCAGCTTGACAATATCTTTCCTATAACATGGTGCCCAGAACTGAACACAAAATTCTAAATGCAGTCTCACCAACGTCTTATACAACTGCAACATGACCTCCCAACTTCTATACTCAATACTCTGACAGATGAATGCCAAAGTGCCAAAAGCCTTTTTGACCCCCTTATCTACCTGCAACTTGACCTTCAAGGAACATTGCACCTGTACTCCTAGATCCCTCTGCTCGACAACACTACCCAGAGGCCTAGCATTTACTGTTTAGGTCCGGCCCTTGTTCGACGTCCCAAAATGCAACACCTCACACTTTTCTGTATTAACTTCCATCAACCATTCCTCCGCCCACCTGGCCAATCGATCCAGATCCTGCTGCAATCGTTCACAACCATCTTCACTATCTGCAAAACCACTAACTTTTGTATCATCAGCAAACTTGCTAATCTTACCCTGTATGTTCTCATCCAAATCATGGATGTAGATGACAAACAGTAACGGGCCCAGCACCGAACTCTGAGGCACACCACTAGTCACAGGCCTCCAGTCCAAGAAGCAACCTTCGACCATTACCCTCTGCTTCCTTCCATGGAACCAATTTGCTAACCATTCAGCTATCTCTCTTTGAATCCCATGCGATCTAACCTTCCAGAGCAGCCTACCATGTGGAATCTTGTCGAATGCCTTACTGAGGTCCATGTACAAAACATTTACAGGTCTGCCCTCATCAACCTTTTTGGTCACGTCTTCAAAAAAATCAATCAGATTTGTGAGGCACGACTTCCCACGTATAAAACCATGCTGACTATCCCTAATCAGCCCTTGCCCATCCAAATGCCTGTATATCTTATCCCTTTGAATACTCTCAAGTAACTTACCAATTACAGATGTTAGGCTCACCGGCCTATAGTTCCCAGCATTTTCCCTGCAGCCCTTCTTGAAAAGAGGCACAACATTTGCCACCCTCCAGTCTTCCGGCACCTCTCCTGTATTTAAGGATGACTCATCAATTTCAACCAGGGCTCCCACAATTTCCTCTCTTGTTTTCCACAATGTCCTCGAATATGTCTGATCAGGCCCTGGAGATTTGTTTACCTTCAAACACGACAGTACCTTCAGTACTTCTTCAATGGTAGCCCTGACTGCTCTCAAGGCATTTCCAGTGACTGCTCCAATTTCCTCTGTGCTACTGTCTTTTTCCTCTGCAAATACAGAGGATTATTCATATAGGACCTTGCCCATCTCCTGTGGCTCCACACAGAGGTGACCGCTTTGATTCATGAGAGGTCCCTCTCTCTTTCTCTAGTTACCCTTTACCCCCTTATGTATTTATAAAATCTTTTGGGATTGTCCTTAATGCTACCCGCCAGAGCTATCTTCTGGCCCCTTTTTGCCCTTCTGATTTTATTTTTTAGTTTACTCCTGAGTTCCCGAAACTGCTCGAGGGATGCACTAGATCCCAGCTGCCTATACCTGTCCCATGCATCCTTCTTGTTTTTGACTAACGTCTCAATTTCCCTCGTCAGCCAAGCTTCCTTACGTTTGCCTGCTTTGCTCTTCACTCTAACGGGGACGTACACATCCTGAGCTTTCTTCAGTACACATTTAAAAACATCCCACTTGGCCGATTTTCCTTTCCCCTCAAATAACCTGCTCCAGTCAACTTGAGCGAGACCTTCTCTCATACCCTCAAAGTTGGCCTTACCCCAGTTGATTTTTACAAAATTTGATTCAGAGAGAAAAAAAGAAAGAAATTTGATGACAAAACATTATGGAAGTTGAATTAGTTAGAAAACAATTATTTAAACATTTCAAAGCACCAGTAAAGCCACAAAACACTTGAAATAATATAAACAATCATTTCATAATAACATTTAATTATTTTAGTTAATAAGTATTGAGTACTAACTTCCATGTGTCTCAATCTCATTGAACTCAATGCAGTCTCATATTCCATACCTGTTCTGAGATGATATGGATGCAAAGAATTACAGATGCTGGTTTACAAAAAAAGATGCAAAGTGCTGGAGTAACTTGGTGGGTCAGGCAGCATCTCTGAAGAATATGGACAACTGATGTTTCGGGTTGGGATCCTTCTTTATACTGAAGAAGGGTCCGACCAAAAATGTTGTCTACCCATCTTCTCCAGAGATGCTGCCTGACCTACTGTGTTATTCCTGCACTTTGTGCCTGAACTAATGTAGGATTAAAAAGACCTTGGTATGTGTGGTGCCACAAAATTCCAGTAAGACTGATCGCTGGGACCAGATGTTTGTGTTGAGACCAATGATGATGTTTACCAACAGATATGGTACCACCCATTATTCAGGAAGCTTGAGAGGTCTGTGCTTGACATCCCAAGATCCGAGACTAACTCAAGGTTGAATAGCAGAATTTACATAGATAGGGTGTAAAGGTTGACATGGATGAGTTGGACCAAAGGGCCTGTTTCTATGCTGTATGACTCTATGACTATGATGCTATGACCTACCTTGCCCTCATCCTGGTGCTGCCTACACTCCTCATCAAAGCCCTAATTCACTAAAGCCTACACTTTGGCCACCAGCAGCACTTCCACATCAACGCTGCCCTTCTCAAAATGGCCACTCCTAGATGGCCACAACAGTGGAGCTTACCTCCTTTTTATTTGTTGCTCATGCTGGACACTGTTTTAAAATGACTTAGCGGGTCAGGCAGCATCTCTGGAGAGAAGGAATTGGTGATGTTTTGGGTGGAGACCCTTCTTCAGTCTGAGGATGGAGGCTGGTTTCTGTGATGAACTGGGCTGCATTTATAATTCTCTGACGTTTCTTGTGGTCTTGTCCAGTTGCTGTACCAAACTGCGATGCATCCTGATAAGATTTTAATTCTGTTAAGTTCATTCCAGGTGTTGGTCACTTATTGCAAGTGCATGCACATGAATTGATGACCTCTTTACTAAACATGTTTTTACTCATGCTGAACCTACGTCTCCTTCTCCCAGAGTCCACAATTTAACTTAGATTTCCATTTACCCTCTCTATATTGCTCCAGTTTTTTACACTTTTAACATTTTCTATACTGAGTTAATTCTCTGACGCTTCCTTACAGTGCTGAATATTCTATTAATACTAAAGAAAATTGTGGAATATATAGTTTTAAACAACCTTTGCTCAGTCATACCTTGGACTGCCATTTATGGCTATTTCCTCCATCATCTCTTGGGCTTCAAAATCTCCTCTGTGTCTAACAATCTTGGAAACTTGCACAAAGCGGTCACTGTTTAAACTACAGAGCAAAACACCTTTAATATTGTAGAAAACACACAGAAACAAGCAAAACACTAGGTTAGAGAAAAACAGCATTCAGTAAATAGCACTCAAAAAAATATATTTGGAGTCTGATATATTATGGGTCTGAAGAAGGATTCCGTCCCGAAACGTCACCCATTTCTTCTCTCCAGAGATGCTGCCTGTCCCGCTGAGTTACTCCAGCTTTTTGTGTTTATCTTCAAAATATATTAGGAAATGGATGGTCATTTTTGCTGAGATTGGGGCAAAATGAGTTTAACTCATGGTCCTCTATTCAGCTCACAAAGTGTAATGTGGGGGATTGAGTTCTCTTCTGGGGCAGAGGTGACATGTAAAAGAGGGACGGGTTGCACATGAACTGGAGGTGGGACAAACATCCAGATTTGCTCGAGCTACTTGGAAGGGTTTAAACTAGCCTGGTAAAGTGGTTGTAATGTAGTGGATGAGAAAGTTGAAGCAAATATAGCAAGTCATTTTTTTTGTTTCGCTTAGAGATACAGCGTGGAAACAGGCCCTTTGGCTCACCAAGTCCGCACAGGCCAGCAATCACCTGAACACTATCAATACCCGACACACTAGTGACAATTTACAATTTTTACCCAAGCCAATTAACCTAGAAACCTGTGCGTCTTTGAGTGTGGGAGGAAACCGGAGCATCCGGGGAAAACCCACGAGGTCATGGGGAGAACATACAAACTCTGTACAGACAGCATCCATAGGCAGGATCGAACCCAGGTCTCTGGCATTGTAAGGCAGCAACTCTACAGCTGTGCCACTGTGCCACACCTTAATTGTGGAGAGTTTTGTATGTAGCCCAGTCCATCAGAACAGACTCCCCATGATTGACTCCATTTACACCTCTTGTTGCCTCAGGAAAGCAGTGAACACGATTAAAGACCTTTCCTACCCAGGTCATTCCATCTTCTGTCTGCTCCGTTGGGCAGATGATACAAGAGCTTGAACACAGACACAAAAACAGTTCTTCCGCTCCATAATCAGGCTTCTGAATTGGCCTTCCATAAGCTGGAGTACAGTCCATTTTTGCTCTGCCCCACTGGATTTAGGCTCTGGCACTATCTTGCTATAATACTGAGAACTATATTCTGCATTCTGCATCTTCCCCTTTGCTCTACCTATTGTACTTGAGATTGACTTGATTGTATTTAAGTTTAGTATTCTCTGATTTGATTTGATTGTACACAAAACAAAAGCATTTAAGAATAAGGGGTAACCATTTAGAACGGAGATGAGGAAACACTTTTTCACAGAGAGTTGTGAGTCTGTGGAATTCTCTGCCTCAGAGGGCAGTGGAGGCCAGTTATCTGGATACTTTCAAAAGAGTGCTAGATAGGGCTCTTGAAGATAGCAGAGTCAGGGGATATGGGGAGAAGGCAGGAACGGGGTACTGATTGTGGATGATCAGCCATGGCCACATTGAATTGCGGTGCTGGCTTGAAGGGCCAAATGGCCTACTCCTGCACCTATTGTCTATTGTCTATTGTCTATTGTCATTTTACTGCATATTGGTGCATGTGATAATAGTAAACCTAAATCTAGAAGACGAGTAGGCAGGACTTGCAGGGAAGAACAGGGAGCGAAGATGGACTAAACTGCATTTATTTTAATGCAAGAAGCCAGACAGCGCTGACAGAACTCAATGCATGGATCAACGCATCGGATTGATATATTATTGCTATTTCAGAAACTTGGTTGAGGGATGGATGGGACTGTAAGTTGAATGATTTGAACTATTGATGTGACAGGCATGATAGAAATGGATGTAGGATCAGAGCGGCATTGGAATATTGATTGGGTGAATAACACTGCGGTACTTAGAGAGGATATTCCTGAGGAGGCATTTGGTGCAGCTATTAAAATAGAGCTTAGAAGTAAAATCTTCAGCTTGATCAGGGTGACAGATTTGCTCTAGAGGTCTACCAATCAGGAGGAATTGGAGGAGCAAATATGTAGGGAGATCACAGATAGTTGTGAGATAGAAGTTTGTAATTGAAGATGCAGGTTTACAAAAAACACACAAAGTGCTGGAGTAACACCACAGTCATGGTGGCGTTGCGGTAGAGTTGCTGCCTTACAGCGAATACAGCACCGGAGACCTGGGTTCGATCCCGATTATGGGTGCTGTCTGTACGGAGTTTGTACGTTCTCCCCATGACCTGCGTTGGTTTTTCTCCAAGATCTTCGGTTTCCTCCCACATTCCAAAGACGTACAGGTTTGTAGGTTAATTGGCTAGGTAAATGTAAACATTGTCCCTAGTGGGTGTCGGATAGTGTTAATGTGCGAGGATCGCTGGTCGGCGCGGACCCGGTGGGCCGAAGGGCCTGTTTTCCCGTGCTGTATCTCTAAGCTAAACTAAACTAAACTCAGCGGGTCAGGCAGCATCTCTGGAGAACGTAGATAAATAATGCTTTGGGTCTGAAGCAAGGTCCTGACCTGAAACGTTACCTATCCATGTTCTCCAGATATGCCGCCTGATGCGTTGAGTTACCCCAGCACTTTGTATCTTTTTATCATTAGACTTTATTTCCTGTTTACTCTGGGAATCTGCAGAGTTGTAAACACTGCCCAGTCCATCATCAGCTCTGGCCTCCCTACCATCGAGGGGATCTATCGCAGTCGATGCCTCAAAAAGGCTGCCAGCATCATCAAGGATCCACACCATCCTGGCCACTCACTCATCTCCCCGCTGCCTTCAGGTAGAAGGTACAGGAGCCTGAAATCTGCAACATCCAGGTTCAGGAATAGCTGCTTCCCCACAGCCAACACTCAACTCAAACAAAACTCGGAACATTAATAGCCCATTGCACCTTATCTGCTTATTTCTGTGTGTGCATATATATTCAATGGTATGTGGTCACACTGATCTGTTCTGTATTTATTTATGCCTACTATATTCTGTTGTGCTGAAGCAAAGCAAGAGTTTCATTGTCCTATCTGGGACACATGACAATAAACTCTCTTGAATCTTGAATCTTGAAATTTTAAAATCTGGACTCAGCTGGTTTAAGATTATTTCAGGGATGTAACATACCTTGTGCTGTCATGTCATCTAAGAACACGCCACATTTATTTTAAAGACAATTTATAGTTAACATATTATAAATTTCATTATGTGGGTCTATGTTGAGAATTATACTGGCTTCAGATCACAGGATTTAGCCACCTAGCTGTGGCGAACTGTCCTTTGAAGGTGATTCTTATTTCCTGTTGGGCAGGATCAAAGCATCCAGTGGGGAACTTCACTGAAGTAGGGTCTGCTTGAGGCTCAGGGGAAAATGTTTTGCATAGACAAGTGACCTGATACACGTGATGGATGAGGAGTGTTCCTGTCTGCTAAAGGTAAAGAAATTAACTTTGAAGGGTGTCAAATGGGCTGAGCTGACAGCACACATCCCTGAGTAAGAAGGTTATTGATTCATGTCCCACTCTGGAGCTTCAAGGGCGAACACTTGGAGGGACTTTTCAGTGCTAGGTGAAGGACTGCTGAAGGTTGTAATCTTTGAGATGATATGGAAAACCATTGGCTCCATCTGTGCTCTGAAGTGGACGTGACAATGTAGATATTGGATTGTGTGATGTGCATTTTTAAAGTATTATGTGGTCCAAATTTAACTAAACCCAATGTAGGTAACACAGCTAATCTTTGAAACCATATGTTAAACCTTGTCCCTATCTGTGCTCTTCAGCGGACATAACAATGCAGATATTGCATTGTGTGATGTGCATTTTTAAAGTGTTATATAGTCCGAGTTTAGCTATCCCCAAAGATCATTACTGGCTTAAATCATGACAGACATGAATCTGAACCAAGATCTTCCATGTGCAGTTCACATTAGCACAACTAACATTTTCTGACACCAGGTGTGCATCAAATGCCATTAATATTTTACCCACACCTGCTCTAAAGGAAAGAATACATTTTGATAGAAATAATGGAAAATATAGACAGATTGACATAATTTTACACTAGTTTATGTCACATCCTGAAAAAAGGACAGTTGGCTTAAATAGTTAAATATCCACAAACTTTGACATATTCTACATTTGGACTTACCGAAGAAAAAGCAAATAGATGTTACTGGGAACTACCTTTCGATATGTTCTGCTTGAAAAATCATTTTCTTCCCACCTTTCTATCTGATAATTATGCTCTTATATGACATCAACTAGAAAGCTGCATCTTTGACAAGCTCTGAGGAACCAGGAGCGCAGGTTGCTTTGTTTTTCTATTTGAAATACCATTCTGTCTACATCGGGAGACATCATCGTTTATCTTCAGGAGTGATTGCTTAAGCATCTTGCAATGTCCACAGAGTGTGATGCAATTAACAATGAACGTTTCTTCCAACATTTAGCTGCTGAAATACTCATTCCATGGGAGCCTCAGTGGAGACATTACAGGTGGAGCTCTGTTACTGGAAAGCGCTATTTTGTCCATGACAACCCAATCAGAGTATGTTGGGGATCTTGAGACACAAGGCTAAGAAATGCCCATCAGCATAGATCTTACAGCAAAGATAGTGTTTTCAAAGCCATTGCATCCTATCTAGATCTCTCCGGGTGAACAATGTGTTCATAGGCTCATCTTTTTCAAGGCTATCATTTCTGAGATGTGATGTTCTGCAGGAAGACTTCACACAAAGGGTGGTGGGTGTATGGAACAAGCTGCCAAAGGAGGTAGTTGAGGCTGGGATTATCCAAACGTTTAAGAAGCAGTTAGACAGGTACTTGGATAGGACAAGTTTGGAGGGATATGGGCCAGGAGCAGGCAGGTGGGACTAGTGTAGCTGGGACATGTTGGCTGGTGTGGGCAAGTTGGGCCAAAGGGCCTGTTTCCACACTGTATCACTCTATGACTCTATGACCCACAGCTGTGCCCTCGTGCCTGTTCTGCTCTCTCCACGGTGATCAAGATCACATTGCTTCTCAACATCTTCCTAATAAGATGCAGCAGATCTCGGCTGCATCTCTACCGTTGCTGCAGCTTCTTCACCACCGCTATCAGACTCCACAACGAAACACTTATTTTATACCCATGTCCTGCAGATTCAGCAATGTACTCTTACCTTCAACTCTATCTCATTTGGTTATTCTGATATTGTACTTTAATATTTGTTTGGACTACTTCAGATTGCACTATAATCTTGCACCATTCTACTATTTGCTCTTGTTGTATTAATCATTTATCTATGAGCTTTACTCTGCTTCTTTTTTATTGCACCCTGGTTTATATAATAACAAACTATTCTAAATCTGAATTACTGATAATAGCCAAAGACTTCCTGAAGATTCAAGTTTTTTATTGCCTGCAGCAGGTCAGGGTCTCTTACAATTCACATCAAAGAGGACTGACTTCATTGTGATCTGTTAAGATGGTGGCGGCAATGGATGGAGGAGAAGTGCCAGTGAACAGGCTGTGGGTTCATCTCCCACGCCCTTGGAGGCGCTCTGGGGGTTCCAAGGTCGGCTGTGAGAGATGCCCTGGTGCACAGAGGCAGAGTGGTGGTTGCGGTAGGCAAAGGGACTGCCTGTTCCCGTGTCGAGGTGTTGGTGGAGTGGGCAGCTTGAGGCCTTACAGCAGCCGGTGAATCAATTGGGTTCAGGCATTGCTGGACGCCCCAAAGAGGTCAGACAAGCACATGGATCAGACACGGCCTGTAGCGGCACAGAGTGACGGTGGGGGTCATCGAAACTAATACTGACCCAGTGCCTCACTATATCTAGGTACATGTGACAAAAAGGTGCAATTGAACTGTTGGATCTGTGGTCTCTTGTACAACCTTCTCAGCGGACGAAAATAGCCAATGATTACCCTTAATCTGTTTAATTTCCTACAACCCCACAATTTAATGAAATATTAAGGCAGTTTCAATTCTGAAGTGTTGATCATTTTCAAATGTAACCAGTTTGTTGAAGCTAATTGTGCCAATTACCTTGCTCTGAGATTCTTTCCTTAATTCTTCTGTGTCTACTTGTATCTTTCATCCACAAACTGCATCTTAAAACCTCTACTTCTGACCAAGTTGATATTGTGTGTTTAGCTGTAGGAAACAACTGCAGATGCTGGTTTAAATTGAAGGTAGACGCAAAATGCTGGAGTAACTCAGCGGGTGAGGCAGCATCTCTGGAGAGAAGGAATGGGAGACGTTTCGGTTCGAGACACTTCTTCAGACAGTTGTCAGGGGAGGGGGCGGGACAAAGATAGAATGTAGTCGGAGACAGTAAGACTGGTGGGAGAACTGAGAAGGGGATGGAGAGAGAAAGTATGGGCTTTCTGAAGTTAGAGGTCAATGTTCATACCGCTGGGGTGTAAACGACCCAAGCAAAATATGTGCTGCTCCTCCATATTTGTGAAATAAAGGTGATATCTACATTGGAAGATTTCTTTCATGACTAGATAATGCTTTTTGAATGGAACTGTTTGGTACTATGCTGCATATTTTCAGGGTATTATTAGCCCACTTATTTACTGCTCTATAGAGACACAATCAAAATTTACTTCCGATTTTAATCTGGTGTTTTCCATTTGTAGAAACATATAATTGGTAATCAAGTGTCAGTATTTCTGACTTTGATCTGGTGCAAATGTGTGTAATTAGAAGCGGAAACAGGTATAACTGTTCCAATAGAAAGAGTGAAATTTGTTTGGACAGTTACTATTGCAGCGTTTAAGAAACTGATTGTAGATGATCAGCCATGATCACATTGAATGGCGGTGCTGACTCGAAGGGCCGAATGGCCTACTCCTGCACCTATTGGACAGGTACATGGATAGGATAGGTTTAGAGGGATATGGGGCAAATGCAGGCAGGCGCGACTGGTGTAGATGGGACTTGTTGGCCAGCCTGTTTCCACGCTGTATGATTGTGATTTGGTACATGAATGAAAAAGGTATGTATGAACTAACAGAATAATGAGGGGACTGGACAAGTCAAATGTACATAATTTCACACCAGATTTAAGTTAGATACAGATAACCCTCATTATAATTAGGTTAGGTGGGGGGGGGGGGGGGGTTAGGGATGAAATGGTGTTCGTTATTGTCTATTGTCCACTATAACCGAGTAAGGCATTCGCTCCAACCTCCCAGCAGTCACTCTGTGAATATATATATTTTTCAAATAAAAGCTGTTTTTTTGCTACTGCAACCTAAAAATAGTTATGGTTGTTTGTTCCATTGTTTAATAGAGTGTCGATCGAAGCAATCGCTTGTCAATTTCAATGCCCTCCGCAGTGTAACTAGCAACCTGTGTTCTTAAAGAGACAGTGGTGTTTGATTATTGTGGGGATGTTCCATCCGCTATAAGCAGAATCAGTCGTAAAGAGGGCCGTAATAACAAGGGTAGACAATACTGAGAAAGTATCGTTAATTTCAATTATTGAACATTCACAACTTTTCTCAAATGATGCAACAGATCAACAGTAGAAAAATCAAAGAAATTATACTGTGAACTGCCTCTCAGTATGTTTTGCATGAAAATCATTCCCTTCTCAGCTTTCTGTCTGGAGTTTCTGACAAAGTGTTACAATATTCATATTTAGTCGTTATAATCATGCTTAGTTTAGAGATACAGCATGGGAATAGGCCCTTCGGCCCACTGGGTTCCAACAGACCAGCGGCCCCTGTGCTCTAGTTGTCTCCAATACTCTAGGGACAGTTTACAGAAGCCAATTAACCTACAAAACTGCACGTCTTTGGAATGTGAGAGGAAACTGAAGCACCTGGAGAAAAGCCACGTGGTCGAAGGGAGAACGTACAAACTCTGTACTGACAGCACCCATAGTCAGGATCCAATCCAGATCTCCAGTGCTGTAAGGCAGCAACTCTACTGCTGCGCCACTGTGCTGAACCTTGAACGTGTTAGGGCTGTATGTTTTTATGTTAGAGACGTAGCATGCATGAGGAAAAGAAATTGATGAAGGGATGGTGGATAATTCGTCCAAAGCACTAACCTCTTGTTCAACTATGTAAGCATCTGACAAATTTAAAAGCTAAATATCAATTATTCTTTTGAAAATACTCTTCTGCACCAGCTGTAATGGTGTCCAACAGTCCTGTAACTTTTTGTATGTATCTTTTATAACATAAAATTATGGTGATATCTGGATTAATGAGTATGTCAAAGTAGGTATTATAGCCTGGATAAGGAAGTCAACCAATTACAATTGAGAATTCGCTGCCACACTGGGCAGTAGATGGTCAGTCACAGAGTCGTTGAGTTCTACAGCACCAATTGTGTCCCTTGCCTATCTATGCGAAACCCATTTGCCTGCATTAGGCCTATATCAGCCCATTACTTGTCCAAATGTCTATTAAACAAGGTAATTGTATCGCCTCTACCACTCACTCTGGCAACTCATTCCATGGAATCACCCCCGTGTGTGAAAATGCTTGCCCATCAGATCTCCTTTAAACGTCTTCCCTCTCACCTTAGTGCATTTTAATTCTAAATCCCCCAGTCTGGTGAAAAAGATTCCATCTATCCTACGGATGGCCATTTTAATTTAATAAACCACTGTAAGGTCATCTCTCAGCATTCCAGTGGAATCACTCAAGCCTATTCAAACTCATAACTACAAGAATATATTCCAGGCAAAATCATGATGAATCTGTTCTGCACTCTTTTTAATTCTACAACATCCTGCCTATGGCGTGGTGACCAGAACTGCACATAATACTTCATGCGCATGGTGACCAATGTTGTTAAAAGTATGCTCAATATAAGTAAGACTGGTATCAATATTTTTAATATTTTTAATATTTTGAAAGGAATCAAATGATTTGGTGATCAGCATGGAGAATGAATATGAGGCACAAGATCAGCCATGAGTTTCGTGAATGGTTGAACAGGCACAAGTGTTCTCCCGTGTCTACATTTTTAATGTCCTTAAATTCTTATTTAACCATAGACAGCCTAGGTATCACTATGAACTGTTTTCCCTTTGCTTCCTTGATAACCAAAATAGCTGGCCAACAGAAAGGTTTAATATCGGAAAATATTCTTATTTTACAATATTCACTGGCAACACTTAACACTATTTTTAGGATGCAGAGCCCACTAAATTTCAATATGAATAAGATTAATTAGAACTGATTTTATCTAAGTTCTTTATCATTTGTGCCAAATCATGCTTATTAATAAAAAAACTTTTTTTTTAAAACACCTCAATCTTAGCATCCCAGGCCATATGCAGTTTATTTTATTGGCTTTTGAAATGCATATTTAAAGATTGAAAAAATCAAAATTAAAGTAAGAATAACATTTACCTTTTGGATGTTCACTACTTCTGCTCATAATCTAGACAGACACTTCACCACAGTCCTGATGAAATGGCCTGCTGTTGGGATGCAACCAAGATTTGATTTGTTTATTCTGCTGGGTGTAAAAGATAACATGACATTATTTAAAGAGACGTAAGGAATTCCTTTGGTGAATTGGTCAACGTCTCAGAAAACACAGATCACGAGAGTTTAAGAAGATGAGTCACCAGCATCAAATTTTAACTGTAATTTTGGATGGGTAACACGTACTGGCCTTGACAAGCATACTTATCTTGAGGAATAATTTTAAAAACAAGAAGTGGCTAACACTGTGATCTGGCAGATTTTCAGCTTGTTAAAATTAAATTTGAATTTGTAGCTGGTTTATTTTTCTTTCCTGGTGGCCAAGTACCTGTGGAGTCAATTATACTCATTTCCAAAGAGATTTGGTAAGGTTTACAGTCATAGTCATGGTAATAGATTCATGCAGCATGGAAACAGGCCATTAAGACCATCAAGTTCATGCAGATCATCAGACACATATTTACACAATTCCTAAATTAACCAATGTTATTCTTTCCACATTCCCATCAACTCACCCAAATTCTACTGCTTATTAGTAGAATTCTTATAGAACCAATTAATTAATGTTTTAGGGATGGAAGAAGAAACCAGAGCATCGGCAGGAAATCCGTGCATTCACAGGGAGTACGTGCAAACTCCACAGAAACAGTACCAGAGGTCAGGATTGAGACTGGATCTCTGAGAGCTCGGCAGCAGTTCCTCCAGCAGTGCCACTGTATCAGCATTGTTAAGGAACACAATGTAATTAACAAAATGGCTGAGTTTGGAATAGGAAGTAAAATTGTACAATGGGTTATAAGTCACATGGATTTATGAGACAAAGAATATAGGATGTATTCTGAAACGTCCACCACAATTCCATAATTATCATATGAGGAATAAATACATCAAGAAATTAAACAAAATGTGATTAAATAGGATATGGACAGATAAGCTTTCTTCCCTAATGGAAGTTCAGTGCAACAGGTTTTGATGCTAAATTAACCTTAAATTTAAAGACAAATAAAATTATTTTCACAAAAGCATGGCTGAAATCTTGTCCCTCTCCCATTAAAACTAGGTTCTCTAGTTCTGGACTGTTGTACCCTTGAAATAATCAATCATAGTTTTAAAAGGATAGTTGACAGAATTGATTTATTTCATTTGTTACCTTTCCCTGGAGTGTGGAGAGGGCTAAGGGATGACCTTGCAGAGGTATACAAAGTCACGAGAGGTATAGTTAAACTGTAGTAAGTAAATGGCTGTCTTTTCCAAAAGTAGAGCAGTCCAGAACAAGAGGGCCTAGGTTTAATGAGAGGGGATGGATTTAATAGAAGCTTGCGGGGACATTTCGTCATGCAGTGGGTGTTGTGTACATGGAACAAGCTGGAGAAAGCTGTAGAAGCAGGTACAATGGCGGTGTTTAAAAGATATTTAGACAAGTACATGGAATGGAAAGGTTTAGAGGGATTAGGGCCACATGCATTCATCATCGTTGAAAACATTAGCGACGCAGTGGTGCTGGTTTCCAACGGGAACGGTGACGGACGCACCACACATCTCTGTCCTCCAGTTCCTGCGGACTTCCACCGCTGGAAGTACAGGATTTTGGTGTGTGTGCTTTATCATCATTCTTTACAATGCTATGTACGACAGTGATCGCAGCTTCTACTGAAGTGTGGATAGCCATTGGCTCACTAGAAGCTCATCCACCCTTTGACAGGTCTTGTTTTGGGGCCTGCTGGGGGTCCACAGCCCCCTCCTCACCTGACAAACCAGGTGGGAGAGATGGTTTAGTCGCCGACTATCCGACCATGGAGCAGGTAGCACGGGATTACATGGTACCCGTGGCGGGGGGAACTCCCCCCGACCTGACCTGCTGGCAAATGTGATTAGATCGGTTATAAAATTGTATCTGGTCAGCATGGACTCAGTTGTAATATCTGGTCAGACTTATAGCCCTGTGACTCCATGACTCTATGCATACCCATTGAAGTAAGCCCTAATGGGGTTGTATGATACAGCATATCAAAAAGTAGAAAGCATTTTGTTTTCTCAATAAAATGGCCATATGAATGGCAGAGCATAAACCTCTCAGGATACTAAATGCTCGCTTCATACTGAAGATAGGCACAAAATGTTGGAGTAACTCAGCGGGTCGGGCTGAATCGCTGGAGAAAAGCGTTGAGACCCTTCTTCAGACTGAGAGCCGGGGGAGAGGGACTTTCTCTGTTCCTTTATGATGTTCCTCAGAAATATAAGGAAAGTGAGTTTTGGGGGTTTCCATTTAAAGTGTCATGCCCAAAATATCCCTCACACTTCAAATCCACACTCTCCACGATATAAAGTAGATAAAAATAATTGTTTGGTATGGCGGTAATTTATAATAGAACTTGATTACAATCTACTGCAAGTGGACCTCATGGTATTAAGGGGCTCTCCCACTTGGGCGACCTAATTGACGAGTTTAGAAGAGTTTGAAAAAATGTCATGTTGAAGACCTCCTTCGACTATGTAGAAGACCAGCTTCGACTAGCTACGACTAACTTCGGGAAAATTGGACACCGAATAGTACAGAGTGAAGATGACCTCCTTCGATCTCCTTCGACCTCCCTTTGACTATGACGAAGACTATCTACGACTACCTTTGACTACCCTCGATTACCTACGACTAACATGCTGATCTACTATGACCTACTACGACCCACTATGACTAAACCTACAAGCAAAAAAATAATCTATTTTTTCCATGGCGACCTTTTTTTACTCGCGGGCATTTTTTAACGTATTGAAAAAACGACGCGACCTAGCTGAGGCCTTAAGTACACGGAGACCACTATCAAGCATGAAGGAGAGTTACAAAGACCTCCTACGACCTCGTGTCGACCATGCTGCGAGTATGTCGAGGGCAAACGCGCCAGAACTCGCGGATTAGGTCGCCCAAGTGGGACAGGCCCTTTATGAGACATTTGTTCAAGCTATTGATTTTTTACATTGTAATTTATGATATTGGTATGCAACTGGAACAATATGCATGATAGAAGGAGCCTGTTTAGGCTATCATGCCTTGCCAGCATTTTGCCACTGTAACCCGGAGTGCTCAATAATTTCTTCCTGTTTCAGGAGACCAGTAATGCACAGACTTTTGGACAGCCTTCTTTCAATTAATTAATTCAACAGAGATTGGGATCTAATCTAGATCCCTGTTTCACTGCCCGTCCCTAATTTCAGATTGAAGAAGGGTTCCGACCCAAAACATCACTCATCCTTTTCCTCCAGAGATGCTGCGTGTCCCCCTGAGTTACTCCAACACTTTGATTCTATCTTCGGTATAAACCAGCATCTGCAGTTCTTTCCTACACATGTAATCTAGATCTTCTTGTCAAAGCACAGTTCACTGAGAAGATTTGAGCCATTTTAAGCCATCTGAGTAATTTTGAGAGTACATTTTATTTTTTCTTGATAGAATTAAAAATATAAAGCACAAACGTTGAATGACTATTTATCATAAATAGGAACAGAAAATATTGAGAACAATCAGAAGGTCAGGCAGCATTTGCAGAAAGAGAAAAAGGAAAATTAAAAGATTTATTTTCACTGATGCTGCCTTGAAACATATAAGATTGTTAAGGGCTTGGACACGCTAGAGGCAGGAAACATGTTCCCGATGTTGGGGGAGTCCAGAACCAGGGGCCACAGTTTAAGAATAAGGAGTAAGCCATTTAGAACAGAGACGAGGAAACACTTTTTCTCACAGAGAGTGGTGAGTCTGTGGAATTCTCTGCCTCAGAGGGCAGTGGAGGCAGGTTCTCTGGATGCTTTCAAGAGAGAGCTAGATAGGGCTCTTAAAGATAGTGGAGTCAGGGGATATGGGGAGAAGGCAGGAACGGAGTACTGATTGGGGATGATCAGCCATGATCACATTGAATGGCGGTGCTGGCTCGAAGGGCTGAATGGCCTACTCCTGCTATTGTCTATTGTCTAATTACTGAGTGTCTCCACCATTTCTTTTTGTTTTTATTCCATAATTTAATTATTTATACTTTTGATTTTCATTGAGGATATACCATATTTGTTTATGCTCACCAGAGCTGTGTGTGAGTGATTTTAAATCATGCTTTGTGGAATTAAATTATGTAGCTCTTTTGGGATTTTGTGCAAATGTTGGAAACTGGAGTTTACTAATGCAGACAGATTTAGACAGAGAAAATTGAATGTTAATTGCTGTAATAGGATTTGGTTGAATGGTTGACAATTATATCACTGGTAACATTTTTTTTGTAAATTAGTGTTTCCAGGTTTCATTATCACAGTTGCACAATATTAGACACTGCTGAGATAATGTGTTATTTCCTGGTTAGAAAGAATGGACATACACATCATTCACTCTGCTTGGACCAATTACACGAATTGGGCAAAAAAAAGACACAAAGTGTTGGAGTAACTCAGCGGGTCAGACAGCATCTCTAGAGAACTTGGAAAAATGACAGCCATTCCCAGGCCGGACTGATCCCATTGATCCTCATCTCCACTCCAACCATCAGCAGGCTGGGGCCGTCGACTCACCAAGATGCAGGCCCCAGTTCCAGGCCGAGGGCCTCCATGCTGCCGGCTGCATCACATGGACTGACCTCTCTGGGTCCTACTAATCCCCTCTTGCAAGAGGGGACCCCAGTAATGGCACAACTGGGTCCTGCTGCCCTTTCCCCTATTCCAACCATGCTACTTTTCCTATGCCCCATTATCCCTATACCACCCCTAACACCCCTCACCCCTCTGAGCCCCGGTTATCTTTCTGGAATATGCCACAGAAGGCAGTGGAAGCCAGTTGACTGGATGTTTTCAAGAAAGAGTTAGATATAGCTCAGGGCTAACAGAATGAAGGGATATAGGGAGAACGTAGGAATGGGGTACAGATTTTGGATGATTAGCCTTGATCATATTGAATGGCAGTGCCGGCTCAAAGGGCTGAATGGCCTACTCCTGCACCTATTTTCTACGTTTCTATCTCCCACAAGCCATGCTCCACCCCATCTGCCCTCATCTGACCCCAGCCTTACTCCTGTTGGGTTTTGATCATCTCCTCCCTGACCTCCCACTTGAGGACTGAGCATACAGACCTCCAACCCGACAGTCCCCTCAACCCGAATAGTAGCAGTCAAATACGGGACAAGGGCAGTCCCATATGGGACAAAACAATTTAGCCCAATATATGGGATGTCCTGGCTAATACGGGACAGTTGGCAAACCTACTTGGCACCCCCATTGTTTCTGCCTCCTCCTGCCCCACAGAACTCATCTCCAAATACCTTGACTCCATCCTCTTCCCCTTGTCCAGTCCCTTGCGTCCTATAACCAAGACACCTCACATACCCTTCAACTCTTCAATAACTCAGTTTCTAGGCCCCGATTGTCAACTTCTACTTTGACTCCTCTCACTTTCTCCAAGTCAAAGGTGTAGCCATTGGCTCTCGTATGGGCCCCAGCTATGCCTGTCCTTTGGTCAGTGTTGTAGAACAATCCTTGTTCCAAACATATACTGGCGCCCACCCCCAACTCTTTCTCAGCTGCATTGACAAATGCATTCGGGCTGCCTCCTGCACCCATGCAGAACTTATTGATTTTATTAACTTTACCACTAACTTCCACCATGCCCTCACATTCACTTGGATTATCTCTGATACCATTCTCCCCTTTCTTGGTCCATCTATCTCCATCACAGGAGACAAGCTAACAATTGACATCTACTCCAAATTTAACCGACCCCCAGTTATCTGGACCACGCTTCCTTCCACCCTGTTTCTTGCAAAGACCCTATCGCCTACTCTCAATTTCTTCATCTCCACTGCATCTGGTCCCAAGATGAGGCTTTCTATTCAAGGACATCCGAGCTATCCTCGTTTTTGTTAGTAAAACATGGCTTCCCCTCTGCTGTCATAGATGGATCCCTCACCTACATCTCCTTTGTCTCCCGTAGTTCTGCTCTCGCTCCCCCTCCCCCCAAACGGAACTAAGATAGTGCACCACTGGTCCTCACCTTTCACCCCTCAGCCTCCGCATCCAACACATCATCCTCCGACATTTTCACCACCACCAATGTGATCCCACCACCTGTCACATCTTCACATCATCACCCCTTTCCACCTTCCTCTGAGATCACACCCTCCGCAATCTGGTTCACTCATCCCTTCCCACTCACACAATTTCCTTCTTGGGTACTTTTCCCTGCAACCTCATCTCCATCCAGAGACCCCAACAGTCCTTCCAGTTGAGACAGAGGTTCACGTGCACCTCCTCTAACTTCATCGATTGCATCTGGTGTTCCTGATGTGGCCTCCTGTACATTGCTGAGACCAAGCGTTGACTCGGTTTGCTAAAGGGCCTGTCCCACTTAGGCGATTTTTCAATGGACTGCCGGCGACTGTCAAGTTCGCGGCACTCGCATGAAAAACAGGGAACTGGAACGGCGACTGTCAGAGTGGAACGCACACACACACACACACAAAAACACATTGCAAATGCGAGGGCCAGTGAAAGCTGGGGAGTGCTGTCTGAAATTCACATGGTGCAAAGCCAAGGTGATACAGACACACACCGCGATGAACAGGAAGGTTAAGACGGCTAGCACAGTGTGAGTCCTTTAAAAGAGGGGGGGGGGAGGGGAGAGGGGGGGGAGGGGGGGGAGAAGGAGTGGGGACACTTTTAAGAAGCCAGACAATGTTTAATAAGCCAGAGATACACAGCTGTGAAGTTTGGCAGGCATTTAACATTACCGGTCGGTTAAGAAGATTCAATTGTTGGGTATTAATGGTGGAGTAGCAAGATGGATTCAACAGTGGCTGAATGGGAGATGCCAGAGAGTAATGGTGGATGGCTGTTTGTCAGGTTGGAGGCCGGTGACTAGTGGCGTGCCTCAGGGGTCTGTGTTGGGTCCACTGTTGTTTGTCATGTACATCAATGATCTGGATGATGGTGTGGAAAATTGGATTAGTAAGTATGCAGATGATACTAAGATAGGTGGTGTTGTGAATAATGAAGTAGATTTTCAAAGTCTACAGAGAGATTTAGGCCATTTGGAAGAGTGGGCTGAAAGATGGCAGATGGAGTTTAATGCTGACAAATGTGAGGTGCTACATCTCGGCAGGACAAATCAAAATAGGATGTACACGGTAAATGGTAGCGAATTGAGGAATGCAGTTGAACAGAGGGATCTAGGAATAACTGTGCATACTTCCCTGAAGGTGGAATCTCATGTAGATAGGGTGGTAAAGAAAGCTTTTGGTGTGCTGGCCTTTATAAATCAGAGCATTGAATATAGAAGTTGGGATGTAATGTTAAAATTGTACAAGGCATTGGTGAGGCCAATTCTGGAGTATGGAGTACAATTTTGGTCGCCTAATTATAGGAAGGATGTCAACAAAATAGAGAGAGTACAGAGGAGATTTACTAGAATGTTGCCTGGGTTTCAGCAACTAAGTTACAGAGAAAGGTTGAACAAGTTAGGTCTTTATTCTTTGGAGCGCAGAAGGTTAAGTTAAGAGGGGACTTGATAGAGGTCTTTAAAATTATGAGCGGGTTAGACAGAGTGGACGTGGATAAGCTTTTCCCATTGAGAGTAGGGAAGATTCAAACAAGGGGACATGACTTGAGAATTAAGGGACAGAAGTTTAGGGGGAACATTAGGGGGAACTTCTTTACTCAGAGAGTGGTAGCTGTGTGGAATGAGCTTCCAGTGGAAGTGGTGGAGGCAGGTTCGATGTTATCCTTCACTTGGGTAGCATACACCCAACAGTATGAACATTGAATCTTTCAATTTTAATTTTAGGTAACTATAAAACTCTCCCTCTCCATTTCCCCCCTAAACTCCCTGCCCCACCCCCCCACCCCCCCACCCTTCCCTGTGCCCCACCTGGACTTGCACCTATTTCTTTTCTCCACCTCCCCTTCCACCTACATTCCATACTCTAGCTTGGCAATTTATAACTCTTCAATCCTTTTATCTCACAACTTCTGCCTTTTCATCTCTGGCCTTGTCCACCATCTGCCGATCAACCACCCCCTCCCCCCCTCTCCCCTTCACCTGTATTAACCTCTTACCTTTCTGGCTTTGCCTGGCCTCGCCTCTCTTCCAGTTTTCTTCCCCCTCACCTTACAATCCCTGATGAAGGGTCCCAACCCTAGCCATGTTTTCTCCATGCTGTCTGACCTGCGGAGTTACTCCAGCACTTTGTGCCTTTGTTTTTGTAAACCAGCATCTGCAGTTCTTTGTATCTGCATGAATTGGGCAGGAAGCAGACATCACACAAGGCAATATAGATGTACCTCACCAGCACCTCCATGGGACTGTGAGTGAACAGAATCTCCCCCTGAAGCCCAAAAACCAATCAAATCTGCTTAATCTTACCCGCTGCTTCGATGATATAAAGTGTTGGATGGCCCAGAACTTCCTCCAACTAAATGAGAGTAAGTCTGAGGTCATCCTTCTCGGCCCCTCGGACTCAATCAAAATGATAGCAGGCAGCCTTGGAAGCCTTACCCCACTACTCAAACCTCACGTCAAAAACCTTGGTGTGATATTTCACTCAGCACTGACATTTGACAAACAAGTCAATGCCGTGGTAAAAGCTAGCTTCTTTCAGCTTCGGACGATAGCTAAAATAAAACAATTCCTACACTTTGATGACCTCGAAAAGATCATCCACACATTTATCTCCTCCCGCCTAGATTACTGCAACTCCCTTTACACAGGCATCAACCAATCTTCCCTGTCCCGCCTGCAACTGGTCCAAAACGCCGCAGCGAGACTCCTGACGGGCACCCGAAAAAGGGACCACATCACCCCGATCCTGGCCTCTCTCCACTGGCTCCCTGTGCGGTTCCGTATACATTTCAAGATCCTCCTCTATGCCTACAAAGCCCTCAATGGGTTTGCCCCCACCTACATAAAAAGTCTTCTCACCCACCAGTCCACCTCCAGGTCCCTCAGATCGGTTGACTTGGGGTTGCTGAATATCCCGCGGTCTAGGCGTAAGCTCAGGGCGACCGCGCCTTTGCGGTTGCAGCTCCTAGACTGTGGAACAGCATCCACCTTCCCATCAGAACTGCCCCCTCCATCGACTCCTTTAAGTCAAGACTAAAAACTTATCTATACTCCCAAGCCTTTCTTGACGTCCTCTGAGCGAGGGCTACATGTATATATGTATGTAGTTTGTTTGTTTATATTATTCTTATAACAAATGTAAAGCACTTTGGCCAACGAGAGTTGTTTTTTAAATGTGCTATATAAATAAATGTGACTTGACTTGACTTGACTAAACTCTGGAACCTCCAGTCAATAGGATTCCCAAAGGCAAGATGTCTGCTAGCTGATTTTCCTCAACAGTTACCAGAGTTCAGTTCAGTTTTATCTGTCATATGTAGGTTAACACAGGGTCAATGGTACAATGAAATGTGTTTGACAAGACAACGGGTCACCTCAGCAATGATATTACAAGGATAAAAATAAGATTACAAAATATAAGATAAAAGTGACATTGATAGGTAAAAGACAATAATAAATAAAATAATCAACATATATGATGTGTTTATGAGTTCAGAAGCCTGATGGCCTGATGGTAAAAACTGTTCTTAAGTCTGGTGGTACGTGCAGCCATGCTCCTGTATCGTCTGCCTGATGGTAACGAGGAGAACAATCTGGGTGCTGGTGGCTGTGGTCCTTGATGATGCTGTGTGCCTTCCGCAGGCACCTCCTGTGGAAAATGTCCTGAATGGCCGGAAGGCAGTTGCTAGTGATCAGAAGGAGCCTCGTTGATTTTGGACATTACTGTCATCTTGGTAGAATTTACCACTCAGTCTGCAATGCGCAGAATCCTTCATGCAGGATGAATCATGAACCAGAAGACATAGGTTTAAGGTGTGTGGGGAAAGATTTAATAGGATCCTGGTGGGTTACCTTTTCACACTGAGGGTGGTGGGTATATGGAATGAGCTGCCAGAGGAGATCGTTCAGGTAGGTACAATAACATCATTTAAAAGACTCTTGGACAGGTACATGCATAGGAAAAGTGAAGAGGGTTATAGGCCAAATGCGGGCAAATGGGACTATATAGGGCATTTTGATCTGCATGGACAAGTTGGGCTGTAGGGCCTTTATCCGTGCTGTATGCCTCTGTGAGTCTGTGGACATATTCAGCGGATCTATCATGAATTTATGCCAGAACTCACAGCAAACAGACAAATAAAGTAAATTACTCTATTTAATTGTGGCCGAGACAGTTCCCAATAAAATCCGGCTAAGATTTGCAAACATTGCTGTGAGCTAGATACAAATTGCATGGGCTAGGTACTAATTATGTGCATAAAAGCAAATTTAGCTACTAACATAGTAACTTGACTGGACTTGGTAATGAACTGTTCATGTACCTTTTAGTGTAGCACAAGATGCAGCTTGTTGGAGTTTCTGCATTTTGCTGTACAGAGCACGAAGTGGAAGATTGAAATCACAAGCTGGAAAGGGTACAGAGAAGTTTTACGAGGATGTTGCCAGGACTAGAGGGTCTGAGCTAGAGGTTGAGTAGGCTGGGACTCTATTCCCTGGAACGCAGAAGGATGAGGGGTGATCTGGTAAAGGTGTATAAAATCATGAGAGGAATAGATCGGGTGGATGCACAGTCTCTTGCCCAGAGTAGGTGAATCGAGGACCAGGGGACATAGGTTTAAGGTGAAGGGGAAAATATTTAATAGGAATCTGAGGGGTAACTTGTTCACACAAAGGGTGGTGGATGTATGGGACAAGCTTCCAGAGGAGGTAGTTGAGGCTGCGACTATCCCAACATTTAAGAAGCAGTTAGACAGGCAGATGGATAGGACAGGTTTGGACCGATATGGACCAAATGCTGGCAGGTGGGACTAGTGTAGCTGTGTCATGTTGGCTGGTGGTTTGTTTCCACGCTATCACTCTGTGACTCTGTGACATTTTTTTAAAAGATAATTTTGATTTAACCCAATGTGACGTCTGTTCCAGCACTGCCAACATGTTTTCTTTGAGGGGGTGAATAGAGATAGCTTGACATGCCAGATTCCTGCAAACCTCTCCTACATAAAAGACGGGAACATGTTACTAATCATTTTCATGAGGCTTTTAGTGACTGCGCTTGTCATGATTGATCAGCTGGTTTACAATGCATAAGACGTGAAGTTTAGGGAAGTTTCTGGTGGAATATGGTGAACATTAGAGTCGGAAAACAATGGTGCTATCAAGTTATAGTCAGACAGCACCAAAACAGGCTCAACTTGCCCACACCGACCAACATGTCCCATCTACACTAGTCCCATCGGCATGCGTATGGCCCATATCCCTCTAAACAGATCCTTTCCATGTACCCGTCTAAATGATTCTTGAATTAACAGCGAGTCTCTCTTCCAATCAACTGACATGGTGCTGGCTCCTTGCACCCTCCAAACAAATCCTGAGTCCAGTCAATTCCAGAGTCAGAATGCATCATTCCTAGATTCGTTGAACTTGCCAAGCCGATATAGGAGCTCCTAAATCATGACAGAGGCAAAGTGCACGAGAAAAGGGCAGAGGAAGGCACCGCATCAGTTAACTTGAAAGTACCATTTGTACAGGACGAAAGTTAAACACCCCTGGACACAACTCAATTATTCTCCATAGAGCAAAGATCCTAGCTCAGTGCAGTCTAGAGGCACATTATGTTGTATCCTATCAGGGAGTTAAGACCTATGCAGTCTGCAAATGGCATCGTTTGACTATCTTCGTACATAGTCTATGTACATTACCAGGCTCAAATGAGCGGTTGCCCAACCTGCCCACGCTGACCAAGATGCCCCACCTAAGCATCCTATCGGTCCATGTTAAGACCATATCCCTCTAAACCTTTCCTATCCATTTCTTATCCATAAACCTTTCCCACAGTAAAGGGTATGCCTGTACTCATGAAAATGCAGGGTTAACCTGCGCATTAAATGTTGGCTGGCACAAAAAAAGCTTCATGGTGTGCAGCTCTCCACTCCTGCACATTGGTGTTTGTCAGCCCTGGCCCCTTATCTGTTCTGCCTCCAGAGCCTGTGATTATTGAGAGATGCCTGTTGAAAACCATCAGCAAACTAAGCACTTTGTTGTAGCTCATCTTAGAACTCAGTTTTCTGCACATTCTTAGGTCTGACAGTTGCAGCTTTGGATACAAGGAACTGCAGGTGCTGGTTTACAAAAAAAAGACACAAAGTGCTGGGGTAACTCAATGGGTCAGACAGCATCTCCGGAGAACATGGATAGGGGACATTTCAGGTAAGGTCTCTTTATCAGACTGATTGTTTTAATTTAGTTTTAGAGATTCAGCATGGAAACAGGCCCTTCGGCCCACCGGGTCCGCGCCGACCAGTGATTCCCGCACATCAACAGTATCCCACATGCACTAGGGACAATTTACACATACACCAAGCCAATTAACCTACATACCTGTACATCTTTGGAGTGTTGGAGGAAACCGAAGATCTCTGAGAAAACCCTCGTGGTCACGGGGAGAAAGTACAATCTCCGTACAGACAGCACCCGTAGTCGGGATAGAACCCGGGTCTCCGGTGCTACAAGCGCTGCAAGGCAGCAACTCTACCGCTGTGCTACCGTGCTGCCCTATGTGGAAGGGTCGGTGATGTTTCTCCACTGCCTACACACCCCCCCCCCCCCAAGCCACCACAATCAGTCTGATGACCCAACTCATAATGACACCTATCCATGTACTCCAGCAGGGATGCTGCCTGATCTGCTGAGTTACTCCAGCACTTTGTGTCGCACTGAACTTTGGCCTGGCTGGTATCCTCCAGATAATTGAAGGAGATCTCCAGAAAATGTTTTGATAATTAGACAAAGAAGGCAAGCGATACATTGCTTAAGACCAGGCAATTAATTAAATTTCCTAATTAAACCAGCCAGCAACAAAAAAGGGTCTGGCATTTTAACCATTTGGCAGGACTTGCACAAGTTAACTTTATAATTGACTGCACTCAAACATGCCCATGTGTGTCCCTGGGCTGAATGCAGTACCATTCATGAGCAGAAAGCTTTACTGTTCCATGAATGTTGATGTGGTTTGCAAGCTCCCATGATTCTTTCCATTCAAGCCAGCCAAAAGCCTAAGATAATTCCCAGAATAGCTTTTGGGGGAATCAAGCTTTTGGCTGTCAAAGTTGAAAGAAGTTCGGAAGAGACATAATGTGATAATTGGACCCACTGGGCTCATATTGGTTCTTTGGTTCCTGCAAATAGCAATTGTACTGAACAGGGCTAGCCTTACAACTCAGCTTTCTGCACACTCATAGGTCTGTCAGTTGCAGTCAGCTATGTTGAACTTTGGTATGGCAAGTTTCCTCTAGATAAGTATAATTCAATGAAGAGATGAATCGCTGTCCACAATTTGCGTTGAAGCAAAGCAGCCAGAGGAAAGACAGCTGTAAGCTGAAACCAGTCAGAAGATAATTTTTTTGGTTAAGAAGCTGACCAGATTGGTGCAATAATCAGACAAGTCTGAATTATCCGAATGTTATATTAATAGCCTTCAATTAACTTCACCATGTCTGCTCATTTCCTTTATTTCACCTGGAAGCAAAAAATAAAACTGCATTTGTTTAGGGTTTAGTTTAGTTTAGAGATACAGTGTGGGAACGGGCTCCGGCCTACCAAGGCCATGCTGACCATCGATCACCTGTACACTAGTTTGATTTTATCCCACTTTTGCATTACACACTAGGGGCAATTTACAGAAACCAATTAATCTACTAACTTGCACATCTTTGGAATGTGGAAGGAAACCAGAGAACCCAGAGAAAACCCACACGGTCACAGGGAGAACGCACAAACTCCGCACAGACAACACCCAAGGTCAGGATCGAACCTTGGTCTCTGGCGCTCTGAGGCAGCAACTCTACCGCTGCACCATTGTGCTGCCCTCACATTTCCAAAGATTTGCTGGAAATCTAAAATGACATCAGAAAATGCTGCAAATGTTCACGCGGTCAGGCAGCATCTGTGGATAGAGCAAATCAAAGCTTACATTTAAGGTCAATTAATTTTTATCAAGGCTATGAATAGATATCACACGTGATTTAAGTTGAAAAGAGGAGGTGAGGTGGAGAAAACAAATGGAATAACTCTGTTCAGTGAGAAATCAAGAGACTAAACGACACAAATAGTGATCATGCTGGCTGATAGTGTCGTGAAAATTTGTTGATACAGTTGATGTATGTAAAGGAGGTATAAAATAAAAGAAGATAGGGGCAGCATGGTGAAGCAGCAGTCGAGTTGTTGCCTTGCAACACCTACAGCGCCAGCGACCCGGGTTCGATCCTAACTATGCCTGCTTGTCTGTACGGAGTTTGTACGTTCTCCCCGTGACCTGTGTGGGTTTTCTCCGAGAGCTTAGATTTCATCCCACACTACAAAGACGTACAGGTCTTAGGTTAATCGGCCTGGTGTAAATGTAAACATTGTCCCTAGTGTAAGATAGTGTTAATGTGCAGGGATCGCTGGTCGTTGCAGACTCAGTAGGCCGAATGGCCTGTTTCCACGCTGTATTTCTAAACTGAACTAAACTAGGATGAATGTAGAGGGTAGAGAAAGACAATGTTGGTACTGTGAAATGTGAAACAGTGCAGATGCTGAAAATCTGAAATAAAACAGAGAATTCTAGAAATACTCAGCAGGTTAGGGAGCGTGTAGAAACAAGGAACTGCAGATGCAGGTTTAAGAAAAAATGACAAAGTGCTGGAGTAACTGAGCAGGTCGGACAGCATCGCTGGAGAACATTGATTGGTGACATTTTAGGGTCAGGACCCTTCTTCAGAATGATTGTGGGGGGAAGAAAGCTGGAAGAGAGGAGGGGCAGGATAAAGCCTGGCAGGTAATAGGATGATACAGGTGAGAGGGGGGTTTGATAGGCAGATGGTTGAACAAAGAAGAAAACATAGAGATGCAAAAATAGAAGGTATGTTAATTGTGAGGCCAGAGAAAGGAATATAGATGGAGGGGTGGGGGAGGGAAGAAATAGGTGCGTCCAGGTGAGGCACGGGGGGGGGGGAGCGGGGGGGATGTGTGGGAGAAAGGTGTGCGGGAGGGGGGAGTTGATGGAGGTCACCTAAAATTGGAGAATTCTATGTTCAAACCTTGGGTTATGAGCCACTCAAGCTGAATATGGGGTTCTGTTCCTCCAGTTAGCCTATGGTCTCACACTTTCCAGTCTGTGTGTGACCTCACTCTAAGGGAGCATCTCTGGTGAGGAAATAAAACAGATTTAACATTACAAAATAGGAGCTCTTTCATCAGAACTGTCCAGTTGTCGCATTGAGAAAATCTGCTTATCTTGTCCAGAAATGGAATTCCACAAGGTTACTTTGACATCATCAACCTGAAAATGTAACCCTGCTTCTCTCCATACAGATCTCTTTATCTGTTAATCCCATCTCCCTTCTCCCCAACTTTATGATTAATCCTCTGTTTTCCAGTGTAACCTATATTCATTGTGGGCTGAAGCACCTGTTTCTGTGCTGTACTGTACTATGTAAATGTTGCTGTTGTCTTCAGTGATCATTTCTCAGAGTATTTCTACTTAGTCAGCAAGTTTAATGGGTGATTTCAATTTTCTAACCTTGTGTTCTTTCCAGGTATTCACCTTCAGCTATTGGCATTCCGGACAATGCTTAAACCTTCCTTCCACTCTCCATTCTTTAAAGAAAACTATGTTTTAAGTACCTGCTTCAGGATCCTATCTATCTTACAACTTCAATTTCAGGCTTAACATCAAATACACTCTGACACGGCTCAAGTGAAATAAGAATTGCTGCATTCTGCTTGTGTTAAAGATATTTTTCAAATGGAAGTTATCAGAGCAAAATGCAAACGGTTATTCCATGCCAGTATTTAAGTGGCTCCCAAACTCCCACCATTTAACACATTTCAATTGGCATCTTAAAGAAAGGCGCAGTCTCCAGAGGTGAAGTGGTTGCCAAAAAGCTTGTACAATACAATGCTGGTACCTCTGTATCTCTAGTTTAGTTTAGTTTAGTGGTACCTAGTGGAAACAGGCCCTTCGGCCCACCGAGTCCGTGCCGACCAATGATCATCCATACACTACACACGATAGACAATTTTTACGGAGGCCAAATAACCTAGAAATCTGCACATCTTTGGAATGTGGGAGGAAACCCATGTGATCACAGGGAGAATGTACAAACTCCATACAGACAGCACCCGTGGTGGGGGTCAAACTTACCAGTGGGTAAATTTACCAGTGGGTAAGGCAACAACTCTACCGCTATGCTACTCTGTCGCTTGCTATTTATTTGCTGTTGAGCGTTACCTCAGCATGGGCAGCTTTCTATGTGAGGGAGAAGAACTCGGTTGCTGTCGAACAAAACCTGCATTATAACAGCCACCCATGGAGAATGCAGAGACGTTAGACCATTATAAATTGCAGCGTAAGGCTTCAAAAGTTTGAAAACCTCCAGTCAAAGCATTTACAAAGCCTAAACCTAAGACTAACATGGCATTGAAAGTAACAGGCCATACCTTTATCAAATTAGTTATTTTTTCCCGTTTGGGAAACTGGTTCAATAATAACCATTCTTGTACAAATATATTTATACATATTTATCGTCCTTTATAAATGCACTTATTTGCAAAAACCCATGAGATCTTTACTTTATCTGTATTTTCTTTCATAATATTATTTTACATAAAGGGTTTTGAAAATCATACTTTCTGTAATGAAAAAATCGGCTCAGGAAATAAAAACATACATTTTACTGTCAATTCCACAAACAGTCAACATTCCTGCCAAATTACATATTACAGGCTGTTTGCCCAAACGCATCTCCAGAATAATCATCCCAACAAGAATTTCTCTTCTGGCTTTAAACTAAACAATGCGGTTAAAATTCAATTGGTGTTTATATTTTTTGTTCTAAATTAATACCATTCAAACATGCCATTCAAAGTATTTTTACAGGGGAATAAATGAAATTTATTTTCTGGGAAGAAGGAACAGGATCCTTCTTTGGAATTCTGAAGAAGGATCCCGACCCGAAAGGTCACACATTCCTTCTCTCCAGAAATGCTGCCTGCCCCACTGAGTTACCTCAGCATTTCATGTCTATCTTCGGCGTAAACCAGCATCTGCATTTCCTCCCTACAAAATTACTTTTCTGTTAATTTTTTATTTTGGTTGTATACATCTAAAACGACAACTGACTCCAATAAAATTACAGAGTTTTTGGATAATTGTAATCTTCCAAAGTTAGAGTTGAAGGAACAAGAGGAATTGGGAGCACAAATCTCAATTAAGGAATTAGAAGATACAATAAACTCATTAAAGAATGGAAAAACACAAGGTCCTGATGGATTTACTAATGAATTTTATAAAAGCTTCTACGACAAAATTATACCACGATTACAAAAAATGTACCAATATGCTTTTAAAAAACAAATATTACCTGATACACTAGCTGAATCAACGATCACACTAATACTTAAAAAAGACAAAGATATAGAAGAACCGGGTTCATATAGAGCTATAGCATTGTTAAACACAGATCAAAAAATATTAGCGAAAACACTAGCTAGAAGATTAAGTAAATATATTAGTAAACTAATAAACCCAGATCAGACGGGGTTTATCCCTAAAAGATATTCATCTAATAATATGAGACTTCTACTCAATATAATGCACTCACATAAATCTGAAGAACAAGAATTATCAATCATTTCATTGGACGCTGAAAACGCATTTGACCAAGTAGAATGGAATTATATGGATAAAGTATTACAATAATTCCAACTGGGAGAGAATTTTATTTTATGGATTAAACTATTATATAATAAACCTACAGCTAGAATATTAACTAATAACATATTATCCTCGAAATTTCAACTATCAAGGGGAAATAGACAAGGATGCTCATTATCACCACAGTTGTTTGCTCTCATAATTGAACCGTTAGCAGAAAAAATTAGAACACATCCAGATATCCATGGGTATAATACTAAATATTCAAATAATAAAATATCCTTATACGCGGATGATATATTATTGTACATTACAAAACCTCAAATTACTATACCAAATATATTAAACTTAATTGAGGATTTTGGATCTTTTTCTGGATATAGAATTAATTGGAATAAAAGTGAAATTATGTCAATAAAACCGAAATACTCTTATTCTTCCAACAAGAGTATCACAAGGAAAGTGAATTAACTGAACACTGATTTTTTATTTTTTATTTGACTTCAAGCAACAGATTCTTAGTGAGACGTGGCTAGACATTATTATCTTCGCTGGAACATTGTGCTATGTAATTCAAGGACACTACGTGCTCAAATGAGGAAAACCTGATAACACGAGACGAACTGCTGGGCTGAGAGTGAAAAACATCACATGGCTTATATTGTTTATAAAAAACTGGAAAAACTGAGAACTAATAATAATTAACAATTAACAATACTAATATAGAAATAGCAATTGAAATAGATAAAAAATGTGCAGTCTGCTCTGTTTAGCAGATAACAGCAAGTGCTATGCAGCTCGAGAATGGAGGGAGGGGGAGACCGGGTACCTGGCATAACTCCAGGAGCCAGACTCCCGTTAACCCTTCCAGCGAACAGCTCATTTTTAACAATATTAAAATCAATTTAAAATAGTTAAGAGATAATATACACTCGAGGTTGATATGAAAAATATATACGGCTTATATAGTTTTACAAAATGCTGAGAATTAATCATAATTAATAATTAACAATACTAATATAGAAATAATATTTGAAACTGATAAAACTGTGGTGCCTGCGTCATAACGCAGACAGCAGTTATCACCTATGTTCGCAGCTCGTGGAGAGGAGAGGAGATCAGGCACCTGGCACAATTCCAGGAACCTGACTCCGATTAATCCACTCAGTAAACCGCTCACTTTAACAATACTAAATTCATTTTAAAATAGTTAAGAGATAAAGAGTGAGTAGGATATGGAATCGAATACATTTGACACATATATAAATTGTAACTGGGTGAAATAGAACTGAATTGGAAACGGTAATGACCCCATAGATTTTGGGTAATAAATACAGCGGGGCTAACTTTATACCAACTACGCCGGAAGCGTTATGGATGTCGTACCCCACAGACGAGTGGGCCACTCACTACGGTGTTGAAATTTTAGACACCGTAAATTTATTTGATTTATATATATTTTTTTTAATCACAATATGTCACATCTGTGTGTTTTTTCTTCAAGGACAATCGCGCAG
Organism: Malacoraja senta; assembly: GCA_038087875.1. Classification (NCBI taxonomy): domain Eukaryota; kingdom Metazoa; phylum Chordata; class Chondrichthyes; order Rajiformes; family Rajidae; genus Malacoraja; species Malacoraja senta. The sequence continues at coordinate 366,396,629 of CM075977.1, forward strand.
GAGAACTACCAAGGAAGTCTATAATAGAAATACTCCCAAAATAACCAGAGTCCGGAGGTATGAACGCACCACAATAATTAAGGTCATTAAAACTGGTAAAAATGCATGACGACAATCAAAAGAAAATAGGAGGAATCACATTATGTAGTTGGAATATAAGGGGGATTAATGAACCTATTAAAAGGGGCAAGATACTAGCTCAGTTGAAATCATACAACACGGACATTGCGTTTCTACAGGAAACACATCTTAAACAGCAAGATCAGACAAGACTGAGGGCGAACTGGATAGGCCAAACATTTCACTCTTCATTTACCTCCAAATCTAGAGGTACTGCAATTATTATTCGTAAAGGAATTCCATTTAAATCAAAGAACACTATTTTAGATAAGGAAGGGAGATATCTTATAGTAGCAGGGGAGATCAATAATATGCCAATTACGCTGGTAAACATATATGCGCCCAACTTTGATAACCCTCAATTTTTTAATAAAATTCTGAATATAATTGCAGAATCTAATTATCAAAATGTTATAATCGGAGGAGATTTTAATTGTGTTTTAGATCCTTATTTAGATAAATCGATGCAAAAACAAAAAGGTCAGACGAAATCTAAAACCAGTGAACTCTTACACACATATATGGAAAACACAAATATAACAGATGTATGGAGGATTGCAAACCCGACGGGAAGGGATTACTCGTTTTATTCAATGGTGCATAAAACATATTCACGGATAGACTATTTTCTTGTGGATACAAAATTAATTTCGCAATCTCTGAATCCTAAATATCATATTAATGCGATCTCAGATCATTCTCCGTTAACTTTTGTTCTAAAACTAGAAGGAATGTCTATGAATAAACCGTTCTGGAGGTTTAACTCACAAATTTTAAAAGACCCTCAAGGGAGTATCTATCTAAAAAAACAGATGGATCTATTTTTTGAGTTAAATGATACACCAGAGATATCCCCCACGTTATTATGGGAATCCTTCAAAGCATTTTTAAGAGGAGTCATTATTTCATTTCAAGCTTATCAAAATAAAAAGAATAAGAATGAACAAAGACACTTAGAAGATCAAATAAAACAGTTAGATATAGATAATGCTAAAGACCCAACTATGGATAAACATAATAAAATACTACTACTGAAATTTCAGTTAAATAAATTACTGTCAGAGAAAGTTATAACATTATTTCAAATCACAAAACAAGAACACTTCGAATTCGGGGACAAACCCCACAAACTTCTAGCACGACAACTTAAAAAACGGGAAAAAGAGAATGCAATATTAAAGATTAAATCAGATAGAGGGGAAGTATTAACACTACCCAAGGATATTAATAAAAGATTTGCTCAATTTTACCAGAATCTATACACATCTAAAACGTCAATAGACAATAATAAAATCTCAGAATTTTTAGATAATTGTAATCTACCACAATTAGAACGCAGGGAACAAGAGGAACTGGGAGCACAAATTACTTCTAAGGAGATAGAAGACACAATAAAAACACTAAAAAATGGAAAAACACCAGGACCAGACGGATTCAGTAATGAATTTTATAAATCTTTTTATGATATAGTTACTCCACGATTACAAAAAATGTATACATATGCTTATAAAGAGCAAAACCTACCTGAAACACTAGCGGAATCAACGATCATATTAATACTTAAAAAAGATAAAAATATAGAAGAACCAGGATCATATAGAGCTATTGCTTTGTTAAATACGGATCAGAAAATAATAGCAAAAACATTAGCCAATAGATTAAGCAAGTATGTTAGCAGACTAATACATGAGGATCAAACAGGATTTATACCTAAGAGACACTCATTTAATAATTTGAGACGTTTGCTTAACATAATGCATTCACATAAATCTGATGACCAAGAGTTAGCTATCATCTCACTGGACGCAGAAAAAGCGTTTGATCAAGTAGAATGGGACTATATGATCAAAGTATTGCAAAAATTCCAATTGGGAGAAAACTTTATTGCATGGATAAAACTACTATATAACAAACCTACGGCTAGAATACTAACTAATAATATATTATCTTCAAAATTCGAATTATCTAGGGGCAACAGACAAGGATGTTCACTATCACCGCTGTTATTTGCTTTGGTAATTGAACCCCTTGCTGAAAAAATAAGAACACACTCGAATATTCACGGTTATAACACAAAATATTCAAACAACAAACTATCCCTATATGCTGATGATGTACTACTGTACATCACAAAACCACAAATTAGTATACCAAATATATTAAACTTAATTGAGGACTTTGGATCCTTTTCAGGATATAGAATAAATTGGAACAAAAGTGAAATTATGTCGATTAAACCAAAAGACTCAACACATCTCAGGAAATTCCCTTTTAAAATAGCTATGGAAAAATTCAAATATTTAGGAATTGAGATTACTAGAAATTACCATGATATGTTTAAAGCTAATTATAATCCCCTACTTAAGAAATTAAATAATCTGATTAAATTTTGGAAAACACTTCCGATGTCCTTAATAGGTAGGATAAATGCTATAAAAATGATTTTCTTGCCACAAATCCTTTACCTATTTCAATCAATACCTATATATCTCCCAAAAAAGTTTTTCAAAAAACTGGACTCAGACATTACAAATTTTATATGGGATTACAAATCCCACAGAATACAAAGAACACACCTTAACAAACGAAAAGAGTTGGGGGGTCTAGCGCTCCCTAACTTTATGTATTATAACTGGGCAGTAAATATTAAAAATATGATTCACCTGCTGGACAATTCTGCCCAGCAGGTGGACTGGATTATAATGGAAAAAGGGGATTGCTCCCCGAATAATATAGGAGCGATTATTCTCTCTCCAATAAATTTGAATAATAAAAATTATAATAAAAATCCAATTATATATAGCACTATTAGAACATGGAAGCAAATAAAACAGAATCTAAAATTAAGAAACCTATCTCTCTTAATACCAATAGTCAATAACCCATCGTTTAAACCTTCAATCATAGATAAAGCATTTATACAATGGGAAAGAATGGGAATTAAAACGCTCGAAGATCTGTATGAATTAGAAAAATTACTATCATTCCAACAACTACAACTGAAATATAATTTGAAAAATAATCAATATTTTAAATATCTACAAATCTGTGACTATTTGAAAACACACACAAAAGATTATTATAATATGCCTTCCGACTTACTAGATGAAGCAATGAAGACAAAGGCGGAATCAGTTAATTTAATATCATACTTATATAATATCATCTTAAATATAGAAATACCCACAACAGATGGAATTAGAAGAGATTGGGAACAAGATCTAGGTATAAAAATTTCAAAAGAGAGTTGGGATAATCATTTATTACAGGTGCATAAATGCTCGATCAACGTACGACATACGCTTATCCAATTTAAAACATTACATAGATTATATTATTCAAAAACCAAACTAAATAAAATCTTTCCTAACGTCTCACCAATCTGTGATAAATGTATATGTCAAGAAGCTACCATAGCACATTCTTTTGTTTTTTGTACAAAAATCCAAAAATTCTGGTTTGAAATATTTGATATTTTTTCAAAATTAATCAAAATAAAACTGGTACCAAAACCAGAATGGATTATTTTTGGAATATCGGAAGGTATTCCTGAATTAAACGTGTATCAGAAGAATTTACTCAATTATGGGCTAATAATGGGAAAAAAGCTTATACTTAAATTCTGGAAAAATGCGCCCACACCAACAATAAAAATGTGGACATCAAATATGTTGGAAACATTACATCTGGAAGAGATGAGATTCCTCCTAGTAGGCAAAGTAGATCAATTTCAAAAGACGTGGTCTACGTTTTTGGACCTATTACAAGCATGAGGTGCAATAGTAATTTAGAAAAACAAATAAATAAATAAAAGGTATCTGGACCTGGTAATGGGAGGTAAAATAAAAACAGACTTGGTTGGTAGTTCCTTCTCTATGAAGTATGGTATAAGAATTATAATAGAGCGATTGTTCCTTCTTTCTTTCTCTTTTTTTTTCTAGGGTCTATTTTCTAACTTTACTTCCTTCTCTAACTTCTTTTCTAAGGGGCTTTCTTTTCCCAACACTCTTTTGCACTTCACAACCTTTGTGCACTTTCTTCACTTTTCTTACTTCTTTCTTTTTCTTTCTTAAAGTTTAAAAAAGTGAAGCGGTACAAAAAATGTATTAATATATACGTGTTGTACATTACTGTAATCTACCGTACTTCTAAAAAAAAAAAAAAAAAAAAAAAAAAAAAAAAAAAAAAAACCGAAAGACTCAATACATCTTTTAAAATTCCCTTTTAAAATAGCTACAGAAAAATTTAAATACTTGGGAATCGAAATCACTAGAACATATCAAGGCATGTTTAAAGCATGTTTAAAGCATGCCTTTACTTAATAAATTAAATACACTAATTACATTTTGGAAAACGCTCCCGATGTCTTTAATAGGCCGAATAAATGCAATAAAAATGCAATAAAAATGATCTTCTTACCACAAATTTTATACCTATTTCAATCGATTCCTATATACCTACCAAAGAAGTTTAAAAAAAAACTGGATTCAGACATTACTAATTTTATATGGGACTATAAATCACATAGAATACAAAGAACACACTTGAACAAAGCTAAAGTATTAGGGGGCTTAGCACTCCCTAACTTCATGTATTATTATTGGTCAGTAAATATTAAAAATATGATTCAACTGATGGACAACTCTGCCCAGCAAGTGGACTGGATTGTAATGGAGAGAGAGGATGGAAACATTGGAGCGATCCTTCTCTCACCAATGAAACTGAATAACATAAATTATAACAAAAACCCAATTATACATAGCACAATCAGAACTTGGAAACAAATAAAACAAAATTTAAAATTAAGAAATTTATCGCTTTTATCTCCCATAATTAATAACCCTTCATTTAATCCCTCTATTACAGGCAAATCTTTCATACAATGGGATAGACTAGGAATTAAAATGTTCGGTGACTTGTACGAAACTGGAAAATTACTATCATTCCAACAATTACAAATAAAATATAAACTCGGAAATAATCAATATTTTAAATATTTTCAAATATGTGACTATTTGAAAAAATATACAAAAGATCATCATAATAGCCCAACAGATGTATTGGATGAAGCAATGCAGATAAAAGCTGAATCAGCAAACTTAATATCATATTTGTATAATATTATCTTAAATGTAGAAATACCATCTACGCAAGGTATTAGAAGACACTGGGAACAAGAATTAGCTATTAAAATCTCAAAGGAAAGGTGGAATTAACATTTATTAAACGTGCATAAATGTTCGATTAATGTAAGACACACTTTAATACAATTTAAAATTTTACATAGATTATATTATTCTAAAACTAAAATCAATAAAATTTTCCCAAATGTATCATCAATTTGTGATAAATGTCAATCTCAAGAAGCTACTATAGCGCACTCATTTGTTTTCTGTACAAAAATTCAAAAATTTTGGATTGAAATTTTTGAAATCTTTACAAAATTATTTAAAATTAAACTGATACCCAAAGCAGAATGGATTATCTTCGGAACAACGGAAGATAGTCCAGAACTAAATGTGTTCCAAAATAAATTAATAGACTATGGGTTAATAACTGGAAAAAAGTTAATCCTAAAATTCTGGAAAAACGCTCCAATACCACCTGTAAACATGTGGATTTCAAATATGTTCGAAACATTACACCTAGAAGAGATAAGACTCCTCCTGGCAGGTAAACCAGATCACTTCCACCTGACGTGGTCTGCATTTATAGAATTATTACAAGTATAGGGTGCAAAAGTATAAAAAATTAAAAAAAACTGAAGTCAGGTAAGGGGGGATGAAAGCTGGAGAGTTGGTATGTCCCATTTGCGTGATGCTTATAATAAAGTATTTGTTTTTCTCTTTTCCCTCTTTCTCTTTTTTCTTCTTTTTTAGGGTCTATTTCTTAACTCTTTCTTTTTGTTTTTAATTTCTTTCTTATAGGGTCTTTGTCTTTTGTTTTTGTTTTTTGTTGTCACGTTTTTTACACTTTCACTTTTTTCCTTCACTTTCTTCTTTCTCTCAATCTCATCCTTTCCCTTTATTAGTGTAAAAAATAAACGGAGTACATTAATTGTAATAAGATATATGTGATGAGTACTAATGTAATTGGTTGTAAGGTAATGTACTTCTAATAAATAAAAATAAAAAATAAATTAAAAAATCAATGAAAATAAGTGGGCCAGTACTTTTAGCAGCCATACATGCCCAGGCCATAACACCCCCACCACTGTGTTTCACAGATGAGATGGTATGCTTAGGATCTTGGGTAGTTCCTTCTCTCCTCCATAGTTTGCTCTTGCCATCACTCTGATAAAAGTTACCGTATTTCCCGGCAATGAAGACGCTATTTTTTACCCCAAAATAAGGCAAGTCTATCCCTCATTGCTGGCAGCTGATGGGAAACAGCTGTAAAGTCGGAGCCACCGCATTGTGGCCAGGGAGGGAAGTAGCTCGGGTGGCTGCGAGCGGCCGCCGGGACCGGACAATGTAACCAGCCGCCACCTCAGCGCCTTCTGCCAGCCTGCCCGCCACGGTGTCCTTTGGCACAGGCGCAACCGGTGGAGTTGGTGGTTGGCGGGTAGCTATTGGGCAGAAGGCTGGCTGCTCCGTTCCGGGCTCGCGCTCTCTCTGTATCTCTCTCTCTCTCTCTACTCGTCCCAGGCAGGCGACCTGGGCGCTACAGCCAGTCCAGGGCTTGGGCGACCTGGGAACTGCAGCTAGTCCCGGGGACGCAAGGGATTTGGGAACTGAAGCCAGTCCTGGGGCACGCAGGCGATGTTGCCGACCCCTGGACTAAACTAAACCCTTGATCCTGTCCCGCCATCCTTTGCAACTTAGCAAATTTAGCAACTTAAATTGGGGGTGCGTCTTCATTGCCGGGAAATACGGTAATGTTCATCTCATCTGTCCACAAGACCTCTTTCCAGAACTCTTTCAAGTACTTCTTGGCAAACTTTAACCTGACCATCCTATTTTTGCGGCTAACCAGTGGTTTGCATCTTGCAGTGTAGCCTCTGTATTTCTGTTCATGAAGTCTTCTGCGGTTAAAAAATAAAAAATAAAAAATAAAAATAAAAAATATATATATTTTTTTCTTATTTTGGGAAAGTGCTTTTCCCTTCCCGTTTTAACCCATATCATTGTCCATTGTGGACCTGTCCGATCAGGCATCCCCCCTAGGCTCAGAAAACTAGGGTGAGCTAAATCTATCTATTTCAGTGCTTCTTCTCCATGGCTGATAAGCAGCAGAAGAGGTTTTTGGGTTGACTTGTGTGATGCAGTGTTTCCTCCCCTTATGCTACTTGCCACCCAAAAAACAATGATTCACTTCCATGCAATGAAGCAGCTTTAGAATTTAAGAAATGTAGTCACCTTATTGACACATAAACTTGGCTGGCTTCCTTTTACTTTTTGGTCAAGACAAAATTGTTGTTTAACCAGTGCGAATGGTCCATCATTTTGGTGTGCATTGCTCGAATTCTGACCTGCAGCCCTGTGTGTGTTTTAGCTCAGCTATTAGTAGGGGCTTGTGTTTCAATGTTTGGTATTCTGAGTTCACGAAACTGGTAACTTTCAAAAGTGTCACATTACCTTGAAGAAATATTTGAGGCTCAAAACAAGTTATTAATTCATCTGAGACATAAAATGATGGCTTGGCTTTAGCTGTCAGCCGTGAAGGAACTGTGTTTACCGTTCACCATGCTGGCTGCTGCCCACAGATTTTACATGTACTTTTGGGCAGCAGCTTGCATTTATTTATAAGTTCATAAGTTCATTGTTCATAAATTCTAGGAGCAGAATTAGGCCATTCGACCCATCAAGTCTACTCCACCATTCAATCATGGCTGATCTATCTTTCCCTCTCAAACCCATTCCCCTGCCTTCTCCCCATAACCACTGATACCCGTACTAATCAAGAATCTGTCAATCTCCGCCTTAAAAATATCCATTGACGGCCTTCACAGCCATCTCTGGCATTGAATTCCACAGATTCACCACCCCCTGATTAAATAAATTCTTCCTCACCTCCTTTCTCAAGGTACGTTCTTTCATTCTAAGGCTATGGGCTCTGGTTTTATACTCTTCCACTAGTGGAAACATCATCTCCACATTCCATTTATCAGCAGTCCATTCCAGTACTACATTCTCCACAAGGTATCAAGGGCCAGGTGAACAGCTCAAGTAACTCTATCCTTCACTCTTTGGAGTGGTGCAATGGTAGAGCTGCTGCCTTACAGCACCAGAGACCCAGGTTCGATCCGGCCTGTCTACGGGTGCTGTCTGTACGGAATTTATACGTTCTCCCTGTGACCATATGGGTTTCCCCCTTGCGATCCGATTTCCTCCCACACTCCAAAGACATACAAGTTTGTAGATAAATTGGCTTTGGTAAAAAAAAAATTTAAATTGTCCCTAGTGTGTAGGATGGTGTTAGTGTACAGGCAGATTCGGTGGGCTGAAGGGCCTGTTTCCGCACTGTATCTCTAAAGTCTAAAGAAAAGTCTAAATTCTATCTAATTTGAATTAAAAATATTAAGTTAGATATGGTATCCTCATTTTTTTGTGCCAAGTACACCTTTCAATTTAGAAAAGCACAACGGTGGAGTAACTCAGTGGGTCAGGCAGAATCTCTAGAGAACACGGATAGGTGACATTTTGGGTGAAGATCCTTCTTCAGACAGAAGGGTCTGAAATGTCCCAAAAAGACCCGAAGTGTCACCTATCCATGTTCTCCAGCGATGCTGTCTGACCCACTGATTTACCCCAGCACTTAGTGTCTTTTTTTTCCGTAAACCAGCACCTGCAGTTCCTGGTTTCTGCACTATTACAATTCCATTCCACTGAAGCAAAAATAATTAAATGTTGGAAGAGACATATTGCACACTTTATGCATAAAGAGGAAGACCAGTTTCTTCATCACAGAGCCTGAATGAAGAAAATATTTAATTCCATTTAATGTAATTCACAGAATGTCAAAATTGGATTGAGCTTGGTCATGACAGATACATAGATACATAGAAAATAGGTGCAGGAGTAGGCCATTCGGCCCTTCGAGCCTGCACCGCCATTCAATATGATCATGGCTGATCATCCAACTCAGTATCCCGTACCTGCCTTCTCTCCATACCCCCTGATCCCTTTAGCCACAAGGGCCACATGTAACTACCTCTTAAATATAGCCAATGAACTGGCCTCAACTACCCTCTGTGGCAGAGAGTTCCAGAGATTCACCACTCTCTGAGTGAAAAAGTTTTTCCTCATCTCGGTCTTAAAGGATTTCCCCCTTATCCTTAAGCTGTGACCCCTTGTCCTGGACTTCCCCAACATCGGGAACAATCTTCCTGCATCTAGCCTGTCCAACGCCATAAGAATTTTGTACGTTTCTATAAGATCCCCTCTCAATCTCCTAAATTCTAGCGAGTATAAGCCGAGTCTATCCAGTCTTTCTTCATATGAAAGTCGTGACATCCCAGGAATCAGTCTGGTGAACCTTCTCTGCACTCCCTCTATGGCTATAATGTCCTTCCTCAGATTTGGAGACCAAAACTGTACGCAATACTCCAGGTGTGGTCTCACCAAAACCCTGTACAACTGCAGTAGAACCTCCCTGCTCCTATACTCAAATCCTTTTGCTATGAAAGCTAACATACCATTCGCTTTCTTCACTGCCTGCTGCACCTGCATGCCTACTTTCAATGACTGGTGTACCATGACACCCAGGTCTCGCTGCATCTCCCCATTTCCTAATCGGCCACCATTTAGATAATAGTCTGCTTTCCTGTTTTTGCCTCCAAAGTGGATAACCTCACATTTATCCACATTATACTGCATCTGCCAAACATTTGCCCACTCACCCAGCCTATCCAAGTCATCTTGAAGTCTCCTAGCATCCTCCTCACAGCTAACACTGCCCCCCAGCTTAGTGTCATCCGCAAACTTGGAGGTGTTGCCTTCAATTCCCTTATCCAGGTCATTAATATAAATTGTAAATAGCTGGGGTCCCAGCACTGAGCCTTGCGGTACCCCACTAGTCACTGCCTGCCATTGTGAAAAGGACCCGTTTACTCCTACTCTTTGCTTCCTGTTTGCCAGCCAGTTCTCTATCCACATCAATACTGAACCCCCAATACCGTGTGCTTTAAGTTTGTATACTAATCTCTTATGTGGGACCTTGTCGAAAGCCTTCTGAAAGTCCAGATACAACACATCCACTGGTTCTCCCCTGTCCACTCTACTAGTTACATCCTCGAAAAAGTCTATAAGATTCGTCAGACACGATTTACCTTTTGTAAATACATGCTGACTTTGTCCAATGATTTCACCACTTTCCAAATGTGCTGCTATCCCATCTTTAATAACTGACTCTCAGTTTCCCCACTACTGATGTTAGACTAACTGGTCTGTAATTCCCCGTTTTCTCTCTCCCTCCCTTCTTAAAAAGTGGGGTTACGTTTGCTACGCTCCAATTCTCAGGAACTACTCCAGAATCTAAAGAGTTTTGAAAAATTATCACTAATGCTTCCACTATTTCTGGAGCTACTTCCTTAAGTACTCTGGGATGCAGCCTATCTGGCCCTGGTGATTTATCGGCCTTTAATCTATTCAATTTACCCAACACCACTTCCCGACTAAGCTGGATTTCATTCAGTTCCTCCATCTCCTTTGACCCGCGGCCCCCTGCTATTTCCGGCAGATTATTTATGTCTTCCTTAGTGAAGACGGAACCAAAGTAGTTATTCAATTGGTCCGCCATATCCTTGTTCCCCATGATCAATTCACCTGTTTCTGACTGCAAGGGACCTACATTTGTTTTAACTAATCTCTTTCTCTATAAAAACTTTTGCAGTCAGTTTTTATGTTCCCTGCCAGTTTTCTTTCATAATCAATTTTCCCTTTCCTAATTAAGCCCTTTGTCCTCCTCTGCTGGTCTCTGAATTTCTCCCAGTCCTCTGGTATGCTGCTTTTTCTGGCTAATTTGTACGCATCATCTTTTGCTTTGATACTATCCCTGATTTCCTTTGTTATCCACGGATGCACTACCTTCCCTGATTTATTCTTTTGCCAAACTGGGATGAACAATTTTTGTAGTTCATCCATGCAGTCTTTAAATGCCTTCCATTGCATATCCACCGTCAACCCTTTTAGAACTAATTGCCAGTCAATTTTGGCCAATTCACGTCTCATACCCTCAAAATTACCTTTCTTTAATTTCAGACGTTGTTTCTGAATTAACAATGTCACTCTCCATCCTAATGAAGAACTCAACCATATTATGGTCACTCTTGCCCAAGTGGGCACGCACAACAAGACTGCTAACTAACCCTTCCTCATTACTCAATACCCAGTCTAGAATAGCCTGCTCTCTCGTTGGTTCCTCTACATGTTGGTTTAGATAACTATCCCGCATACATTCCAAGAAATCCTCTTCCTCAGCACCCCTGCCAATTTGATTCACCCAATCTATATGTAGATTGAAGTCACCCATTATAAATGTTTTGCCTTTGTTGCACGCATTTCTAATTTCCTGTTTGATGCCATCCCCAACTTCACTACTACTGCTAGGTGGCCTGTACACAACACCCACCAGCGTTTTCTGCACCTTAGTGTTTCGCAGCTCTACCCATACCGATTCCACATCCTCCAAGCTAATGTCCTTCCTTTCCACTGCGTTAATCTCCTCCCTAACCAGCAACACTACCCCACCTCCTTTTCCTTTCTCTCTATCCCTCCTGAATATTGAATATCCCTGGATGTTTAGCTCCCAGCCTTGGTCACCCTGGAGCCATGTCTCTATGATCCCAACTATATCATAATCATTAATTGCTATCTGCACGTTCAACTCATCCACCTTATTACGAATGCTCCTTGCATTGAGACACAAAGCCTTCAGGCTTGTTTTTACAACGCTCTTACCCCTTATACAATTATGTTGAAAAGTGGCCCTTTTTGATTTTTGCCCTGGATTTGTCTGCCTGCCACTTTTACTTTTCATCTTGCTACCTATTGCTTCCGCCCACATTTTACACCCCTCTGTTTCTCTGCTCACCCATTTAAGAACCCCACCACCTCTTATTCTCTGTTTATTATTGTTTTCTTCTTTCCCCCCTACATGTTAGGTCTGAGTGCTTTCCTTTTCTGCCTTCTGCCTCACACACTGTCTAATAGCATTCTCTATTTGAGTCCCTCCCCCCAACCATTCTAGTTTAAAGTCTCCCCAGTAGCCTTTGCAGATCTCCCCACCAGGATATCGCTCCCCCTCAGGTTCAGGTCCCCCTCATGATGCCAAGACCAACTCTTATCTGCACATAATCAATATCTCTCCATTTCCTGCATATCCATGTACCTCTCCCAAGGAAATAATAATCATTCTATTTGTTAATTTTTACAATTTATAATTGTTAATATCTGTATGAATGAGATTCCGTGTTTGTATATGTTAATTGTCAGTGCCAGATAATGGGTTTGACATTAATTAAGACATCATACAGTGCTAAAAAAAATCACTTCCTCTTGATTGTGCAAGCCTTTACATTTGCTGGTGTATTTAAATTATAGCTAGTGGAGCAACAACATGTCGTTCATTGGTGTGCTTTCCTGGCCATTGCTTTGATATGGCTGATCCAGGACAAGTTGCTGGTGACATTTACTCCGAGGAACTTGAAGATTGACCCTCGTGTGTAGGAAAGAACTAGTATACGGATGATTGCTGGTTGGTGCGGGCTGAAGGGCCTGTTTCCACGCTTCCAAGCTAAACTAAACTAAAGTTTGTTTAGAGCTAATGATCTTTATAACTAAGCAAATAAACAAAGATGTTAACCCTAGGTGTATATAACAAAAGAATTTGGATGAAAGAGTTGATTAGGTGTACAAAATTAACATCCATACAGTTAATGCCATATTGCAAAATGACCTTTAATACATTAGCAAAAATGCTAGCACCAGCACTGTATAATTCTTCATAATATATCAAGGTTCCACTTTGGTTTTGACAATGAAAATTAGTTTTGGTGTTGGCTTCAGATGACTCGCATAATTTAACCAAGGCTGACTGAAAAACATATTTTAGCAAACAAAAGGATACATTGGCCTCAAGCTGAAAAATAGCTCCCAATCAAATGTTTTAGAAATAAATGTTTTACAAATGACATTAAAAAAATATTCCAAAGCACATCATCGCCACAAGAAAACTTTGTTTTTACAGCAGTCAGTTTGCACTTAGCAAGGCCTGACTGACAGTATTAAGATAAATGATAAGTTTAACTTGCTTAAAGATTTGAGTAAAGGTGGTAATAGCCCCAGGCTTTACCGGTAAAAGGGCGGTCTGGTAGTACTTCTGTTGCATGGAGGTGGCTTTAAAATGCTCTGTGATTCAAAATAGATTACTTTGAATTATATGTTGTAAGCATGAAAGTCCTGTGTGTTTATGTGTGTGGGGGGATGTTTGTGTGTAGAGGTTTATATGTGTATGTCTATTGCATGTATATATATATATATATATATATATATGCCTGCTTGTGCCTGAGTGTACATGTAAGGCTGACCTGACAGAAGTAAATGAAATAATGAGAGGCATAGATGGAGTAGATAGTTAGAATCTTTTCCACAGAGTGGAAGGGCCAAATGCTAAAGGTGAGAGAGGGAAAGTTTAAAAGCAATCTAGAGTCGTACAGCGGCAGGCCGGTCAGGCCAACTTGCCCACGCGGACCAACATGCCCAAACCATACTAGTCCCACCTGCCTGCGTTTGGTCCATATCTCTCTGAATCTATCCCATCTGTATACTTGTCCAAATGTTTTGGAAATGTTGTGATAGTACCTGCCTCAACTACCTCCTCCGACAGCTTGTTCCATATACTTACCACCCTCTGAGTGACAAAGTCAGCATGGATTTATGAAAGGTAAATCATGTCTGACGAATCATATAGAATTTTTCGAGAATGTAACTAGTAGAGTGGATAAGGGAGAACCAGTGGATGTGCTGTATCTGGACTTTCAGAAGGCTTTCGACAAGGTCCCACATAAGAGATTAGTATGCAAACTTAAAGCATACGGTATTGGGGGTTCAGTATTGATGTGGATAGAGAACTGGCTGGAAGACAGGAAGCAAAGAGTAGGAGTAAACGGGTCCTTTTCAGAATGGCAGGCAGTGACTAGTGGGGTACCGCAAGGCTCGGTGCTGGGACCCAAGCTATTTACAATATATATTAATGATTTGGCCGAGGGAATTGAGTGCAACATCTCCAAGTTTGCGGATGACACGAAGCTGGGGGGCAGTGTTAGCTGTGAGGAGGATGCTAGGAGGCTGCAAGGTGACTTGGATAAGTTGGGTGAGTGGGCAAATGCATGGCAGATGCAGTATAATGTGGATAAATGTGAGGTTATCCACTTTGGTGGCAGGAACAGGAAAGTAGACTATTATCTGAATGGTGGCCGATTAGGAAAAGGGGAGATGCAACGAGACCTGGGTGTCATGGTACACCAGTCATTGAAAGTAGGCATGAAGGTGCAGCAGGCAGTGAAGAAAGTGAATGGTATGCTAGCATTCATGGCAAAAGGATTTGAGTATAGGAGCAGGGAGGTTCAGTGGAGCAGTGAGTATAGGAGCAGTGAGACCACACCTGGAGTATTGCATACAGTTTTGGTCTCCTAATCTGAGGAAAGACGTTCTTGCCATAGAGGGAGTACAGAGAAGGTTCACCAGACTGATTCCTGGGATGGCAGGACTTTCATATGAAGAAAGACTGGATAGACTCGGTTTGTACTTGCTAGAATTTAGAAGAAGTTAGGAGGGGAGTTAAAGAGAAGGACAGCAAAGGTAATAATCTCGGGATTACTGCCTGTGCCACGCGACAGTGAGAGTAGGAATGGAGCGAGGTGGAGGATAAATGCGTGGCTGAAGGACTGGTGCAGAGGGCAGGGATTCAAATTTCTAGACCATTGGGACCTCTTTTGTGGAAGGTGCGACCTGTACAAAAAGGATGGGTTGCACTTGAACCTGAGGGGGACCAATATCCTAGCGGGGATATTTGCAAAGGCTACTGGGGAGACTTTAAACTAGAATGGTTTGGGGGAGGGACTCAAATAGAGAAAGCTATTAGACAGTGTGTGAGGCAGGAGGCAGAGAACGAAAGCACTCCGACCCAACATGTAGGGGGGGAAAGAAGAAAACAATAATAAACAGAGAATAAGAGGTGGTGGGGTTCTTAAATGGTGAGCAGAGAAACAGAGGGGTGTAAAATGCGGGCGGAAGCAATAGGTAGCAAGGTCAAAAGTAAAAGTGGCAGGCAGACAAATCCAGGGCAAAAATCAAAAGGGCCACTTTTCAACATAATTGTAAAAGGGGGACATGTTCTTTTATGGGAAGGATGTAGAAGAGAAATGGAGGACATTTAAAGGTGAAATTTTAAGAGTACAGAATCTTTATGTCCCTGTTCAGTTGAAAGGAAATAGTAAAAATTGGAAAGAGCCATGGTTTTCAAGGGAAATTGGACACGGTCAGAAAAAGAGAGAGATCTATAATAATTATAGGCAGCATGGAGTAAATGAGGTGCTTGAGGAGTATAAAGAATGTAAAAAGAATATTAAGAAAGAAATTAGAAAAGCTAAAAGAAGATATGAGGTTGCTTTGGCAAGTAAGGTGAAAGTAAATCCAAAGGGTTTTCTACAGCTATATTAATAGCAAAAGGATAACAAGGAATAAAATTGGTCCATTAGAGAATCAGAGTGGACAGCTATCTGCAGAGCCAAAAGAGATGGGGGAGATATTGAACAATTTCTTTTCTTCGGTATTCACCAAGGAGAAGGATATGGAATTATGTGAGGTAAGGGAAACAAGCAGAGTAGCAATGGAAACTATGAGATTCAAAGAAGAGGAGGTGCGGACACTTTTGAAAAATATGAAAACGGATAAGTCTCCAGGTCCTGAGAGGATAATCCCTAGGACATTGAGGGAAGTTAGTGTAGAAATAGCAGGGGCTATGACACGGGAATAGTGCCGGAGGATTGGCGTACTGCGCATGTTGTTCCGTTGTTTAAAAAGGGTTCTAAGGGTAAACCTAGCAATTATAGACCTGTTAGTTTGACGTCAGTGGTGGGCAAATTAATGGAAAGGATACTTAAAGATAATATATATAAGCATCTGGATAAGCAGGGTCTGATTAGGAACAGTCAACATGGATTTGTGCCTGGAAGGTCATGTTTGACTAATTTTCTAGAATTTTTCGAAGAGGTTACTAGGGAAATTGATGAGGGTAAAGCAGTGGATGTTGTCTATATGGACTTCAGTAAGGCCTTTGACAAGGTTCCTCATGGAAGGTTGGTTAAGAAGATTAAATTGTTGGGTATTAATGGTGGAGTAGCAAGATGGATTCAACAGTGACTGATTGGGAGATGCCAGAGAGTAATGGTGGATGGTTGGAGGACGGTGACTAGTGGGGTGCCTCAAGGGTCTGTGTTGGGTCCACTGTTGTTTGTCATGTACATCAATGATCTGGATGATGGTGTGGAAAATTGGATTAGTAAGTATGCAGATGATACTAAGATAGGTTGTGTGGTGGATAATGAAGTAGATTTTCAAAGGCTACAGAGAGATTTAGGCCATTTGGAAAAGTGGGCTGAAAGATGGCAGATGGAGTTTAATGCTGATAAATGTGAGGTACTACATCTCGGCAGGACAAATCAAAATAGGACGTACATGGTAAATGGTAGAGAATTGAGGAATGCAGTTGAACAGAGGGATCTAGGAATAACTGTGCATAGTTCCCTGAAGGTGGAATCTCATGTTGATAGGGTGGTAAAGAAAGCTTTTGGGGTGCTGGCCTTTATAAATCAGAGCATTGAATATAGAAGTTGGGATGTAATGTTAAAATTGTACAAGGCATTGGTGAGGCCAATTCTGGAGTATGGAGTACAATTTTGGTCGCCTAATTATAGGAAGGATGTCAACAAAATAGAGAGAGTACAGAGGAGATTTACTAGAATGTTGCCTGGGTTTCAGCAACTAAGTTACAGAGAAAGGTTGAACAAGTTAGGTCTTTATTCTTTGGAGCGCAGAAGGTTAAGAGGGGACTTGATAGAGGTCTTTAAAATTATGAGCGGGTTAGACAGAGTTGACGTGGATAAGCTTTTTCCATTGAGAGTAGGGAAGATTCAAACAAGGGGACATGACTTGAGAATTAAGGGACAGAAGTTTAGGGGTAACATTAGGGGGAACTTCTTTACTCAGAGAGTGGTAGCTGTGTGGAATGAGCTTCCAGTGGAAGTGGTGGAGGCTGGTTCGATTTTATCCTTTAAAAATAGATTGGATGGGTATATGGACGGGAAAGGAATGGAGGGTTATGGTCTGAGTGCAGGTAGATGGGACTAGGGGGGAGTATTTATTAAAAAAAAAAAAAAATGTTCGGCACGGACTTGAAGGGCCGGGATGGCCTGTTTCCGTGCTGTAATGGTTATATGGTTATATGGTTATATGGGTAAGAGCATTGTAAAAACAAGCCTGAAGGCTTTGTGTCTCAATGCAAGGAGCATTCGTAATAAGGTGGATGAGTTGAACGTGCAGATAGCTATTAATAATTATGATATAGTTGGGATCACGGAGACATAGCTCCAGGGTGACCAAGGCTGGGAGCTGAACATCCAGGGATATTCAATATTCAGGAGGGATAGAGAGAAAGGAAAAGGTGGTGGGGTAGCGTTGCTGGTTAGAGAGGAGATTAACGCAGTGGAAAGGAAGGACATTAGCTTGGAGGACGTGGAATCAGTATGGGTAGAGCTGCGAAATACTAAGGGGCAGAAAACACTGGTGGGTGTTGTGTACAGGCCACCTAGCAGTAGTAGTGAAGTTGGGCATGGCATCAAACAGGAAATTAGAAATGCGTGCAACAAAGGCAAAACAGTTATAATGGGTGACTTCAATCTACATATAGATTGGGTGAATCAAATTGGCAGGGGTGCTGAGGAAGAGGATTTCTTGGAATGTATGCGGGATAGTTATCTAAACCAACATGTAGAGGAACCAACGAGAGAGCAGACTATTCTAGACTGGGTATTGAGTAATGAGGAAGGGTTAGTTAGCAGTCTTGTTGTGCGTGCCCCCTTGGGCAAGAGTGACCATAATATGGTTGATTTCTTCATTAGGATGGAGAGTGACATTGTTAATTCAGAAAAAATGGTTCTGAACTTAAAGAAAGGTAACTTTGAGGGTATGAGACGTGAATTGGCCAAGATTGACTGGCAATTAGTTCTAAAAGGGTTGACGGTGGATATGCAATGGAAGGCATTTAAAGACTGCATGGATGAACTACAAAAATTGTTCATCCAAGTTTGGCAAAAGAATAAATCAGGGAAGGTAGTGCATCCGTGGATAACAAGGGAAATCAGGGATAGTATCAAAGCAAAAGATGATGTGTACAAATTAGCCAGAAAAAGCAGCATACCAGAGGACTGGGAGAAATTCAGAGACCAGCAGAGGAGGACAAAGCGCTTAATTAGGAAACGGAATATAGATTATGAAAGAAAACTGGCAGGGAACATAAAAACTGACTGCAAAAGGTTTTATAGATATGTGAAGAGAAAGAGATTAGTTAAAACAAATGTAGGTCCCTTGCAGTCAGAAACAGGTGAATTGATCATGAGGAACAAGGATATGGCGGACCAATTGAATAACTACTTTGGTTCCGTCTTCACTAAGGAAGACATAAATAATCTGCCGGAAATAGCAGGGGACCGCGGGTCAAAGGAGATGGAGGAACTGAGTGAAATCCAGGTTAGTCGGGAAGTGGTGTTGGGTAAATTGAATGGATTAAAGGCCGATAAATCACCAGGGCCAGATAGGCTGCATCCCAGAGTACTTAAGGAAGTAGCTCCAGAAATAGTGGATGCATTAGTGATAATTTTTCAAAACTCTTTAGATTCTGGAGTAGTTCCTGAGGATTGGAGGGTAGCAAACGTAACCCCACTTTTTAAGAAGTGAGGGGGAGAGAAAACGGGGAATTACAGACCAGTTAGTCTAACATCGGTAGTGGGGAAACTGCTAGAGTCAGTTATTAAAGATGGGATAGCAGCACATTTGGAAAGTGGTGAAATCATTGGACAAAGTCAGCATGGATTTACGAAAGGTAAATCATGTCTGACAAATCTTATAGAATTTTTCGAAGATGTAACTAGTAGAGTGGATAGGGGAGAACCAGTGGATGTGTTGTATCTGGACTTTCAGAAGGGTTTCGACAAGGTCCCACATAAGAGATTAGTATACAAACTTAAAGCACACGATATTGGGGGTTCAGTATTGATGTGGATAGGGAACTGGCTGGCAAACAGGAAGCAAAGTGTAGGAGTAAACGGGTCCTTTTCACAATGGCAGGCAGTGACTAGTGGGGTACTGCAAGGCTCAGTGCTGGGACCCCAGCTATTTACAATTTATATTAATGACCTGGATGAGGGAATTGAAGGCAACATCTCCAAGTTTGCGGATGACACAAAGCTGGGGGGCAGTGTTAGCTGTGAGGAGGATGTTAGGAGACTGCAAGGTGACTTGGATAGGCTGGGTGAGTGGGCAAATGTTTGGCAGATGCAGTATAATGTGGATAAATGTGAGGTTATCCAATTTGGTGGCAAAAACAGGAAAGCAGACTATTATCTAAATGGTGGCCGATTAGGAAAAGGGGAGATGCAGCGAGACCTGGGTGTCATGGTACACCAGTCATTGAAAGTAGGCATGCAGGTGCAGCAGGCAGTGAAGAAAGCAAATGATATGTTAGCTTTCATAGCAAAGGGATTTGAGTATAGGAGCAGGGAGGTTCTACTGCAGTTGTACAGGGTCTTGGTGAGACCACACCTGGAGTATTGCGTACAGTTTCGGTCTCCAAATCTGAGGAAGGACATTATAGCCATAGAGGGAGTGCAGAGAAGGTTCACCAGACTGATTCCTGGGATGTCAGGACTTTCATATGAAGAAAGACTGGATAGACTCGGCTTATACTCGCTAGAATTTAGGAGATTGAGAGGGGATTTATAGAAACTTACAAAATTCTTATGGGGTTGGACAGGCTAGATGCAGGAAGATTGATCCCGATGTTGGGGAAGTCCAGGACAAGGGGTCACAGCTTAAGGATAACGGGGAAATCCTTTAAGACCGAGATGAGAAAAAACTTTTTCACACAGAGTGGTGAATCTCTGGAACTCTCTGCCACAGAGGGTAGTTGAGGCCAGTTCATTGGCTATATTTAAGAGGGAGTTAGATGTGGCCCTTGTGGCTAAAGGGATCAGGGGGTATGGAGAGAAGGCAGGTACGGCATACTGAGTTGGAGTATCAGCCATGATCATATTGAATGGCAGTGCAGGCTCGAAGGGCCGAATGGCCTACTCCTGCATCTATTTTCTATGTCTATGTGTCTAAAATGATACCACTCAGGTTCCTATTGAATCTTCCCCCCCCTCCCCCCTGTCACCTTAGACCTGTGTCCTCTGGTTTCTGATTCCCCTAGTCTGGGTAAAATACTCTATGCATTTAGCTCAGGCCCTTGTGTCCTGGCAACATCCTCGGCTTTCCAACTGAACCTCTACTTTATAACACGGTGACCAAAACTGAACACAATACTCAAAATGTGGGTATATATACCAGGTTAGGAAGCAGCTTTGGAGAACTGTTTCTGATCCTTTAGTTCTTTGGTGCCAGGTTTTTCTTTGGTTCCTAATGTTGGATGTACTGCAGTTTCTCATTGTATAAAGTAAAAACGTCAAGGTGGAGAAACAAGGAACTGCAGATGCTGGAATAGTGCGTAAAACACAAAGTGCTGGAGTAATTCAGTTGGGTATTGGGTTTTAGGAATATTTTGGAAATTTACTCTGTCATCGCTTCTCGGACATAAAATTCTTCTTTCGTGTCCATCTTCCATGTTTCAAATGTTGACATCGCTGTCATCGTCCGTCCTGAAAAGGACGCAAGCTTCCGGCGACAATCAGTGGGAGCCATCAATTGTTGCAATAGTTGATGGTGGTAGCAGAATTAGCTCAGGATACTTTCCAGTTTCCAGCCCCGTGATGTGAACACTTCTGCTATGGGACTGGACATAAAATGATTTCTGCCATTTAACTCATTTCCCTTTACCAGCCACATCACACACAACACTTAATTGGCTGGAATAGATTTGTCTGACTACTTTTTAGATTTATATATTAACGGTTGCTTCATTGTAGAGTGCAAAGCCTTACAATGCAGTTTATCTCCGTGCCAATGAAAACATACACACAATTCATTTATGATTGCCAATTTAGCAACATTTATAAATGTTCAGTTCTTTTGCACTTGTACATGGAAGCGTTCCTGCTCTTGCAACGGCTGACTTGTTTACTTACCCAGAACCATCACCACAAAGATTGTTAACAATTAATAATATCTTCAGGTTTATGCCAAGAACACGTGAGCTACCGCCGCGTTCATAACTAGACCTTTCTTGTATTATAGGCATTTTTACTTAACCATATCCTTAGCTTTACCTCAATTTGCAATGCATAAAATGTTTCTTTTCATCAATAAAATAAGGAATCGGTGAAATTATTTTTTACCGAGGGCGGCCACGGTGGCGCAGCGGTAGAGTTGCTGCCTTATAGTGCTCGCAGCACCGGAGACCCGGATTTGATCCCGACTATGGGGGCTGTCTCTACGGAGTTTGTATGTTCTCCCCATGACCGCGTGGGTTTTCTCCGAGATCTTCGGTTTCCTGCCACACTCCAAAGACGTACAGGTAGGTTGGTTAATTGGCTTGGTGTAAGTGTAAATTGTCCCTAGTGTGTGTAGGATCGTGTTAATGTGTGGGGATTGCTGGTCGGCGCGGACTCGGTGGGCCGAAGGGCCTGTTTCCGCACTGTATCTCTAAACTAAACTAAACTAAACTATTATGTAATGACTAACGGTCAATACAACACGCTGGATTGCTCATTCACCTTCTGCATTGTATGGTTCCTGAAGTAGAAAAAAAATCAGCCTTATTTGGTAGTGATGGCTTCTGAAACCCACGTTTGACTTCAGCAACGACCCTCAGGCATTGGAAATTGTTTGTTTGGTTATGCTTGGTTACATCAAGAATTTCCATGTTGTACTTCACTGCTGCTCCTGAGTAGTGGTTTGTGAAATCTGGCTGAGCTGCACCATGTCGCATCCCCACCAGGAAGAAAAACATTTTCACTTCCCCACCAGAACTAATGGAAGTAATGGAAATAATTCAGCCACAGATGTGCAAGAAAGAGAATGAGTTGCAATGGTCGTGATCACGTTCTCCGTGCATATTGTTTTTTATGGTCCCTACTACAAAAAATGTCCATATATAAACCGCCATCTAGCTGTAAGATAAAGGTGAATGTGCATTTGCAGGACTGTAAAGCCATAGAAAGATATAGAACTTAAGACTTGGGGTTGTTTGGCCTATTCCTGCCCCCATTTACTTGCAAAATACTTAGAATACATTTGGACAGGTACATGGTTAGGAAAGAGAGATGGGCCAAACATGGGCAATTGGAGCTAGTGTAGATGGGGCAGCTTGGTTGTCATGGGCATGTTGGTCCAAAGGGCCTACTTCCGTGCTGTATGACTATGATTCTAAAATATTTAAACACAAATGAAAACAGTTCAACGCATTGAATGAAACTGAAACAATTTTAAAGGAAGTAAATTATTGAAAATTCTCTTTGTTCCCTGTAGCTGTGCTGTCTCTTTGAAATGAGTGGAGATATTTTTGAAAATGTTGTAACACATTCTTGAAATGATACCTCAAGCAGCCAGTGACCGGGACCCCCAGGTTAGAATAGAAAATGTGGATTTGTTGTTGGTCCCATGGGAATGTTAGCAGTTCACTCATGAAGTGGCCAACACAAATCCACCCCAATATTTTGCAGAAAGTTCAGCTGTATTAACACAAAAATGCTGGAGTAACTCAGCGGGAGAGGCAGCATCTCTGGAGTGACATTTTGGGTCGAGACCCTTCTTCAGACTGATGTCAGGGAAGTGGGCGGTACAGAAATAAAATGTAGTCGGATACAGTAAGACTGTCAGTCAGTCTGAAGAAGGGTCTCGACCCGAAACATCACCCATTCCTTCTCTCCATGGATGCTGCCTGTTCCACTGAGTTACTCCAGCATTTAGTGTATATCTTCGATTTAAACCAGCATCTGCAGTTCTTTCCTACACAGTTGTTTAAGCAGTCAGTAAAGTTCGTGTTGGGAGAATCAGTCACATCTGACTCCAAGTACTCCCTAGTTATCTGACTCCAAGTACTCCCTAGTTTTTGCCATAACATGTCCACCACTCATCTGGGTTGTCACAAACGCAATGAATGCTTTATTGATCTTCTGAGTGACTCACTGGATTGCTTATGCAGCTTTAAGCATTTTTTGTCATTGTACTGCAGGTGATGCTTTTTCTTTTCCCGAAAGTGTGCTGATGGTGATGGCCTGCGGGGATCTTACAAGGGATGAGTTAATCTGATGTATGTTTACTAAATAGCTATTTTTATGGGTCAGACAGCTTGTCCCCGATAGGAAGATTTCATTTTCCTCAGGTTTGCATAACATTGCACATCATCCTTCAGTATGTTTCCACTGCCCTTCAGGGCAGAAGTGGTTGGAATGCTAATAGCCCTCTAGATCCGTGTGTCAAAACAACTCAGTCATCATCACTTTAATCTACAGTGGTCATGTAAACAGTGGGGCAGAGTTAGTTTGTTTTTAACATATATGGTTAAAGTGATCATTTTAGCGAGTCAGCAGGTTTATTCTGCTGCTGCTTCAATGAATTATAGAACTATAGCATAGAAGAAGGGTAGTCAGGCCATTTTTGTCACTAAGGCCGAAAGAAAGGCATTTCAGTATTGATTCAATGCAAAGCTCTTCATCTGAAACCTTGTAGACTACAAAGGCGCTCTCTCTCTCTCTCCCTCTCTCTCTCTCTCTCTCTCTCTCTCTCTCTCTCTCTCTCTCTCTCTCTCTCTCTCTCTCTCTCTCTCTCTCTCTCTCTCTCTCTCTCTCTCTCTCTCTCTCTCTCTCTCTCTCTCTCTCTCTCTCTCCCCCTCTCCCTCTCCCCCTCTCCCTCTCCCTCTCCCCCTCTCCCTCTCCCTCTCCCTCTCCCTCTCCCTCTCCCTCTCCTTCTCCCTCCCTCCCTCTCCCTCTCCCTCTCCCTCTCCCTCCCTCCCTCTCCCTCCCTCCTCTCCCTCCCCCTCTCCCTCCCCCCCTCCCTCCCCCCCTCATTGTTTTCCTATTTGCCTTTTTTAATCTGTTTTTTAGAGATACGGAGCAGAAACAGGCCCTTCGGCTCACCGAGTCCACGTCGACCAGTGAGCCCCACATATTAACACTATCCTGCACACACTAGGGACAATTTACATTTATACCAAGCCAATTAATCTACAAACCTGTACTTCTTTGGAGTGTGGAAGGAAACCGAAGATCTCGGAGAAATCCCACACAGTTACGGGGGGAACGTGCAAACTCCATACAGACAGCACCCGTTGTAATAGCCATTTAGCTTAGGCACTTCAACTCCCCCTCCCATTCCGAATCTGACCTTTCTGTCCTGGGCCTCCTCCATGGCCAGAGTGAGGCCCACCGTAAATTGGAGGAGCAGCACCTCAAATTTTGCTTGGGCAGTTTACACCCCAGCGGTATGAACATTGACCTCTCCAATTTCAGGTAGTCCCCTCTTTCCCCTCCCCTTCCCAGCTCTCCCTCAGCCCACTGTCTCCTCCTCTTCCTTTCTTCTTCCCGCCCCCCGAAATGTTGCCTATTTCCTTCACTCCATAGCTGCTGCCTCACCCGCTGAGTTTCTCCAGCATTTTTGTCTACCTTTAGCTTAACTCAGTATGTTATAATTATAACCAGTTACCTTTAATTTTATCTGCCTGTAATTATGTGGGTGGGATTTATGCGTAGTCTGGGGTTTGTTCGTGGCTAGGATTCTGTAGCAGACGCCCGGATGGTTTAGTTTAGTTTGGTGAAGACTATGGGAAGATATAGTTTTTGACCATATTGATCATGAACACGAGCATGATCGCGACATAATCACGAGTATGATTGGAACGTACATATGCTGGAAGACGATGTACTTCTAGGCTTTCTGAAGTTTTGAACACATGGTATCTGTCTTTCAACGCAGTCAACATGGGCCTGCACTTCATCCTCCAGCATGTAAACAGCCAGGGGACCTATGCGAGGATTTTGTTTGTCGATTTTAGCTCTGTATTGTGCCAGAGCTGCTACACTCCAAATGTTCCAAGTTGCCTGTGCCCGAATCCCTCAGTCGGTGGATCAGCAGCTTCCCGACAGACAGGAAGCAGCATATGAGGCTGGGAAAGCACATTTTGGACCCGCAGACCCTCAGCATATGGGCACTGCAAGGCTGCATACTCTCCCCTCTCCTCTACTCTCTCTACACCAACGACTGCACCTCCACTGACTCCTCTGTCAAGCTTCTCAAGTTTGCGGATGACACAACCCTGATTGGACTGATCCAGGATGGGGAGGAATCTGCCTACAGACAGGAAGTGACACAGCTAGCGTCCTGGTGCCATCGCAACAACCTGGAGCTCAATGCTCTTAAGACAGTGGAATTGATTGTAGACTTTAGGAGAGCTCCCCCTCTGCTCACCCCACTCACCATCAATAACACCACAGTCATATCTGTGGAGTCTTTTAAGTTCCTTGGAACCATCATCTCCAAAGACCTTAAATATGGGGGCCACCATTGACTCCACAGTCAAAAGGGCACAACAGAGGATATACTTGCTGTGGTAGCTAAGGAAGCACGATCTGCCACAGGCAATGATGGTCCAATTCTATACGGCCATCGTAGAATCTGTCCTCACCTTCTCCAACATGGTCTGGTTTGGCTCAGCCACCAAGCACGACATCTGGAGGCTGCAGCGAATCGTCCGATCAGCTGAGAAGGTTATTGGCTGCAACCTTCCCTCCATTGACGAACTGTACACTGCTAAGGCCGGGAAGCTAGCGGGTAAGATCAACTCTGACCCCTCTCACCCTGGCCACAAACTCTTTGAATCACTTCCCTCTGGAAGGCGACTCCGGATTGTCAAAGCTGCCACAGCCAGATATAAAAACAGCTTTTTTCCATGAGTAGTAACCAAATAACCAAAAAATCTGTAGCCTCCTTTTGCTCTGGTATTCTATTTAATTCACATGTCTAATCGATAATGTTTTATTGTTAATGTTTAATGTTTTATGTATCATTCCTAACTGTCACTGTATGTCATGTTGTCACTTGCGGGTGGAGCACCAAGGCAAATTCCTTGTATGTAAATACTTGGCCAATAAACTTATTATGAGTGTCTTAAGTGTTTTGTACCACTACAATAAAGAAACTATTAATCAAGAGACTGTTTCTGGAATACTTGTCTTTCGACGGCTTTGAATGTCTCGTGGAGAGCTCGTGGAATGCGTAAGATTACCTTCTGATCCATAGTCAGCACATTAGTGACTATCGAGGACTAAATCCTTGAGACATTGTAAAGGCTGTCACTACACCTGTAGTCGGGATCGAACCCAGATCTACAATGCAGCATGTGCTGTAAGGCAGCCCCTACATTTGTTGTGTGCTCTCTGATTTTTCCTATATGAATGCTCTCCAGTTCTCTGCCACTCAAGTCATTGTGTCCACCCCCACTTTTCCCATAAAGGTTATTATGGGAGTGTGCTTTATATGAATGCTTTAATTAGTAACAATAGGGACTCTCTATTTAACAGAAAATTATGACGAATGGTTTCTCTCCTGTTATGGTGGGCCAAAGCATCTATTCCTGTACTGTACTGATGTATATTGTATGTTCTACCTTAGTCTTAACCAGATCTCCACAGATATTGAGTGCCATATGTTATATGGTTTGGGAACAATCATAGCTATTTTAAGACTGTACCACATATTTAGTGTTAGTGGACCACAGTGAGAAATGCTGTCCAGGCCTTGTGAGCATTTCTTTTATTTAATTATGCAAATTGATTTTAGTTTGAATTACCAATTATTTTCTAATATCTAAAAAGAGAGTTGCTGGGAAATGGTGCCAGAGGAACTTGTTGATGAACCTATAGAATTTAGATGTTGACACAAGGAACTGCAGATGCAGCTTTACCATAAAAGACAAAGTGCTGAAGTAACTCACTGGCTCGGGCAGCATCTCTGGAGCACATGCCTAGGTGACATTTTGGGTCAGGATCCTTCTTCAGTCACCTAGGCATGTTCTCCAGAGATGCTGCCTGACCTATTGAGTTACTCAGGCACTTTGTGTATTTTATGAAATTTAGATACTGTGCCTGGGTTAGAATACTGAATATCAGGCACGCTCTCTCCTAATTGTGATACCATGTGGCTGTGAGCCAAGAGTTTTGTGAATTACTTGAGAGAGTGTACATTGAGAAAAATACATTAACCCAGGTTGCTTTTTATTTTTTTTATTTTTTTATTTTTTTAAATTAGAAGTAAGTACAGTAATGTGGCACCAAGGTGCCTAATATATATTGACATGTTACATTTTATGTATAGCTTCATATTTTGTTTCCCTTAACAATAAAAGAGAAAAAGAAAGAATAGGTAATAAAGAAATAGAAAAGCGTGTGATGTCTAGATGTGTGAAAAGGATAAGGGAGGAAAGAGGGGAAGAAAAAAAGAGAGAGAGAGAAAAAGAGGAAGTAGAGAGTAAGCGATTGTAGGAAATAGTTATTTATATTCTTGACCATCCTTCACCCAGTCCTGAAACAGTTGGCTTCTACGATTTTGTTGCACCATATTAACCCAGGTTGCTAAAGCTCACTTATTTACTAAGCCATTTGTCATATAAATTGCAACTGATTCAACTGATTCACCTCTAACCAAATGAGGACACTGGACTTAGTCGATGGAACTGGTTGCACTACAATGCTGAGAATTGTATTCTGCACTCTGTATCTTCCTCTTTGCTCTATCGACTGCACTTGTTTGATTTTCTTTTCTTTATGTACAGTATTATCTGATCTAATTGAATAGCATGCAAAACAAAGCTTTTCACTGTAGCTCAGTACACATCACAATAATGAAGCTAAACTTTAAACTAAACCTAGCCACAAAAAGCAGGACACATCCAATCCAGCTAGTTATTAGCCTACTCTCAATCATTAACAGAGCCAATATGAGAGCCAATTTGTTCACTGATGCTTTGTTTTGGTTCTGCTGGTTTTCTCATTCTATTCAGTTCAAGGATAGACTGGGAAGCTGTATTCCAAAAATCAGGTTTGATATCAAGGCATCAAGTGTAGTGTCAAGGATCCTCAAAAGATCTATAAAGGTATTCTAAAACTTATGAAATTATGTTTTCTGTTTTCCCAATGATTTCCCAATGTTTTCCCATTGATACTTGCACCATTTTACCTGCCTCCTCTCTTGGAATCAAGTCCACCAATGTTTCCCCTATCTCAGTTGCCTGGTAGTTGAACTTGAGCTCTTCTCGGCACTGCGCTGGGATACCAACACGGAGCGGGAGATGCCTTACCGGGTTGCCGTGCGGTAAGCTCCGGAAAGCTCCGTGACCGCCGACTCCAACATCGAGGAGCTGTGGCCGTGGGCAGCGCTGGATTTAAAACACCGCGGAGCCTGGGATCCGAGATCGCCAGAGTCGGAGTTCCAACCGGCGCGGCCCGAGGACTTCGGGTGCCGCAGTCTCCGGGGAGGGAGCGGCCGCTCCAGACATTTTCCAAGCCGCAGAGGAGTGTTTACCCGACGCCGGAGTTCCAGCTTTCCAGCAAAGACGGCCTGAAAACATCGGACTGGCTGCGGAGGCCACAAATAGGCCCCGACCTCGGGTGTGTTACAGAGGAAGAGGACTTAACTTTTTGTTGCCTTTCCCCACAGTGGAAAATGTTGATTCTGTTGTGGGGGGATGTTCTTGTTGAATTCTATACTGTGTTGTGTCATTTTTCTGATTTTTTATTTTTCTATGGATGTACGGAAACTTAATTATTTCATTTATTATTTATTTTATGTAAAGCACTTTGGTTTCAATGCGAGTTGATTTAAACGTGCTATATAAATAAAATTTACTTACTCACTTACTTCTCTCAACAATAGAAAAGGCATTCGAACCAGAAGTTTGGGGTGGCACAGTGGCGCAGCGGTAGAGTTTCTGCCTTACAGTGCCAGAGATCTGGTTTCGATCTGACTACAAGTACTGTTTGCATGGAGTTTGTACGTTCTCCCCGTGACTGTATGGGTTTTCTCAGGGTTCTCCCACACTCCAAAGATGTACAGGTTTGTAGGTTCATTGATCGCGGGTTGGTGGGGACTCAGTGGGCCGAAGGGCCTGTTTCCACACTGTATCTCTAAAGTATAAACAAAAGCTATTAAAACCAGAGGTGCAAAATAGTCTTAAAAGGCAACTGGATTCAGCTAAAATAAGACAGACAGACTATGAATAGAATACCAAAGAATGGAATGGAATACTTTATTGTCACATGTGACCAGGCACAGTAAAACTCTTTGCTGCATACTCAATGTATACAAATAGCGGCCACCTACGTCGCTGACAAAGTTACAAAGCACGCCAGCTCCTCCTTATGTTCCCCCCCACAGCGATCCCCACGCCGGGTCCCCATTGTCCTTTGATCTCCCCCCTATTGCCCATTGTTCTCCCTCCCCCTCCTTCACGGCGGTTCCCCCACGCCGGGTCCTCCATTGTTCTTCCCCTCCCCCCTCACGGTGGTCCTGCACGGTCTCATCGACCGCGGGTCGACCCACCAGGCATCGCCGCCGCCCCGAGGCTTCACCGCCACCGAGGCCCCATCGTCGCGAGGCATCACCGTTGCCGCCGCTTCACCGCCGTCGAGGCCTCACCGCTGTCGACAGCTCCGCTTCACGCCTCCGTGGTGCCGCCCCGAGCCCCAGCCACGGGCTCCGTCAGCCGCTCTGCCAACCCGGACTCCATCCTGCGAGGCCCTGGCAGCGATCCAGGAGGCATCGAGATCGCGATGCCTTGATAAAGGCCTCCAGCTGCATTCCCAGTCCCCAGCCAAAGCCCGTCGGGAAGATGTGCCACCAATAAGAGTTTGAGATAAAGTGAGGATAAACCCCACAACAGGGTGATATCAAATGTAGCAGAAGGCACACACCACACCTCAAGTCACAATGACGAGGAGCTTCCTACAATGAAATGGATTTCAGAAGGGCCACTTAAGATCCTTCATTTCTGAAAGCAGCAATGAAGAAATCAGAATATGTTTAAAGTGACCCAATGAAAAATGAGACCACTTTAGCTCAACAATAGGCATTCGGCAGAACTACAACTGTTTTGGACCAGGTCAGGAAGGCCAACCCATCAATTAAGTTTGAGTTGAGTTCAGTTTAGTTTATTGTCATGTGTACCAAGGTACCATGAAAAGGTTTTGTTGCGTGCTAACCAGTCAGCTGAAATACAATACATGATTACAATTGAGCCACCCATGGTGTATAGATACATGATAAAGGGAATAACGTGAATAATGGTTAGTGCAAGATAAAGCTCATAACGTCCGATCAACAATTGTCTGAATGTCCCCAATGAGGTAAATGGCAAGACCTGTAGTGCCTCTACCTGTTCGTAGGATAGTTCAGTTGCCTGAATGATGGTACAGTTGCCTGATAACAGCTCAGAAGAAACTGTCCCTGAATCTGGAGGGGAGAAGAGGGAGTGGCCAGAGTGTGACTCGTCCTTGATTATGTTGGTGGCTCTGCCGAGGCAGCGTGAGGTGTAAATGGAGTCAATAGAAGGGAGGTTGGTTTGTACAATGGTTTGGGCTGTGTCCACAATTCTCTCCAATTTCCTGCGGTCTTGGATGGAGCTGTTCCCAAACCATGCTATGATGTATCCCGATAAAATGCTTTCTACGGTGCATCTGTAGAAATTGCTGAGAGTTGTCAGGAAGTAGAGGTAGCAGTATACTTCTACTGAAGAAGGGTTTCGGCCCAAAACGTTGCCTATTTCCTTCGCTCCATAGATGCTGCTGCACCCGCTGAGTTTCTCCAGCATTTTTGTGTACCTAGCAGTGTACTTTCATGGCTATTGCTTCAATATGCGTGGTCCAGGAGAAGTTGTTGCAGATTTTTACTCTGAGGAATTTTAAGCTTTCAACCATCTCTGCTTCGGTTCCGTCAATGCGAACTGGGGTATGTGTACCGCTTCGCTTCCTGAAGTCGATCTCTATCTCCTTTGTCTTGCTGGTATTGAGTTAAAGGTTGTTTCAACGCCAGGACATGAGGTTCTCAATATCCTTCCTGTACTCCGTCTCATCATTATTTGATATCCGGCCCACAGTGATGGTGTCATCTGCAAATTGAATTAGATTTGTACATGGCTGCACAGTTGTGGGTGTGTATGTAGTAAAGAATGGGGCTGAGGATGCATCCTTGTTGAGGATTCCAAGTGTCCATAACATTTTGTACCAAAGTAAACTGCTCAGAGACTGAGTTATTTTGGATCCCTCCCTCCATGGCTTTTTGTTTTGTTTATTAAAGGTGGAGTGAAAGTTATGTGAAAATGGCGGGGGTGGGCAATCATGTTGTTTTAAGGTTAGACAACAATCACATTGAACATTTTATCCCAACTGCTCCCTGTAATATTGCATCAATATTTAGTATATAAATTTCCTCGGTCTGCATGGCTCTGTGGAGAAAGTCATACTAAGATGCTGACTTGTTATTGGAAGCTGTTATTTCCTTTAATTAAGTATTCTCGTTGGTTTGAGCTGTTCATTATTTTTCTGAATCTTCAAGACGGGTGCATTGCCAAAGGGCAGATTGGTGCCTCGGGCTTGCAGGTCTTGTGCCTCTGCCATGCTGTCAGCTGCCTACATTGAAGTCTCAGTAATGGTCTTCTTCTTTTCGTGCTCATCTTGTTACAAATGTTGACCTCGCTGTCATCGTCCGTCCTGAAAAGGACGCAAGCTTCCAGCGACAATCGGCGACAAGCCATCACAATAGACAATAGACAATAGGTGCAGGCTCTTCTCTGTGGAATTCTCTGTCTCAGTCTGTGGAATTCTCTGCCTCAGAGGGCGGTGGAGGCAGGTTCTCTGGATGCTTTCAAGAGAGAGCTAGATAGGGCTCTTAAAAATAGCGGTCAGGGGATATGGGGAGAAGGCAGGAACGGGGTACTGATTGGGGATGATCAGCCATGATCACATTGAATGGCGGTGCTGGCTCGAAGGACCAAATTATGTTGGCGGCTATGCCGAGGCAGCGTGAGGTGTAAATGGTGTCAATAGAAGGGAGGTTGGTTTGTACAATGGTTTTGAATTCCATTCACTGCGGCAGAGAATTCCACAGACTTCACTTGTCGCAATAGATGATGGTGGTAGCAGAATTAGCTCAGGATACTTCCAGTTTCCAGCCCCGCGACGTGGACACTTCTGCTATGGGGCTTCAGTAATGGTAAGGAAGCTGGAATAGTCAAATGATGACCATAAAATCAAGGTAGTTAAAAATGCTGGAGAAACTCAGCGGGTGAGGCAGCATCTATGGAGCGAAGGAATAGGTGACGTTTCAGGCAGAAGAATGGTCTCGACCCAAAACGTCACCTATTCCTTCGCTCCATAGATGTTGCCTCACCCGCTGAGTTTCTCCAGCATTTTTATCTATCTTTGATTTTTCCAGCATCTGCAGTTCCTTCTTAAAGTCAAGGCTGTGATGATTTGTCCTGCCCCTCCACTCTTCCAGCTTTCCTTCCCTCCACCCCTGCAATCAGTCAGAAATGACCCAAAACATCACCTATCCATGTTCTCTTGGGATGCTGCCTGACCTTCTGAGTTACTCCAGCAGTTACAGTAGATATTTCCTTCATAAAGTTCAGGGTTTCCCTGCTCCACAGGAGTGCTTTAAAAAGTTTGTTGTTGACCTCAATAAGAGTAGAAGGTTATTGACTCCGCTCAATGGAAACAGATATTCTAGAGAGATTCTTAATTGTATTCTAGAAACAAGGAATTAATTAGAAAACAATAAATTAATTTTTGCAAGGGGCCAAATCGATTCATTTCAGAAGGTCACCCATGAAAACTTAAAAAGTGTCTACTGCATTAAACAGTGACTTAAACCCATGCACACATTTAGAGTGCCATCTCCCAGCTAAATTTGTTAGTATGATACCTCTTTTACACCCAATGGGGAGCATGCCAGATGCAATTTATATCCTTGAAAATTCAGTAAAAGATCCAAATTGGAAGGCAATTTGATAATTTACCACAGTGTTAGTGAAACACTTTCTGTGATAGGCAGCTTTCTTGAATAGTAGTTGTGTTTTTATTATAAATAAGGAATTGAGAATAACTAAATGTGTAGGAAGGAACTGCAGATGATGTTTTACACCGAAGATAGACACAAAATGCTGGAGTAGCGGGACAGGCAGAATCTCTGGATAGAAGGAATGGGTGACGTTTTGGGTCAAGGCCCTTCTTCGAACTCTAATCTGGATTGGGTACGAACTGGGATGTCTGGAATCGGAGCTGGAAGCCCCGAGGCAGAAGATGGAGGCGCAGGCAAGCCCCAAGAAAACTGTGGTTGTGGCTGTAGTAGCGAGTCTGGGTCAAAATGTGATTGGAGAGCAGGAGGAATCACAGAGAGGGAGAGACAGTCTGAAAAAGTGCCTTGACCCAAAACGTCACCCATTCCTTCTATCCAGAGATGCTGCCTGTCCCGCTGTGTTACCCCAGCATTTTGTGTCCATCTTGCGAATAACTAAAACTCATTTAACCCCTCAAATCTCTTCCTGTACAATTTTTATGTTGTACCCCAAAGACAAATTCTGTTACATTCCTCCCTGATGTCCTGAAGTGATCAAGCAAAATTCCAGATTTTCCTCCCCACTTCATCAGAACTCTACTCATTAGTATTTTGTCTTGAAAATTGCACAGGAATCATGAAAAAATAAATAAACCTGCAATTCCTTCATCAAATGGGCTGATAGGGACAAGGGTGATTTGATCGGTTTGTTTTTTAAACTTGGGCATACAATTTCATGATGAATGCAAAGGTCAGATTTTCCTCATATCAATAAAAGATTGTTTGGGCAGAATGTATGGGGAGATACCAAGCAGGGGGAAATCACATATCTTTGGAACATCTTGACTGAATTTTACTTATTCATTTCAGTAATGCTTGCTCTATTACGGACGAGTGAATCTCCCCACTTCCTCGCCCTTTATGGCTTTGTGATAATTTATCCCCCAAGCAATATCAAATGAAAGACCGCCCTTAAATCTTAGCTCTGCGCATTTATTCAGCTGAATGTAACTTTGGTTGCTTTCACTAGGAGTCTGTTCCATATGGCCACAACTCAGTGGGAAAAGCTTTTCTAATCACTAGTTTTGCTTGAGGCTTATTAACTGATGAGAGTGATTTTTTTTTAAAGAAAAGCATAATAAAACTTCAGGCCAGAAATAAAGCTTTGAAAATAACCCCTGCTGAGATAACCATATGTATGGTATATGAAAGCAAACTGGTGAGGATTTTTAATTAGGTTTTAACTTAATTTAAGCTTGTGATTTGCTCCCACTTTGATTATTGTAAGTATATAAAGGCTGCAGGAGACTATATATAGTGCAACTGCTGTTCCAGCTGAGTTAAATGTTGTCCAGTCCTTGATACCACAAGAAGACGTCCAATTTTGAGGTAAACACAATCAAAACTTAACCTTAGTCTAAACTGTAAGCAATTGAGCCTTTAAAGTAGCAACTTGCTGTATTCGTCCAGAAGACCTTTACAGCAAAAGGTGGTAATAGACATGTTTTAATCAAAGAACTGGGTGAAAGGTGACACCCTACCCCCACCCCAACTCCACGTTAGAAGTTGGAAACTGCATTAGCGGAGGTGATGCGGATCAAGAACCAAAAATTACACGGTGCTAAATTTACGTTTTGAAAGATTCCAGGCGGGAAGATGGTGTGAGGTAAGGTGTTCCATAACTGAACTCTTTGGAAAGCTTTAGCGGGAATAAGCTTGATTTTATGAAAAGTACAGAAGTGAGGATTGACTGGGGAAATTAAGATATTGGATTCAGATTCCAGATTGTGGAACATTCCAATCCACCCTCAATTAGAGAATTGGTTCAGGTTGGCAGTGCTAGCCTGTTACAGTTTAGTTTATTGTCACGAGTACCGAGGTACATTGAAAAGCTTTTGTTGCGTGCCATCCAGTTAGCGGAAAGACAATACATGATTACAATCGGGCTATTTCAGTTTAGTTTATTGTCATGTGCACTGTGGTACAGTGAAAAGCTTTTAGTTGTGTGCTAACCAGTCATCAGAAAGACAATGCACGATTGCAATCAACCCATTCACAGTGTATGGATATATGATAAAGGAATAACATTTAGTGCAAGGTAAAGCCAGCAAAGTCTGTTCAAGGATAGTCTGAGCGACATCCTTGAATAGTTCAGCACTGCTCTCTGGTTGTGGTAGGATGATAGATTGCGTAAGGAATGTGGTGGCTGAAGGGAGGATAAATGTGGCTAAAAAGGGATGATCAAACCAAGGATAACAGTGGCCAAGGGACAAACAGTGCTACTTGGGGCAGAGAGTTATTGTAAGTGGAGAGAAGTTTCCATTCTACCTAGTTCGACCATTCTTTCAGTGGGTAGAACTGGCAGCAATATGCTACACTGCTGACATCTCCAAAGTTCAGCCATACTGCACTCCTGGTGAAACTCTGAAAGGTTTCTATGGCCTCTTCGCACAAACAACATGCCTTCTGCAGGAATTGTCCAGGCCCCTCTGATTCCTTAAGGACCACTCTCCCACATCATCTCCCAATCCCTGAGCATCCATTCATATAGTAGCAATACTCACGTACACCTGGAAGAGCATTGTTTGATATGAGATAAACTTATTTAAGAGCTGACTGGAAAAATAGAAAGTGCTGGGAAATAGGCTGATGAACTTGCAACTGAATTCAGCAAGTGAAACATGAGGATGTTGATGTTGCAAAGACAAATGTGAAATGCTGATCTATCAACTTCGCAGCTGGGCTTCTCACTCTGAAGAAGGGTCCCGACACAAAACTTTACCTATCCATGTTCTCCAGAGATGCTGACTGAGTTATTCCTGCTGAGTTATTCCAGCACTCCGTGTCCTTTTCTTGCTCTTAAAGCAAGTTTCAGATTTTGGATAATGCTTTGTTAATACCACAGAAATGATTTGGATGAAATGCTATGCTGGTATATTTTCATTTAGCTTACATTCTGGACTAAGCTACTGTTCACTTCTTAGATATGGGTATTAGCTATGTGCCCAGATAATGTGCCTGGAGCATCCATCGTTCCTTGAAACAGCAGCAAGATTTGAAAAAAAATCTTGTTGAACCAGGTCTTGAACTTTCCTCCAAGTGCTTTTTTTAATGTAATGATACTGCCCTCCTCCTATGAACGAGAGCATCTCTGGTTGTATTTAGACAGCCGGAATACATCTGGCTATTGTAATTAGTTGATCATGCTATTTACGGCAGGGCAAACACCATGACCTGTGACACTAGTCCCACATCACACATTGTGCTGCAATGGCCCAGTTGTTTTTATGTTAACTGTTTTTTTTTGAGATAGCATCAATATTTCAATTTTAGCCTCCTCACCTTTCTCGTAGATGGAAGATTGAAGTCTAGGACTATAGAGCATAGCCTCAGAATAAAAGGATGTACCTTTAGAAAGAAGATGAGGAGGAATTTATTTAGTCAGAGGATGGTGAATCTGTGGAATTCATTGGCACAGAAGGCTGTGAGGGCCATTAATGGACATTTTAAGGCAGAGATTGGTGGATTTTTTATTAGTACGGGTGTCAGGGGTTATGTGGTCAGGGAAACTGGGTTGAGAGGGAAAGATAGCTCAGCCATGATTGAATAGTGGAGTAGACTAGATGGGCCGCATAGCCTAATACTGCTGCTGGAACATATGAAGTTACTTATCCGATCCAATTAAAAAAAGAGAAGGGAAACTTTTTCTGACATTCTGGCCAAACCTCAGCCCTCGAGCAACAGGCTGTGAAATCATTTCCAAATTGTTGATTGTTTTACCTTGATGTACTCATTTATTTCATGTTACCACACATTTAAAAATCACATTATTGTTCCTGATAATCGAAGGGGTGTCGAGTAGGAGCAGCATTTATTGTCCATCTCACTGTGTCCTTGAGAAACTGATGCCAAGCCATCTTTCTGAACTCAGGAAGACTGTGTGCTGACAACACACTCAACACATTGTACAGTGGTCAACCCTGGCAATATTGCCATGGGCAGATATGCCTCTGACAGGTACGTTGAGGATGAGGTCAAGCAGATGTCCCACTGGTACGACTATCAGACCTCGGGCTAGTTAAAATCAGACCTCTGTCCTAAACAATCACCTTTTTGAATCAGCATTTAGCTCAGAAAAGAACTCAATGTTAACCTGTGTGCCTGCTTGGATCCTGCTTGGAGTTTTGCATTCCACACTTCTTTCCCCCACTATGTTGCTGGTGGTTTGTCCACTGAAGCTACATGGATGGAGCTGAGAAATAAAAAGGGAATTATCATTTTTTTTAAGTGTACCATAGGCACGTGGGTATTCATGTTTCACAAATTTGATTGAGTTTTTTCAAGAAGCAGCCAAGAAGTCTGACAAGGGGAAGGCCATAAGCATTGTCTCGGTAACTGAATACATAATTGGTTTCATGGAAGGAAGCTGAGGGTTGTGTTGGAAGATAGATACAAAAAGCTAGACAGACAGTCAGACAGTGTCTTGGGAAAAAAGGTGACGTTTCGTGTCGAGACCCTTCTTCTGGTTGGTTATTGGAAAGTTATTTTTTGGACTGGAGGCCCGTGCCCAGTGGTGTACGTGCTGGGGGCACTGCTGTTTGTGGGTTATATCAATGAGAATGTACAAGACATGATTGGTAAATTTGCAGATGACACTAACGTAGGGAGTACCATAGACAGTGGAAGATGGTTATCAAAAATTAAAACAGGATCTTGATCAGCTGAGCAAATGGGTCAAGGAATGGCTAATGGAGTTCAAAGCATCTAAGTGCAAGGTGCTGCATTTTGGGGAGTCAAATCAGGGCTGGACCTTCAGAGTGAAAGGTAGGTCCCTGGGGAGTGTGGTACAGCAGAAGGAACTATGAGTGCAGGATTAAATATCCATGAAAGTGGCATCACAAATGGATAGGGTGGTAAAGAAGATATTGGGCTTGTGAGGGTATTGAGTAGAGAAGTTGGCACATTATGTTACAGATGTGCCAGATGTTAATGAGGCTGCATTTGGAGTATCGTATTCAGTTTTGGGCAGCCTGCTATAGAAAGGAAGTTATTAAGATGGAAAGAATGCAGAGAAGATTTACAAGGATGAGGGCCTGAGCTATAGGTAAAGGTTGGGCAAGCTAGGACTTTATTCCTTGGAGTACAGGAGGTTAAGGGTGATCTTATAAAGGTGTATAATATCATTAGAGAATTGTTTGGCAAATGCACGGAGTTTTTTATGCAGGAAACGGGAATCAAAAACCAGTAAGATACAGTAAGTTTAAGGTGAGAAGGGAAAGATTTAATAAGAATCGTAGGGGCAACTTTTTAACACATAGGGTGCTGGGTATATGGAATGAGTTGCCAGCTGAAGTGGTTGAGGCAGGTACTATAATAGCATTTAAAAGACATTTAGACAGGTACACGGATAGGAATGGTTGAGAGGGATATGGGCCAAATATCGGCAATGGGACTAGGTTTGATAGGGCATCTTGGTTGGCGGGGACGAGTTTAGCCAAGGGCCTTATTTTGTGATATCTCTCTGTATTGATATTTTGAGCTATAGGTTTACTACTATATAGCTTTGACCCCTTCCCTTTTGCTGGACTAACCTAGTTCCAATCCAGGCAAACTCCAAATCAATCTGAATCTTTGTAGTTAGCGGTCATCCCATCTGAACGTTTTGGCCGTACATCTTCTAAGTTCACATCTCAACGGTCGTATATTTTGCTACTACATTCTCATACTTTTCTCAGTTACTCCTTGGTTTTGTGGTATTCTCCCTCCTTGCTTCCCAGCAGTAGTCAGAAAAGAAGAGAAAAGTTCAATTTTCTTTCCCTTTGTAGTCTAAAAGCATTTTGTAACTAATTAAGTACCTTTTTGAAATGTAATCACTGCACACATTTGTAATTACTGGACTAGGATCCAGAGTCTGGAACCACTGATTCAGGATAAGTTTGAACTTGGTGGGAGTTGGGTTATTTAAATTAGTGTTTGTAAATAAACCTGGAATTTAAATAAACGGCAAC
The DNA here is from genome assembly GCA_038087875.1 of Malacoraja senta. NCBI lineage: Eukaryota > Metazoa > Chordata > Chondrichthyes > Rajiformes > Rajidae > Malacoraja > Malacoraja senta. The sequence continues at coordinate 366,436,014 of CM075977.1, forward strand.
TCACAGTATACATAGATACATAGAAAATAGGTGCAGGAGTAGGCCATTCGGCCCTTCGAGCCTGCACCGCCATTCAATATGATCATGGCTGATCATCCAACTCAGTATCCCGTACCTGCCTTCTCTCCATACCCCCTGATCCCCTTAGCCACAAGGGCCACATCTAACTCCCTCTTAAATATAGCCAATGAACTGGCCTCAACTACCCTCTGTGGCAGAGAGTTCCAGAGATTCACCACTCTCTGTGTGAAAAAGTTTTTCCTCATCTCGGTCTTAAAGGATTTCCCCCTTATCCTTAAGCTGTGACCCCTTGTCCTGGACTTCCCCAACATCGGGAACAATCTTCCTGCATCTAGCCTGTCCAACCCCATAAGAATTTTGTACGTTTCTATAAGATCCCCTCTCAATCTCCTAATTTCTAGCGAGTATAAGCCAAGTCTATCCAGTCTTTCTTCATATGAAAGTCCTGACATCCCAGGAATCAGTCTGGCGAACCTTCTCTGCACTCCCTCTATGGCTATAATGTCCAGTATGGTAGGTATGGATCAACGAGATTATTGTAAAAGCTCATCTGGTTAGCAAATGTTTTTTCGTGGACGTAAATCTGTCCTGCTTGTGACTCTGGAACCACCAAAGTGGTTCACTGTAATTGCCACTGCAGTTCAAGTGCAATCAAGGATGGACAATGAATGCTGGTATTTCCAGCAATCTCTGTATTTACTGAACAGATCATTTAAAAAGAAAAGATGGCAGCCAGTGTGCTTTCTGCAATCTCCCACAATGCGAAAATGGCCAGGTAACCCCATTTGGATAGAGATGTTGGTTGAAGGATAAATGTTGTCCGGTCACTGAGGCAAACACCCTCGCTATTCTTCAAATCGATATATACGCAAGGGTTAAAAGACAATAGAGTTTCTCAACAACGTCTGTGCAGAACTTTAGCATCGCATTGAAGTATCAGCCTGGAATCTGAAATCTGAGTCTCTGGAGTGGAAATTGAAGTTACAGCACTAAACTAATGAGACAATTGGACAATCAATCAAACTGCGGACACTATCTACAATCTACAATTCTTTAGTATTCATAGCAGAAACAGGAATTTCAATCCAGCTGGTGTTCATGGCACATAATTCTTCTGCCTTACTCTTCATAAATTCTTCTGCTGGATTATTGAACAACCTCTTTATACATTGCTTCATCAGTATCAGTACAACCTTCAACCATTATCTCCTTTGTACAATACTATTCACTGTTGCTGGCTGTGCATTTTGTTGTCTAGAGTCTAACCTCTAGAATTCATTTCCTTAACATATCTGCTCCTCTGCCTCTTTTATTTAAGGCAGTCTATATCCTAACTTTTTTTTCATCAACTTGTGTTTACATGTCAAATTTTTTTTAATATTCCATTTTAGAGCACCTTGGAACATTGTCCTAAAGGCTGCTAAAGGCTTTATGTAACACGTAAAGGGCCTGTCCCACAGGCAATTTTTTTCAGCGACAGCTGGAAAATAGGCTGTCGCCAAATGATCGCGGGGTGACGCCTGTAGTTTTGTGAGTTGTCTCCTCAAGTGTCGTAACTTTTTTCTTGTCGCCGCTGGATTTTGAAACGTTCAAAACCTTTTGGCGACAGTGGGCTTGACGTTACCTGTCTTCTCCTGTCATAGGTGCTGTTGTAAGTTGTCGCCTGGATGACGCCAGGAGACATTGATTGTTGCCGGGTGATGACCTCGGTGAATTACATTGGCGACAACCTACGTCATCCTACGTCAACCGGCGACAGTACCGGCGACTGAATTGTCTTCAGTTGTCTTCAGTTATCGCCGACAGGGTCGTAGCTTGTCGTAGCTTGTCACGGGTGGACATAGGTTGACTTTGGTTGTCGTAGGTTGTTGCCTGTGTGGTCGTAGGTTAGCGGAGGTGTGGTCGTAGGTGGGCGTCCTAAGTCGCGACGATTGGGTCACCGGTTGTCGGTAGCTTGACGTAGCTATGATGTCGACTAGGTGGTAGGTTGTCGTAGACATTGTTGTAGGAGGGGTCCAGTCGCCGCTTTTTCGGGACCTGCTATGACTGTGACAGTCGCCGGCAGTCGCCGAAAAAATTGCCTGAGTGGGACAGGTCCTTTACTCATTGTGTAATGAGTTGTTGCTGATTTGTTGCTTTTTCCCTTTTATGCTTCATAAGTTCATAAGTGATAGGAACAGACGTATGCCTTTCAACCCATCAAGTCTACTCCGCTATTCAATCATGGCTGATCTATCTTTCCCTCTTAACCCCATTCTCCTGCCTTTTCCACATAACCCCTGACACCCATACTAATCAAGAATCTATTTATTTCTGCCTTAAAAATTTCCATTGATGGTCTCCGCAGCCTTCTGTGGTATTCCCATTATTACCTCTCTTCTCAAATTGCAAAGGCATTCTGAAAATCTGTCACCTTATTCTTTTTTCTATAACCTCCTCCCTTTTTCCTTCTCAGTGTCTCTATCTCTTTTATAAATACAGTTGTACGGTTTATTACTGACGGTTGGTTTAAAAAAAAAATCCTAAGGTACTTAAATTGGAAATAATTCATTCAGTCAGTTTGCTCTGATATTGTACATACTAGGTAGAAAGGCAAGCATGTGCTTTACAAACAGGTACAGAAGCAGTCAGTATCTTTATCGCAACTGGAATCTTACATGCAAGCATCATAACATCTCCAGTTGTTGATCCTTTGTAATCCTTCATGACCCCTAGTGGTATCCCTTGCTCATTACTTCACTTTCAGCTTCCCTCTCATCATTGTCAGAAGAAGCACAAAACATGATCACGAAATCCAATAATTTTACTTTTGATCTCGCACCAGGTTTAAGTTCATAAGTGATAGGAGCAGAATTAGGTCATTCGGCCCATCAAGTCTACTCCGCCATTCAATCATGGCTGATCTATCTCTCCCTCTCAACCCCATTCGACTGCCTTCTCCCTATAACCCCTGACACCTGTACCAATCAACCCGTATCATTATGTTGCAATCTCATTTAGAATGTTTCATGTTATATGTTTTTTCCCCCTTTATTAATCATTTTTACCACAATGCAACTTATATCCGCAGGAAAAATACTACTCTTATAACAATTACAATATTTTCTAAGTAGAAACAAGAAACGACAGATACTGGTTAATACACAAAAGGACAAAAAGTGCCGGAGTAACTCAGCAGGTCAGGCTGCATCCTTGGAGAACATGGATAGGTAATGTTTCAGATCGAGACCCTTCTTAAGAGTTTGAGGTTTCATTGATGCTTAAAGAATAACATGCACTCAAATGACCCAAATTAGTCTAGGAAAAGTCAATTTTTATTTTGAATGTCACAAAAGCTTGAGGACAAGAAAGAGGCTTAAAAGCCAGGTAACAATTCTCAAGTTGTTTACCAAGTTCTACTTCTAATGGGCTCACTGGCAGAGTCTTACTCTTAATTAATTCCAAGAAAATATGAAATCAGAACTGAACATAAGAAACCTTAGCTCATTGTTATGGCTCCAGCTACTTATCTCATCATCCAGCACACTGTGATGATGAGATCACAAAAAATGTGAAAAGAACATGAGCAGGGAAAAGTTGCAATCTTGATTTCTAAGGATGAAGTCCTGCTGCAGCGTATGAGTCAGCCTTTGTTTAATGATCTCATTTTCAGGGGACCAGTAATGTGATAACTTGTCAGGTCATTGCAGTCCTTGCTCGATACCTAACCAGAAAAGTCAAATATGTTGCTATAATATAAAGGATATTGTAGGAAGGAATTACAGATGCTGGTTTAAACCAAAGATAGACACACAATGCTGGAGTAACTCAGCGGGACAGGCTGCATCTCTGGATAGAAGGAATGGGTGATGTTTTGGGTCGAGGCCCTTCTTCAGTCTGTCAGGGGAGAGGAAGATACAGAGATAAGGAAGTGCAAGGTGTGAAAATTCTACAGGTTCCTCGATCTACATCCCCTTTGTCTCATTTTCACACCTTACACTTCCTTATCTCTATAACTCCCTCTCCCCTGAGTCCGAAGAAGGGTCTCGATCCGAAACGTCACCCATTCCTTCCATCCAGAAATGCTGCCTGTCCCACTGAGTACCCCAGCATTTTGTGTCTATAAAGGATATTGTCATCACTATAATGCTTAAGTTATATCATGTGCTTTAACAAAATCTGGAATGAACAACACAAAAGCAAAATAATGCAGATGTTGGGCCATCATTAAAAGTTTGGGCCTCTTGAAATGTTCAGTATCTCAGGCAGCATCTCTGGAGGGAAACTGGGTTAATATTTCAAGCAATTACCTTTTACAGAACTGGAATAGTTAGAGCTAAGAGAATCTTAAAATGCATAGAAAAGTAGAAGAGGACAAATGTAAAATAAAAGATGATAGGGGTAAAGCTGCAAGCCAACTGGGGCTAATAACAGAAGTAGTTTTCATTGTTCATTGTTTGAAATTGTTGAGATTAGTGTTATCCCAGAAAAGATGTTGAAGTGCTTTTCATTGTGCTTTCATTGAACATTGTTGGAATGATGCAGGGGGCTGAGCACAGAGGGGTCAGAGGCCAGAAACTTGATAGTTTACTTGCAGATTGGACAGATGTTCTGAAGGTTGTCAACCAATTTGCAGTTAGTCTCCTCAATGCATATCACTCTAGAAGTACGATTTTTGGTATCCTGCTGTCTTTGTTATTATTTTTGACTAAAATGCTTCAAATATAAAGTGTGAAACGGAAAGTGTTGCACTTTAGAGTTTAGAGATACAGCGCGGAAACAGGCCTCTCGACCACTGTGTCCACGTCGACCAGCGATCACCCCGTATTCTAACACTATCTTACAGGATCAACCCCAGGTCTCTGGTGTTGGATGGCAATGTGTGTCCACCTGTGAAATGACAAACCAAACAAGGCAACCAAATACTGTAACTCAAAAAAACACAACAGATAATGGTTCCAATCACACTCAACTCTAGCTGTAGGTTCCATAGGGAGCACATGGCAATGCCTTCTTCGTGGACCAGCTCATCTTTGAGTTCCACACCACACCTGGTAACATGGGAGTCAGAACCAAGCTGGAGGTCAGATGCAGACTCACCTGACTTCAAACGCCACCATGTGACACACCACTGAGCCTAACAGCAGAGCATGCTGAACTGAAGGGTCAGGTGCAGCTGGCAGCTAAACCTCAGCTTTGCACCAGGACAAGCTGAGCTGAAAATATATTAGATACTGCTATTTGAACGACGTTTAAGAAACATTTTGACAGGTACATGAATGGAACGGGGTTAGAGGGATACGAGTCAAATGCAGACAGATAAGACTAGTGTAGATGGAGCATGTTGGTCGGTGTGGGCAAGTTGGGACAAAGGGTCTGTTTCCATCTAGTATGATTCTTTTAGCATGCTACTGTTAACATGCTACTGTTAACATGCTACTGTTAACATGCTACTTTTAACATGCTACTGTTAACATGCTACTTTTAACATGCTACTGTTGACATGCTACTGTTAACATGCTACTGTTAACATGCTACTGTTAACATGCTACTTTTAACATGCTACTTTCAACATGACATTTTCAATGGATCTCAACATAAAAACTGCCCATAATTTTCTGAAGAATGGTGGACTGTCCTTCATACTTATACTTATTTGCTTATATTCGTCACATATAATGAGAGACATTGAAAAACTTTGTTTTGTGTACTATCCAGGCAGATCACACCAGAAAATTGTTTTCACTCTTGGTCCGGGGGCAATTTTGAGATATAGAAAATTGTATACACAAATTATCCTCAAATAAATGCAATGTTTGGTTAAAACGGATTTGGGACTAATGGTAGCTAAAACTGAGCACTGGGTGCATATACTGACAACAGCGACTGTGAACATGAATATGTTGATGGTCTGGAGAAATCACCATTTTGACCATTTTCTAATCAGCAGGGTAAATGCAGAGACGTGTAATCACTGAAATAGCCAAAGTTGGTTAAATCAGAATTCAGCTGGGATCAGATTACCAATACTGGTTCTGATGTAAATATTTTAATGTAAACATGACAATGGAATTGTAAAACAAGAGAACACTAACAACAGTTCAGTTTATTTTTAGTTTATTGTCTAATGTACCGAGGTACAGTGAAAAGCATTAAAGGAATGTAAGCATATCATTAGATACCATTTTAGTTCCGTTTGTAAAAGTGAGATTGTTTTAGGCATCTATGGTACTTTCACGAATGCAAGTGAAATGAAATTTGAGAGCACAACTGTTCTTCATTTCCATTTTTTAATATTGGGTCTTAAATTTATGCTCTGAAGAAATCTCAGGCTTGCAGACAAGTATTTTCATCTCCTGAGACATGTGTGCTTATTTGGGGATGGAAGGAAATGTCTTTCACATAATGCACTATGTTTCAGTTTAGTTTATTGTGTACAGAGGTACAGTGAAAGGCTGTTGACTGGTCGTGTGTTAACCAGTCAACAGAAAGACAATTCTAAATGGATGATTACAATTGATCCATTTACAGTATATAGATACATGATAAAGGAATAATGTTTAGTGCAAGGTAAAGCCAGCAAAGTCTGATCAAGGATAGTCCGATGGTCACCAAAGAGTTAGATAGTAGTTCAGCACTGCTCTCTGGTTGTTGTAGGATGATTCAGTTGCCTGATAACAGCAGGGAAGAAACTGTCCCTGATTCTGGCGGTGTGCGTTGTTACACTTCTCTACCTTTTGCCTGATGGGTGAGGGGAGAAGAAGGAGTGGCCAGGGTGTGACTCGTCCTTCATTAATGGGAATGTTAACATCAATGTAGTTAGGTTGAGCACATGCATTATAAAATTTCCATGCTTGGTTAAGAACAATTGTGCTTTGACTCCACAGTCATGCATGGGAAGGAACTGTGGAAAGGAATGGGTAAGGAAGGGCGGAATGGTGGCACAGCGGTAGGGTTGATGCCTTGCAGCACTTGCAGCACAAGAGACCCGGGTTCGATCCTGACTACGGGTGCTGTCTGTTCGGAGTTTGTACGTTCTCCCCGTGATCGCATGGGTTTTCTCCGAGATCTTCGGTTTCTTCCCACACTCCAAAGATGTACAGGTTTGTAGGTAAATTAGCTTGGTAAATGTAAAAATTGTCCTTAGTGTGTAGGATAGTGTCAATATGCGGGGATCACTGGTCGGCACGGACCCAATGAGCCGAAGGGTCTGTTTCCGCGCAGTATCTCTAAACTAAACTAAACTAAACTAAACTGAACTGCAGATACTGGTTTAAACCGAAGATAGACACAAAAGGCTGGAGTAACTCAGTGGGACTGACAGCATCTCTGGAGATAAGGAATGGGTGATGTTTCGGGATGAGATGGATTACTCCAGCATTTTGTGTCTATCCACAGTCATAAAATGGATTGAGTCCATGTCCTGTTCTGCTTTATTCTATAGTAAAAGAAGGAAAACTAATCGAATGCTGTATGCTTTGGGTGTGCCAATATATTTTATAGCCAATGATATACTTCTGTAATTTAATCAATGTCATAATTTAGGAAATACAATAGCTAATATACACACTCTGTTTGAACAAACATCAATGTAATAATTATAATAAATTTAAATGGAGTTAAGACTGAACACCATTCCAGGCTTATTAAGACTGACTCACCTGAGTTTGTTTGTCCATTCTTTGAACAGTTGCTTGGGATTAAGGGTGACAATTTTTACTCCAGTTTTCAAAGTGGTTAATGAGGTCAATGTGGGAACCACATAATTTTCTACAGATGTTAATGGGACTGGTCGGGGGAGGGGTGATTTCAAGAGGTGAAAACAGAACCAGCAGATCCATCCTCAGATATGGTGCCAAAAATTGCTCACAATGCTCCAAATGTGGTCTGACCAGCGCCTTATGGAGCCTCAGCATTGCATCTCTGTTTTTGTATTCTAGCCCTCCTGAAATAAATGCTAGTATCAATCTTATTAGTTGACCTGGAGACACATGATGGCCTGACCCAGTAGCAGCAGTACACTTTATTTTCAAAAGGACATTAATGAACCAGATGGGTCTTCATGGATACCTAGTAATTCCATGGTTGCCTTTACCAATTCTAACTTTTTAAATCCAGATTTTTACTTTATATTCCAGAGTTTATGATAAGATTTAAATCAAGCTTTGGGATCCACAATTCAGATCTCTGAATGCCAGACTAGTAACTGGAATTGTTTCTGGTGTCCTGATGGAAAGTCAATGAGTATATTGTAGTGTGACCAGTTGAGTATCTTAATTGAGTCTGAAGAAGGGTCTCGACCCGAAATGTCACCTATTCCTTCGCTCCATAGATGCTGCCTCACCCGCTGAGTTTCTCCAGCATTTTTGTTGACCTTCAATTTTTCCAGCATCTGCAGTTCTTTCTTAAACAGTTGAGTATCTTAAATGTGTTAAGTCAGATTTGTGTATCCTTTCTTTGCCTTGGTTCTTTTAAACAACCACGTGCTCTCTGATCAACCTTTTTGTTGCTTTATCTTTGTCCCAAGCCTCTCTTACACTTACACTTCTGCCATTTCTTCTAGCTTGTTTTTTGCCAGAATCTGCCATTACAACTATAAGCAATATTTAATCTTTCTTGCAACGGATTCCTACATCTTGTTCAAAATTATTCAAAGGAAATAAAATAAACTAAAGATTGACTGTTTCGTGAACAGTCCATCTGAAGAAAGGTCTCGATCTGAAGTGAAATGTTTAAGAAACATTTAGATAGATACATGGATAGGATAGGTTTAGAGGGATATGGACCAAATGTGGGCACGTGGGACTAGTGTAGATGGGACATGTTGGTCGGTGTGGGCAGTTTGAGCCAAAGGGCCTGTTTCCACTTGTTTTACATAATCAAGGATAAGTCGCACCCCGGCCACTCCCTCTTCTCCCATCGGGCAAAAGGCATAAATGTGTGAAAACGCATACCTCCAGATTCAGAAACGGTTTCTTCCCATCTTTTATCAAGCAACTGAATCATCCTACCAGCAACTAGAGAGCAGTCCTGAACTACTATCTACCTCATTGGACTATCTTTGATCGGACTTTACTGGCTATCTTGCACTGAATGTTATTCCTGTTATTCCATTCATCATGTAAATGTACACTGTGGATGGCTCGATTGTAATCATGTATTGTCTTTCCACTGACTGGTTAGCATGCAACAAAAGCTTTTCATTGTACCTCGGTACACGTGACAATAAACTAAACTCAACTGTGACTATGACTTTCATTCCAGATGAAGGACCTTGAAATGTCATCTGCCCATTTCCCTCCGCAGATGTTGCCTGACCTGTTGAGTTCCGGCAGATGCTTATTTTTTTTGCTCCTACTCAAACACTACTTCTTTTCCAACAATTACCCTTTCTTTTCACTTAGATGTCTCGGCTTACCTTTAATATGATTCCCTTTTGTGTTCAATTTCTACCATGCCCATTTCTCCATGGATACTGTATAAAAATATCACCAGTAGCAAGCTGTCCATTTCTTGTCTGCCACAACCTCTTCATACTGTTCGGTGTGGCTAATATCATCTTCATCTCCCTCCCTCTATCCTCCATTGTTCATCTTTTGGTTGGTTTCAAAATTTGCACTATGGTAGCACCTCTTCCTCTGACGTGCCAGCATGCACACATCAGTTTATTTGCTTTTCATCCATCAGATATTGCTGCCATTCAACAAATTGATAAATATTGTGCATTGAGCCACAAAAGATTAATGATGACTCACAGGTCTAGGAAGAGTCAAAACATTAACACCAATATATGAAATAAAGTGGGGTCATCAATGCAATGAGAATTCTTACCAAAGTAATAGTTTAATTTATAACTAGGGCTGTCAAACTTAGATTGCACGTTCTTATGTTTCCACCTAATTAAAACCTCCAGTTCTGGAAACATCACACTTTTGCAAATGTTCACATTTTCTTATCTGAAAGACAAATTCATATCGTTATTGCCATTGGAAGGCTCATTCTTCAGTTCCTAATAGATGGAAACCATCCAGAAAGAAAATCAACTGAATTATTTATGATTCATCTATATTACTCTATTCAACTGCAGATTTTCTCTTCACGTGGGAAACATATGATTAATATAATAATTCACCAAGGACATTCAAGTGGCAATGTTTTTGTTCCTGCATAGAAAGACCAGCATAATGCATGTCTCTCTATGCACATTCATGAGCTAGTGCCCTCATATCATATGCCTTGTGCTTGCATGTGATGGATTTATTACTATATTTTACATCAATCTTTTAATTTGATTTGCACAAGGTCAACATAATGGCAGTCACTTGATGGATGATTTCAATATGCTACATTTTCCTCCTGCTTCCTTCTGTCATTCTTTGTTCCTTGAATCTTTCTTTACTTTTATTTGGCTCTTATATCTATATTCTCCCCCTTTGTTTTCATCGCATCTGATTCAATGCTGCATGTGTGATATTAGGCTGTTAATTTTAAATGATTATTTGAGAATTGGGAATGACTTGCCAGATGCCAAGCCTGTGATATTGCAATGTAGGAAAATGGCTGCAAATTTGAACTCACCAAGCTCCTACAAACAGCAATATGATAATGGCCACATCATCTGTTTTAATAATGACATTTTTTAAATGTTTTACTTTTAGAGATACAGCGCGGAAACAGGCCCTGTGGTCCACCAGGTCCGCGCCGACCAGCGATCCCCGTACACTAACACTATCCTAGTCACACTATGGACAATTTACCATTTTACCAAAACCAATTAATCTACAAACCTGTATGTCTTTTGTGTGCGGGAAGGAAATGGAGCACCCGGAGAAAACCGACGCAGGTGACGGGGAGAATGTACAAACTCCATACAGACAGTGGTCAGGATTGAACCCAGGTCTCTGGTGCTGTAAGGCAGCAGCTCTACCGTTACGTCACCGTACCGTCTGTGAAATAATTACTACCACAGTGAAAACTCTTACTTTTATCTGTTTGACATGCCTGCCATGTATGAATTAATACACACCTGTTTACATCAGTATGTATACTTCAGAAGTACACCATTAGCTCACAAATGTCCCGGGGTCTCCTGACATCATGGAAGGTGCTATCTAAGTGATTTTTTTTCTTTGCTCTGCTTCTACTTAAGTTCTTTTTCCGGACGATGCCAACATTATTTTAAACCCCCAGCCGTCGGAAATATGTACATGGAGCTGATCTCAGATAAAGGAATTCTTGTGCCAAGCCACTTCCTTTTCACTCCAGTTGTACCAATTTGGCTGTGACACAATCAGGCTTGAGTCCAGTTGTTTTCCTCTGGAGTACATATCTAGAACAGAAAGCCAGGCATTATCGGAACCACATGTTCATGCTTCTCTCTCGTCAGAGCAGAAAATCTTTAACCTGCCTTGAGCTGAACCGGTGCTGCTTCACCAGTGCACAGTGAAGCTGCAGAGGCTTACTACAGGAGCCCAACCATTCTACACGTTCTGAGGTTCATAAACCACAAAGCATTATTTCTTTATGCACAGTGTTTGAGGGATTTATCCATGCACATGAAATGCATGTACTTTCATTTGATTTAGTCATGGTGAGATTGTGGTAGTTTCTGATTGAGAAGGCAGCAAATCTCTATTTCTGTATTGACGATAGACACAAAAATGCTGGAGTAACTCAACGGGACAGGCAGCATCTCTGAAGAGAAGGAATGGGTGTTGTTTCGGGTCAAGGGTCTGTTTTTGTATGATTTAGTCTGATTTTATGGAACAACACAGGCAGGTATTATATATACTAAAGTGAATATCAGAACAATAGTTGCACTTGGTTAAATCAGGTTAAATATATTTAATTTAAATTAGTTCATCACAGGATGTGGAAGTTGTTGAAAAAACAGCACTTACTTCCTATTAAGTTCTCCCCGAATCAAATGATCTTTTTGACCATTTCAAAGAGTAAAGAGTCAATTTCATTGGTGGGTCAAGAATCATTAAAAATGCTCGAATGAGTAGATCAGCAGATTTGTGTTCTTAAAGGACGTTAATGAATCAGATTTTTAATGACATATCAGTAGTTTCATGACAGACTAGCCATTTTAGAAAAAAAAATGTTACATAATTACCTGAATTTATTTTCTGCATCTGCTGTGATGGGAATGGAAATTATGTCCTCAGATCAATAGGCCTGGTTTAATGTAGTTTAGTTTAATTTCAAGACACAGCATAGAAACAGGCCCTTCGGACCACCGAGTCCGAGCTGACCAGCAATCCCCATTATACTTGCACACACTACACATTAGGGACAATTTATACTGAAGCCAATTAACCTACAAACCTTTACGTCTTTGGAGCATGGGAGGAAACTGGAGCACCTAGAAAAAACCCATGTGGTCACGGGGAGAATGAACAAACTCAGTACAGACAGCACTCATTGTCAGGATAGAACCCAGGTCTCTGGCGCTGTAAGCTGCAAATCTATCGCAGTGTCACCTTGCCACCCCTACATCCTTGCTGTGTATTATAAAAGTAACCATTACTATGTTTCTGTGTCCCATCTTGCTTTGGAGAATTCACAAATAAGATCACATCAGGAACAGTTACTACATCAACTTTAATATTTTTTAAAGATCTATATCCATTGACTTCAGAAATCCTGTGCTTTCTCTGTCCGTCCCCTTCCCCTTCACAGTTCTCCCTCTAGTCTTACTATCTCTGACCACATTCTCTCTTTGTCCCGCCCCCTCCCCTGTCATCAGTCTGAAGAAGGGTCTCGACCCGAAACGTCGCCCATTCCTTCTCTCCAGAGATGCTGCCTCACCTGCTGAGTTACTCCAGCATTTTGTGTCTACCTTATACCCATTGATAGTTGCCAACCCAAAAAACATTACCTGTTTTTAAGTTGGTGTGATACAGTGCTACACAAGCAATAAACTATCAGCTTTAATGCCAATTATATGGTTTGCTACCAGATCTCAATGAAGGCAACAGTTGGAATTGTGAGGTGTGGGATATCCACAAGTTGCTCAAGTGAATAATTGGGTACAAGTCAGGTATTCTAATCTGAATCACCATCCAGTGACCTTGACAGAGCCCTTTAGCAACCGTTCCAATGTTTGTATGACATTCTCGAGGGAGAGGGTGAGCAGCCAGAAGTTGTCGTGCAGAGACAGGAAAAGGGATGGTCCTGTAAAGTGAATAGAGGAAGTTAGGCAAAAGGTTGAAAAGCAGGACCTGCAAGGGATTACTCCCAGTGCCAAGTGCTGGTGAGGATAGAAACAGGAAGGTCGGACAGGCTGAGGAGTTGGTGCTGGGATTCAGATTTTTGTACCATTGAGATCTCTTCTGAGACAGAGGTGATCTGTGCAGGAGGTTTAGGTTTCACCTGAACTGAAGGGAACCAATATCCCAGCAGGCAAGTTTGCCAGTGGTAGTCATAGAGGCATACAGCATTGAAACAGGCCCTTTGGCCCAAGTTACCCATGCTGACCAAGATGCCCCTTTTACACTAGTCCCACCTGCCTGCCCTTTGCCCATACCCCTCAAAACGTTTCCAATCCATGCATTCACGCTATCTATTCTCATGCTTTGTACACCTCTATATGATCACCCGCTCTAAAGAACACATTGCAAGTATGCCCAAGCTTTCCCTACAGCTCAGGCCCTTGAGGTCTGACAATATCTTCTTTACGCTCTTTCCAGCTGAATGGCATCCTTCTTATGTAGGGTGACCAAAAGTGAGCACGGTACTCCAAATGCCACTTTCAGGAAACTATACACCTGCACTCCGAGATCCCTCTGCTCTACAACACTACCTAGCAGTCTACCATTCACGGTGAATGTCCTGCCCTTATTTGACTAATCAATATGTAGCACCTCGCACTTATCTGCATAAAACTCCATTAGCCATTCCTCAGGTTACTTGGCCAGCTGATCAAGATTCTACGGTAATTTTTGATAACAATCTTCACGATTTACGATACCACTCACTTTAGTTCCTTGAAAGTGGCAACACAGATAGATAGGGTGGTCAAGAAGGGTTTCGCCACATTGGCGTTCATCAGTCTGGGTATTGAGCGTAGAAGCTGTGATGTTATGTACAAGACATTGGTGAGGCCATATTTGAAGTACTGTGTTCAGCTTTGGTCATTCTGCTATATGAACGATGTTGTTAAGCTGGAGAGAGTGCAGAGAAAATTTAGGATGAGGGGTCATCTTATAGTGGTGCATAAGATCATGAGAGGAATAGATAAGGTACATGAGTCTTTTACACAGAATAGGGGAATCATGAAATAGATGACACAGGTTTAAGGTAAGAGGGGAAAGATTTAATAGGAATCTGAGGGGTAACCTTCACGCAGGGTGGCGGGTATGTGGCACGAGCTGCCAGACAGGTTAGTCGAAGCAGGTCGTAGAACAATATTTAAAGGATGATGGATAGGAAAGGTTTAGAGGGATATGGGCCAAATGCAGGCAGGTGGGACGAGCATACATTGCGTATCTTGGTTGGACTGAAGGGCCTGTTCCCCTGCTGTATAACTCTGTGACTCTATTATAGACACAAAAAGCTGGAGTAACTCAGCGGGACAAGCAGCATCTCTGGAGAGAAGGAATGAGTGACGTTTTGTGTTGAGACCCTTCCTTCAGACTCAATGACTCTATTACTGTCTATGAACATTGATTGATTTGTGATGCCTACAGCAGCCCAATAATCTGCAGAATGTATCTGTAGAAATCTGGATTCTTATGGCAGCAAGTGTATCCGTCCACAGGGTGATGAAGGGAATGTTGAAAAGATCAAAAGGACCCAACAAGAGATTGATTTTTTTTCTCCTTGTTTACTTCCCAACTAACCGTCCTAACCTAGGTTAGGTAATTTGGCGCAGACTGGTCTTTATGCCTGCAACTTCAGTATTTCATATGGCTTGTTCAGCAGCATATCATGCACTTTTCATTGAACCATAAGGGAAAGCCCTCATTTTATCTATAATATATACTTCCTGGGTTTTCTGTAAGCAATTCAATTAGGATAGGGAAAACAATAAAAGTGTGGAATGGATTCCATCAATACAAACATGTGTAAAGAGAGCAGACGATGTGAAATAGGCTCATATTATTGTAAAGTCTGGTAGTAGCATTAGAGCACTACCACTCAGCATCAATTACTTGTTTAAGTTTTAATTGTTCTCCTGTTAGTAATTTTGGCTGGAGAATTTCTTTAATGATTAGCACATTAAATACACAAAATGCTGCCAAAACTCAAGCATGCTTTTAGAAGTCTAATGAGTTTTGTGTGAAATACGATTTTCCTGAGTGTTTTCTGCTATTACTGCTCAGATTGAATGGCTTGGTGAATTATTAAATTTGCAAATTGGCTTTTTCAATCTGAGATTAAAAACCCTCAGCCAAGCAAAGGATTTCTTGCCTAAAAGGCTATTCATTTATCAGATGCGAATTCGCCACCATTGGGGATGAAAATAATTCAGTTCTTTGGCTATTTCAGATGCCCTGCAAAGCATTACTGGAGCTGACAAAACGTACAATAATAGGAGTTATCAAAGAGGCCAACAACCTCCTTACAACGTTCATGGATATATTAATTTCAGCTGTCATGTAAAACAATAACCGTAAATTATTCTGATCCTCAGATTCATACATCAGTCTGTTGAGATTTTTTGAAAAGGTCACGTGAAGTGCTAAGGTAAAACTCCAGTAAAGTTGAGAAAAAACTGTTTTGAAGAAAATGACACAGAAGGAAAAAAGATTAGTAGAATGGATAAAAGGGAAAGGTCTAAATACTATTTTGGCACTAGCCAGTAACTGTGAGAGTTAACCTTGCATTTGCTGAATCTCTTTTAAATCAGAGCAAATATTTAACCAATAAGTTACTTTTTTTATAGTTCGGCACCCAATGGTTATTTGTTGGCTAAACTTTGAATGGAAAGTTGGTCAAAGATCTATAGAGCAAGGATTTTGAAAAGAATGCCATATTTTAAGACAATTGAAATAAACATTGCTTAAGTATTTTGAGTAAATGAATGCAGCAGCTGTGCAGCAATATGGAGTAATCAAAGAAAAAATAGATATCATTTCCATATTTCTGGCATGTACATAAATATATAAATGTGTACGCATATACATAATCACCCCACACTTGTCAGCTGAGACAGCAGATAGTGCGTTCTGAATGAGGTGGCAGGATCAGAGCTCAATTAGGATAAAGAGATTCATGTTTTATGCAGAGACTCCAGGACCTTTGTTTGTATTGATTTGTTAATGTGTACTGTGTGTTTAGCTGCCGTGCTTTAGAAACTGCCTTCAAGCTTGCTTTCCAAGCAGAGGGTTAAAAGGGGAGAAAAAAAGCACATACAAAAAGAAATAAATTTAAGACTTCCCCAACCGTTTAGATTTCCACCACCACCATCAAGACCTCCAACATCCCTCTATTAAAAAAAACCTCCACACCCCCGGCCCCCGGCCCTATAATTCAAGAGTAGATACATATTTGCGCTATGTGTAGATGAAGAGAAGATATTTTATCTTCTGTGCGTTTGGCTGGAGGCTGAGCTCTAGGAGGTTTGGCAGACACTGGTGAGTTTTTTTTAATACAAAGCTACACTTCCCCAAACATTGGCTAGGGGGTGCACGGCTCGTCTGATAATTTATTCTGCCCATCACAAATGATTGCCTGGTCACATGGTGAGGCTCTGGAGTTTAAAAGTGCTTTAATCTGCATCCAGTGCAGAGCAGCTGGTGGCAAAGTAGAAATATTCTGGCAACACAGGCAACTTTGTCTTTTGCTGCGAGGTGCTACTGTGAGAGCGTTTTCAGTAAGTAAAAAAAAAAAATCACAAGATGACAGCAAGCTTGAATAAGCTGCTGATGCATATTTTTTCTTTTATGGGCTCAATGAATTATATTTAAAATACAATGTTGGCTTAGAAATGCTTTTATTCAGATATGTCTTTTTTTAATTATTATTTGTTGCAACACTTGCTGGCAGGACAGTCTGAGCTTAATGGGAAGGGGGGGTGAGGAAAAATAATTAAAATAAAGAAGATGAAAGATGTTTCACTGGATTGTCATGAAATGTGCGGGTGTGGTTGGAGTTGTATTGCTGGGTGAAAGTGAAGAAAGCACTGCACTGCTAGACAATTAGCTCGGATTCTCTCATCTTTTTCTGTAGTGCTGGTCTTGTGTTTAGGGGTCACAGAAGCTGGTGACCCAGTGTCAGCAGTTCTGCATGGAAGCTATTATGCATTCCTGATTGATTAGATTTAGCGGAAATCCTCTTGCTTTTTCTTCTCTTTGCTCTCTGCTAGTGCTCCATTCCAAAAACCTTCAGATCAGGGGAGTGCTTTAGCTTATCACTGCTAGCTGCTAATTGCTAATCTTCCAACGATGTTTATTTGCAGGGGAACAACCGTTAGTCAGTTTCAAGTAAGCAAATAAAAAATGTGTGCTGAAGGGGATTTTTTTTTAAATTCAGCTGCCAACAGTTTTAGAATATCCTGTTTTCTTTATTTCTCCAAACATGATGCTTTGGAGTCAGGAGTGGGTGGACTGAAGGTTAAGTGTTGAAACTGAGATTCAGTGCATTTGAGATGGAGAGACTTGAGCAACTGTCTGTCTCTTTGCTGCTCCAAGCTGTCTTAATTTTCCAGTAAAGTCGGAAGCTTTGCTACACGCTGCACTGTTACCTTTTAACATGAATGACAGCCCATTTACTCAATTGTTTCGTGGAAAAGTCTATCAGGTAATTTATTCTGTGCTACAGTTTTAACGAGCGCTATAACTCAAAATGGGATGGCATGATATGAGTCACTCTGCCTCATCAAATCACTGCGATCGTCTTTGCAGGCAGGTGTTTGGAAGAAAAATCTGTTTTTTACGGGGGTCACAACATTCATTTAAAGCCAGAAAACAGCAACAAAAACCCTCGGGGTAAGAAATTGAAGAATTAATATTTCATTTTTAAAGCAGTGCCTTCAGTAGAATAGAGGAATATTGTGCGACTATCAATGCTTGCAGAAACAGCCTCCTTCAAATATCTATCAGGCGAACAGGTTTAACTGTGTGCCAAAGGAAAATATTGTCTGTACATTATTTGTGCCACATGCGTTTATGTATGCTTTTGATGTGTCTCCGATTATCTGGTATACTTTATACGAAGGAAATTATATTGAATTTGATCTCGTATGATTCTTGGTAAGGTTTATCTGAAATCCTGCCCTCTATGTGACGTGCATTACTTGAGCAGTTCATAAGCGCAATTACTTTGCAGCTGGCTACAACATGAAGGCTAACAAGAAGGTTGCTGTGAGAAGTGGGAAAGGCTGAGGTTTCCACTGGATGTGTCGGTGGGGAACTGAAGAGACCTGTGTCCACGGCTGGAAAAGGGTAGCTTGGAGTGGAAGTGTTCCAAAAATAAGTTGCAAGGTGGATTCCTGCACAGAATATGTCACCAAATATTTTAAATGCAAGTGAAAGA
Organism: Malacoraja senta; assembly: GCA_038087875.1. Taxonomy (NCBI): domain Eukaryota; kingdom Metazoa; phylum Chordata; class Chondrichthyes; order Rajiformes; family Rajidae; genus Malacoraja; species Malacoraja senta. The sequence continues at coordinate 366,454,497 of CM075977.1, forward strand.
TTACTGTGGCTGTAGCTCAGATTATAGTTTATCTACTGAGGCTGATTGGTGCCAAAACTTGCAGAGTGAAATGAATGTCTTGTATTTTGAGTTCAAGGACAATAGTTTTGTCCATTAGTCGCAACTGATGTTGTGAGAATTTTCATTTTGTCTCCTGTAATTATCCAGAATCCTAATCTTCTGTGGTTTTAATCCTTTCAACAGTGCAAATACTGAAGCATCTTACCATGATACTTTCTCTGCACTATTTTGAAAGACGGGTTATAGAGTATTATGATTTAGGATGAGCATGCAAGTTATGATTAAAAAATTGGGCTGTGCTTATTGCAGAGACCAGAATACAATCCACAGAACTTGATTAATGGTCCTTATTAGTGCATTCCCAAACCGTTAAAATAACACAAGACTTGAAAGATTAAATCCTTTTTGTTGCCTAATGACATTCATATCATGTGCCTTGACCCCTCATTATGCATTCTTCACTTGAGATTCCCTTCTGAATAGAAAAGACATATCGGAGCATACTTTAAAAATCCACTTGCGTGCATTTGCATTTGACCAAGCAAGAATATAATTTTATTAAATCTTATTTCCAAGATATCTTTTAATATACATTAAAAAAAAAATTATGGACGGATCCCTTGGGGCAAACGAAATCATGGCAAGGTGTAAACAATTGAGAACATTGTAATTTTAGTTTTGCATTGATTAAAGTTGATGATCCATCTAATGTTTTTTAAAAACTTGTTTGTCTCCTTTCTCGATGTTCTTTTGAAGAAAAGTAGCTGGGCCAGTGGTTTCCCAATTTTTGGAGATGTAGGTTTAAAATATTGATGTTGCTTTTGAGGAAAATGATAAGGCAAGGTTTGCTTCAATAAAGCCATTGTGAGAAAGACAAATCTTTTTCTAGAAGAGGAGCTATTGCCATTGAATGGTATTAAATAACTCATTGTGAATTTAATGAAACATTGCATTTCTAAAGTTACCATGTTCCTGGACAGAATCCATTGATCCTGTTTGTACCTGACATTAGTCTACTTCTCCAATTAATTTAATCAAATTCAGTTACAACCTTTCACGATTGTGGAATTCTATGGTTAGTTTGGAGCTGCTTTTACATTGTTTGAGACCAAGACTCTCTTGGGAACAGCAGAGAAGGAGATAAAAGATTGTAACTACCACATTTAAAGTACATTTGCAATCTACAAATCGAGTTGCATAGCACAGAAACAGGCTTTTCAGTCCATCAAATACCAATCCCTTTTTATTTCTCTTTGTCCATTTACAGAAGTTATGGACACTTGTTTAATTTAAAGTCAAGGGGGTGATTAGTTTGATACGGGTTTATCGCCAAGATCCTTCAGATGATAGAATAAACAGGCTGCAAGCTGATCAGTTGCACGATTCCTGGGTAGTTCAAGTGGCAAGCCATGGGGTAAATTCTTCATAATTCTGCTGTGCTGACCATTTTCTGAAGGCACCAAACTGCTTTGCAAGGTCAGAGGTTAAGAATGATAACAATTATTCTAGGTACAAAAGAAAGGTAATTAGCACATTCATTACAAATGCCAGTCTCCCATCAAATCTTATATTAAGCACTTAAATAGATTAGCCATCAAAGTACGCAGTTGTGAAACTACATTCAAGTGTTGGGACAAGAATTTTCCTCTGTGCAACCAAAATTAAAGTCTCTGCTTGCAGATGAAAATAAGTGATTAATTCATTAGCCAATTAAGAAAATCTCAGGCCTAGTAAAGTTGAAAATAGTTGCATTCAGCCCAAATTACCAATATTGTTCAATTAATTATTTGATAAAAAAAAAAAAAAAAACTACTCTTTTAACATAGTGATAACTATATTGTGTTAATCACAGAAGTGCCATCAATTTGTTGGCCTCTGGTTAACTGAGCAACAGAGTGGACTACTGCTGCCGGCATACATTGAATGAATGAGGGCTACATTGTGGACTGTGTCTGTGGGAGTAGGTAATCTCAGTCACTGTGGATCAATGTCGGGGAAAGGGGCTTGAGATTTTCGGTGGGGTTCTTTGGGTGAACTTGTGTCTGCATTTAGAGTGATATACAGCATGGAAACGGGCCCTTCGGCCCAACTTGCCCACATGTCCCAGCTACACTAGTCCCACCTGCCCATATCCCTCCAAACCTGTTCTATCCATGCATGGCAACAATTTTGGGAACGTTTGTCAAGGCAGGGAACTAAATGTGCCTTGGCAGAATAACAAGGATTCAGCTGAGTCAGATGAACTAATTGTAATGGCAGTAGATTGTGCGGCATGTAGAGGCTATGTAGAACCACTCATTTGAGCATGGTAATGTACGTAGACTGTGTACGAAGATAGTCAAATGATGCCATTTGCAGACCGTGTAGATCTCTACTCCCTGATAGGATACAACATAATTTGCCTCTTGTCTGCACTGAGCTAGGATCTTTGCTCTATGGAGAATAATTGAGTTGTGTCCAGGGGTGTTTAACTTTCGTCCTGTACAAATGGTACTTTCAAGTTAACTGATGCGGTGCCTTCCTCTGCCCTTTGCTCGTGCACTTTGCCTCTGTCATGATTCAGGAGCTCCTATATCGGCTTGGCAAGTTCAACAAATCTAGGAATGATGCATTCTGACTCTGGAATTGACTGGACTCGGACTGGACCATTTGTTTGGAGGGTGCAAAGAGCCAGCACCAATGTCAGTTGATTGGAAGAGAGACTCGCTGATATTTCAAGAAACATTTAGACTGGTACATGGAAAGGATCTGTTTAGAGGGATATGTGCCAAACACAGGCAGGTGGTTCAAGTGTACATGGGACATGTTGGTCGATGTGGGCAAGTTGGGCTGAAGAGCCTGTTTCTATGCTGTCTGACTACAACTCTAAATGTTATTGAATAATTGTGGCTTTATTTTATGATCTGACCTCCTATCATGGTGACTTGCAGCTGGTCAAGTGCCTACTGCAGTTAAAACAGAATATTGCAAGGCTTTGTGTGCTAGAAGCCATCTTGAAGGAACATAATATCTCCAATTGGTCCTGGGAATTCTGGTCTCTATCCACACAAATTGAAGAGGGAGCATTGGAAATGCCACTGACAACCTCGAAGACACAGAAGACCCGCATGAGAGTCAAAAGGAATGTACCTCATCATAAGCAAGAATACACACCCTACCAGCAAAATCTGTGGTTCTCACGTTGGCCTCAATAACCGTCTCAGAAAACCACAAAACCAAAGTAGAAGTAAGTCATCCTCAATCCCAAGGGATGGTTCAAAGATAAGTAATCCATGGGGAGCTGCAAGGTTCTGTAACATTCAAGCCTTGATTTGTACGTTAGTTGGAACACTGAAAGTCCTCCAGATGGCAGAATCACATAAGTCCGATGTTGGAGGCTGAATGCGTGCTTGAGAAGCCAAGTACATTTCTAGTTTGTATACCAACGTGTATAAAAGCCAGTAATAACAATCTGTCAGTGGCATATTAAATATTTTTTTTAAACTCAGTTGAAAGGATCTGTTAATAGTTCCTTCATTCTTTCATCCAGTCATATTTGTGTTAGCAAAAGTAACTTTTATGCACATTATAATTCAAAGAGATGGGAAATGTAGTGTCAAAAACTTAATCATCTTTTAATTGCAAACACTGCATGAGTATCAAAAACTATGGACTGACTCAACATCAATGCTCAGCAATTAACAAAAACAATAACGGTGCCATTTTCTGACATTTCACACCGTGAGAATACCATGACAATGCATACATAAATGAGAAGCTCTGCTAAATGCGCACATTTTTAAATGTGAAGAAAAGACCCTCGGACTATCTTTAATCAGACTTTACTGGACTTTCTCTCGCACTAAACGTTATTCCCTTATCATGTATCTATACACTGTACATGGCTCAATTGTAATCCTGCATTGTCTTTCTGCTGACTGGTTAGCAGGCAACAAAAGCTTTTCACTGTACCTCAGTGCACATGACAATAAACTAAATTCAAAGCTTCATGAGGCACTGGCCATGGGGAATCCAATTTTGATGATTCACAAATTCCGTCTGATTCATTAAGAAGCTTGGAACAACATTTGGGTTTGGGCGATGAATTGAAATAATAGTCGATCCCATGATGGCTGACACATTTGCTGGAGAGCTCCAATTACAGAGGAACCATGTGGAATTCCACTCCTGACTGAATTGTGGAGGTTTGACCCCTTTTGTATAATGGTGTTGGAATGACTAGCTGGAGGTGCAGAGGGAATTTGCTGTTCACCTGTCATTTTTACAGCCAAACTACTGCTGTTCACATGGTCTTGCAAGTCACTTATGGTATGACCATGGGAGAGTACGTAGGGCAAATAAAACACCTGCCTTCTCAACACTAAGGGGAAATGTCCCAGGTAACTTCAGTTGTAGTGGCTGTCTGTTGACATCCTGGCTTGCCCCCTATTTGTGGAAGTAAGTGAATAGTAAGGGAATAAATGTGTTAATACAGGAAAGCACTTCTTCTTTCATGCGGCGTGCACGGCCTAAAGTTGTTGGACAACTTGTTCTATTTGATCTTCCGTTTGTGCACGTCAAGTTGATTGCATTAGTCGAAACAGGGCGGACCACGTGAAGGTTGCAATCTCCCACCCCAGGAAAGCACTGAGAGAAAAGGTTAACAATGATCTTATAGAAACATAAAAAATTGGTGCAGGAGTAGGCCATTCGGCCCTTCAATGATGGTCCAATTCTATACTGCCATCATAGTCTGTCCTCGCCTTCTCCATCATGGTCTGGTTTGGCTCGGCCACCAAGCCCGACATCCAGAGGCTGCAGCGAATCGTTAGATCAGCTGAGAAGGTTGTTGGCTGCAACATCCCCCCCCCCCCCGTTGACGAACTGTACACTGCAAGGGACAGGAAGCGAGCGGGTAAGATCATCTCTGACCCTTCTCACCCTGACCTCAAACTCTTTGAAGCACTTCCCTCTGGAAGGTAACTCCGGCAGACATAAAAACTGCTTATTTTTTTCCACAAGTAGTAGCTCTACTCTATAACCAAAAGTCTAGCCTCATTTTGCACTGGTATTTTATTTCATTCACATGTTTAAACTGTAATGTTATTATTAATGTTTTATGTGTTATTCTTAATTGTTTACTGTATGTCGTGTTACTTGCGAGCGGAACATCAAGGCAAATTCATTGTGTACATACTTGGCCAATAAACGTATTAATTCAATATGATCATGGCTGGTCATCCAAAAGCAGTACCCCGTTCCTGCTTTCTCCCCATATCCCTTGATACCGTTAGCTCCAAGAGCTGTATCTAACTCTGCCTTAAACACCCAGTGAATTGGCCTCCCCTGCCCTCTGTGGCTGAGAATTCCACAGATTCACAACTTACTGGGTGAAAAAGTTTTTCCTCTCAGTCCCAAATGGTCTACCTACTCCTTATTCTTAAACTGTGACCCTTGGTTCTGGGCTCCCCCAACACCGGGGACATTTTTCCTGCATCAAGTCTGTCCAATCCCATAAGAATTTTATGTTTCTATGGGGTGCCTCAGGGGTCTGTGTTGGGTCCACTGTTGTTTGTCATGTACATCAATGATCTGGATGATGGTGTGGAAAATTGGATTAGTAAGTATGCAGATGATACTAAGATAGGTGGTGTTGTGGATAATGAAGTAGATTTTCAAAGTCTACAGAGAGATTTAGGCCATTTGGAAGAGTGGGATGAAAGATGGCAGATGGAGTTTAATGCTGACAAATGTGAGGTGCTACATCTCGGCAGGACAAATCAAAATAGGACGTACATGGTAAATGGTAGCGAATTGAGGAATGCAGTTGAACAGAGGGATCTAGGAATAACTGTGCATAGTTCCCTGAAGGTGGAATCTCATGTAGATAGGGTGGTAAAGAAAGCTTTTGGTGTGCTGGCCTTTATAAATCAGAGCATTGAATATAGAAGTTGGGATGTAATGTTAAAATTGTACAAGGCATTGGTGAGGCCAATTCTGGAGTATGGAGTACAATTTTGGTCGCCTAATTATAGGAAGGATGTCAACAAAATTGAGAGAGTACAGAGGAGATTTACTAGAATGTTGCCTGGGTTTCAGCAACTAAGTTACAGAGAAAGGTTGAACAAGTTAGGTCTTTATTCTTTGGAGCGCAGAAGGTTAAGAGGGGACTTGATAGAGGTCTTTAAAATTATGAGCGGGTTAGACCGAGTGGATAAGCTTTTCCCATTGAGAGTAGGGAAGATTCAAACAAGGGGACATGACTTGAGAATTAAGGGACAGAAGTTTAGGGGTAACATTAGGGGGAACTTCTTTACTCAGAGTGGTAGCTGTGTGGAATGAGCTTCCAGTGGAAGTGGTGGGGGCAGGTTCGATGTTATCCTTTAAAAATAGATTGGATGGGTATATGGACGGGAAAGGAATGGAGGGTTATGGTCTGAGTGCAGGTAGATGGGACTAGGGGGAAGTATTTATTAAAAAAAAAAAAAAAAAATTAAAAAAAATGTTCGGCACAGACTTGAAGGGCTGAGATGGCCTGTTTCCGTGCTGTTATGGCTATATTGTTACCTTGACAAATCAAATGTCCGAGGTATTGGAATGTACTGCGGGTATGAGCTCTTTCTGTCCACATTCTCAACATATCCACTTCACTGAGGCATGAAAGAGTCAGGATTTCTTTGAATGATATATCTGAATTTGCACTTGTGCAAGAGTGCAACAGGAAACCTTGAAACATGCTTTGGGAGAGGATAACAAGGAGGAAATATTTTAACAACACTGTGTACTAATTTCATATGATTCAGTTTGAAAACTTCCAATCAAATTGCTAAGATAATATTATATATCCCCCAAATTAATAACATCAAACTTTTGTCAGTATGCAGCTGTTTCATGTTTGAAAGCATTGCTGTTACTTGTGTTTGCTGTTAACTAATTAATAGTCCTCACAGATACACATGATTAACTGGGTGAGATTTCTCTGCTATATTTGGATTGTCAGAATCTAGATGATTACAACACTATTTTCCTTTTCATATCCCAACTTATGCCATCATTATCACCACAACCTTTCACCTGTATAGGCGAAAAGGCAACCACAAATGTGGGATGATAGCTTGGTTTTCCTTTTAATTCATGAATATTTGATTTACAGTTTGGCTTTTTCAATGTTCAATGAATTTGCAAAGGATGTGTCAAGAATTTTCTACCTTTCATCTTTTAAACATTTTTTATTTTCCCTTTTTAGTTCATGTAGCCAGTGTCATCTTGGGCAACTCAAACTGCTGTTGGTGGATCATGCAAAATGGGCCACAACTTCAATTTTGCCACAATTTTTGGTATAGCCTATTTGCCTTCTATTTCTATCAACTCTTTGTTAGTCTCTTGTTCCTACTCCTCAATTCAGTGGGAACAGAACTCGTACAATATCTGACCACTTTTTATTAAACAGTCCATCTAGGAATAATATATATTTGCTCCAGAAATGTAATTGCAATGTGTGTCCAGGCCCATGAGCATAGAAACTATTGCTTAGTGCCTGTGTATCTGGACAAGTATTTAATATTTTATTTACAAAATGTACCATGGCAGATGTTTGTTTTTCTACTGGTTACTCTTCTAATTACAAACTATTTGTTAGGCTTGGCACGACCTGCAGCTAGCTTAATTATCACTGAGCAAACCATTCTCCTGAAGTATCAAGTCTTGCAAGCATGCAGATTCACCTTAATTGAGGAATCTATGTTATCAATTAACATTAAATATACAAATGAATAGTCTTGTTATCACATCCTTTCCTCTAGTTCTTTTAATGGTATTGAAATGTATGCAGCAACAGATTTCATGTTTGATTCTGCTGATTTTCGACCAGGATGATGATGGAGCTGAAGCAAGCCATCTCAGAACAGTTGTCCAAAATTGAGCATGACTGTACCCTCCATCACTTTTTTAATCTGGGGAGAAGTTTATTTGTGTAGACATTGTGTGAGATACTTTGCAATGTTGCTGCTGGCTCATGATCAAAAATGGTAACTTGGACAAGCTGAAGGTGGACTAAGAATGATACATTCAGAGGAACTCTCTCTCAATTTTCTGGGGCGAAATATGAATAAAACAGATTAAAGCACAATGTGTCAACTCTTGGGTAGACACACAATGCTGGAGTAACTCGGTCTGAAGAAACATCACCCATTCCTTCTCTCCAGAGGTGCTGCCTGTCCCGCTGAGTTGCTCCAGCATTTTGTGCCTACCTTCGATTTAAACCAGCATCTGCAGTTCTTTCCTACACATGTGTCAACTCTTTACAGGATGATGGAAGAATAATTGAAAAGCAAATTATTTCTGCCTATAGCATTCAATGGCCAATTGGCCACTTCAAGGGCTCAATGGAAATCCGAAAGATCACATCCTCTTGGATGGTTAAAATATCATTCAGCATGGAAATAGGCCCTTTGGCCCAACTTGCCCATGCTGACCAATACCTGCCATCTACACTAATCCCACCTGCCTGCATTTGACCCATATCCCTCTAAGCCTATCCTTTCCATGTACCTATCTAAATGTTTCTTAAATGTTGTGAAAGTACATACCTAAATAACCTCCTCCAGCAGTTTGTTTTATACGCCCAACACCCTTTGTGTAAAAATAAAATTTGCCCCTGGGATTCCTATTACATTTTTCCCCCTCTCCTCATTTGTGGTGAGAAGCATCATGAAAACATGGGGGGGAAATAGAACAAACTAAACAAAATAGTGTTGATGCACTTTGATATGGAATGAATTCAGAAGAGAATAGCAACTGAACCATCCTACCAACAACTAGAGAGCTGTCCCGAACTACTATCTACTTCATTGGAGACTCTCAGATTATATTTGATCGGACTTTATTGCACTAAACGTTATTCCCTTTATCATGTATTTGTACACTGTGGCTGGCTCGATTGTCACATATTGTTTATTCGCTGACTGCTTAGCACATGATAAACTTTTCACTGTACCACAATACATGTGACAATAAACTAAACTCCATCTCAAACTCAAAAGAATCTTTGGCTCTTTACTAATTAACACCCTGACTATCTTTTCATTGCAGGACACGCTACCTGTTCCGTGAAACCTCTGTGTCTTTGCCTCCACAACCCCTCCTGGTAAGTAACTTAATCACATTTTATTGATCATATTTGATTAACTGAAATGCCTATTGCCACAAATGGGAAGACCAGGGTAACCTTTACAAATGCCAACATCTCTGACTCTGGTTTTCAGAATTGTTTCATATTTGTACCAGATTAAGCGAGCAGCTTTAAGGTGAGTAGCACATGGAAGATGGGTCTTCCTTTGTTCGATGCACATTCATTGTATCTGATATTCATCATGTGATGATGGGTTGATTGAAGCATTTGATGATATGATGAACAACTGCTGTGCACTTGCACTATCGCAAACCAGAGGTGACTAACTGGTTTCAGATGATGCACTTTGCAAAAAGAACTGAGCTGATTTGACCCATCTGGAACAGTTACCAAGTAGTTTTCATACACTTGCAGTTGAGCTAAAGGGAGCCATATTGCCTTTTTTCATAGCTCACAGCTGGGTTGGAGAAAGACTGAGCGCAGAAGCAGGCTCCTCAGCCAGAGTCTGAGCCGATCACTAAGCACCCAAGTTTTTGGGAGGTGGGAGTAAATTGGAGCACCCAGAGGAAAACCACACAGTCACAGTGATAACATGGAAACTCCACACAGACAAACCTGGAGATCAGGACTGAACCCAGATTAATGGACCTGCAAGGCCACTCATGCTCTAAAAAGCCATGTTTCAAACATTGTGATATCTTCCAGTAAATAATATCTCGAAAATAAAAATAATATTTGTCCTCTTTTTCAATAAAATGATTTCCTAACTAATAAAATATGGAGGTTTCATAGTTTAAACAGATAATATAAAACCATCAAATAGAAAGGGCTATCATAGAATGAACATCATTAGCACACCAGGTAAAATAATTATTTCCCATGTATAGTTGGGATTGAATGTAGCATTAAACACTTTGGGTATGTTATTTTCCAGTATTTCTAATGGCCATAGATCATGATGGGATATCTGGTTCATTTAAAAACTAATCCATGTGGATTATGTTGGGATTTGTGTTTTACTCCAATGAGATTATCATTAAATGGATGAAAGGCCAGGATCCAGACACTTTAGTCTTGGAATCATGTTGTCATTATTGTGGTTTCAAAGACCTTTGCTCTGGAACTAGCTGCACCTGTGGGGAAGTTGATCCAGTGCCGTTGCAGCACTGGCATCAACCCTGCACTGTGGACAATTGTATGGGGACACAGTGTTCATAAAAAGCAAAACAAATTTGCTGAATTAACACCCATTCAATCTACTCTAATTCATTGGCAAAATGATAGAAGCAGCAAAGAGCTATTGCAGCCCTTTATAGAGGTTGGGTGTCGTGTGGTGAATGATTCACTTCCTAATACTCTCGGTCTTTCCACCGTAAACTTGGCACAAGTCTGGAGTGTAGTGGAATACTCTTCCCTTGCCTGAATCCATCACCAAACAGCCTCAATTAATGTGACTCTACCGCAAAGTTATTTGCTCCAACATTAGGACAAGGGGACTGCAATGTTCATCTACGAAATGCACTTCAGTTACTCGCCCAGGCTACTTTAATAGCACTTCCCTAATCTCAATTTTTACCACTGAGGACGATGTGTGGCTCTTTGGTATGTCAAACCTGGGAAAGACTTGCATTGTAAATGATGGAGCCTTGGAGAGTGATGCAGAATACAAGGGCATGGTTCCCTAAAAGTGGCGGGTCAGATGGACTGTGTGGTGAAGGAGTGTGTTTCCTTCACTGGGAAAGGCTTGGAGTACAGAATTTGGCACATCACGATACAGCTGTACAAGTCATTGAGACCTCACTTGGAATACTATGTGCAATATGTTCATTTAGGAAGGAAATGAGGAGAAATGTATTTAGTCAGATGGTGGTGAATCTGTGGAACTCTTTGCCACAGAAGGCTGTGGAAGCCAAGTCCGTGGATATTTTTACGGTGGAGATAGATAGATTCTTGATTAGTATGGATGTAAGGGGTTAAGGGGAGAAGGCAAGAGAATGGGGTTAGGAGAGAGATGGATCAGCCGTGATTGAATGGCGGAGTAGACTTGATGGGCCGAATGGCCTAATTCTACTCCTATCACTTAACCTTATTCCAGTCTCCCAGCGCCAGGAGGGTGTCATTATGTTGCAATGGGTGCAAAAGAAATGGGCTTCAGTTAGAGGGAGAGGTTGGAAAGTTGGTAACATTACTTTGGTGGATTATAGCTGAAGGGTGACCTTATTGAGGTGTACAAGGTCACGAGGGGCATGGATTACAGTGAACACTCGCATTAGCGCTTAACTAGAGATTTAAGAGGAACTTTGGGGGAAACCTTTTCATTCCGAGGGTAGCCCATATCTGAATTGAACTGCCAGAAGAAGCTATAGAAGTGGATATAATTACGACTTGTAAAAGGCATTTAAACAGATATATGGATAGGAACGGTTTAGAATGCCATGGGTCAAATGCTAACTGGGTCTGTATGGACAAGGTGGGCCAAAGGGCCTGTTCCATTCTGATTGCACCTTCAGTTCCTCTAACTTTCTCTCTTGTATACCAGTACCTGAAACATTTCTTCCCAAACAATCACTTGTTCCATTACTGTTTTCTTGTCAACATTTAATTCCATTTTATCCTAGTTAATTGGCCCCTCATTACATTAAAGTTATCCCTCTTCTAGTTTATTTGTTTTACTTTGATGATGGAGAAAGACACAAAATAATCCAATCTATTTTTTACAGGCTTTACCCAAATGTCCTTTCACAGACATTTGTTCCACTTGGCCTTCCTCATTCCCGAGCACTAGATTCAGCAATACATTCTTCTTATTTGCACTGAGAATTCATTAGTTCTCCTGAATACATTCAAAAACATTGCACTAGCTTTTCATTTACTCCAATATTTCAAACAATATATTGAGAGTTAACCTGCCAAATATCATTAATCTATAGTTTATGCTCATTTCTGACATCTCTCCATTCCAATGACGTTTAGTTTTAGAGATTCAGTGTGGAAATGGACCCTTTGTGTCCATGCCGACCATCGATCACCCATACACTATGGTGCCTATTCCGCTGTTACTCCAGCATTTTATGTCTACCTTCGATTTAAACCAGCATCTGCAGTTCTTTCCTGCACTATCTCTATGTTATCCCACTCTTGCTCTTGGAGGAATTTACAGAAGCCAATAAACTTAAGCCAGTAAACCTGGGAGGAAACTAGAGCACCCGGAGTAAACCCATGCGGTCACAGGGAGAATGTACCAAGAGAGGAGGAGAACTGTGTCGGAGGGAAGAACTACTGGTGATCTTGGGGCAGCATGCCGGCTCTGGGTCTGGCTTGAACAAATATGTTAGCACTTGGCACTAGAATGGTCAGCCCAATGTGTGCATGGCACTTGCTCTTCCTCGCTATGTCCAGACATGTTATTGATAAAATAAACAAATGTAACTATTCAAATTGGATGTTTACTTATTTCAGACAGCCTAATTACAACAGTCAAAAGACACATGGACATAAACATGGATAGGATAGGTTTGGAGAGACATGGGCCAAGCACAAGCCAGTAGGACTAGCTAAGTTAAGCAATTTATTTGTCATGGACGAATGGACCAAATAATCTGTTTCTGTGCTGTGTAGCCCCATAACACTATAAGATTTGTCAGAGGTAACAGCCAGAGTGATGGACCAAATTAATTTGTAAGTTATTTTCTTCTGTGTTTTGTGAATTCCTTTACCATTACATTACATTAGGACGGAAGTCTCCAATTCTCTTTTGTTTATAAATTGCAATCAATTTTGAAGGGGGATACTGTAGCCAAGATCTGAGTCAGTTGCAATACAAATTTGGCTTGTGGTTGTCCTACCAGGCTAAAAGCATTGTAGAATGAAACGTTAGTCATCACATGTCATACAGCTATAGCCTTCCTCACTTACACAGGCACCATTTATATTGCAATGTCTCTTGTAGCTTTATCATTCGTCAATATTATTTGGGGGATGCATTTCCACAGACATTCCATAAGGCTCCTCTCTTGTCTCCAGTGGGAGTCTGGTCAAATGGCTTGGAGAGAAACCCTGCTGCTTTTCTTAATCACAGTTAAACAAAAAAACAAAAAAAACGGTGTGTGTGATTGGCCAGAGGCTCTGACTCGTACATCAAAGTGAAGAGCTGGTGATGGGCCCTCTTTACCTTTAAAATGTTCCTGCTTTCCCAGCCCACAGAACTGGAAGCCGATGTTCTGTCAGATGATATATATTGGCCTCCAAAGGGCAATGAAAATCAATGGATCCTGCTTTTGTGGAGTGGTGACAGGGAAATGCCTTTGTACAAGATTAGTGCGGGTTGGAATAGTCACCAGCGAAATTCATAGCAACCCCTTCGGGAATGGCATGGTGCCAGAATTTTCATTAATTTGAGGTGCAGGTGTTGATAAACCCACTCAGTTGTCTCCCGAAATATTGACGTTGTGACAACATTTTGTTTTGAAATAATCTGACGTTTGTGTGGTGAAGGTTGACACACAATGCTGTACCATGTGGGGAGCTCCAGGATTATAACTGAGTGATGACAAAGGGAAATGATGTTTCCTTACAAGAGCACTGAGTCTGAAGAAGAGTCCCGACTTGAAACGTCGCCTATCCATGTTCTCCAGTGATGCTGCTTGACCTGCTGTGTTACTCCAGCATTTTGTGTCTTTCCTTGGTAAAGTTTGTTGTTTCTACTGTGCCGAGTTGTTTTTGTTTTTTTAAAATAAGGGAATTAAGGAGGAAATGTTCTGAAATTCCTGTGGCCTTCTGGGGGAAGAGAAGGCAGCTTGAACAGTGCTGTTGTAATTATCCTGCCGTGACTATCCTGACCATTATATATTTCCTAGATCAGATGCACAGTGTCTCTTGCCAAGAGGAGGCAAATCGAGGACCAGAGGACATAGGTTTATGGTGAAGGGGAAAAGATTTATTAGGAATAGACAATAGGTGCAGGAGTAGGCCATTCAGCCCTTTGAGCCAGCTGATCATCCACAATCAGTACCCCATTCCTGCCTTCTCTCCATATCCCTTAACTCCCTAAGAGCTCTAACTCTCTCTTGAAAGCATCCAGAGAACCAGCCTCCACTGCCCTCTGGGGGAGAGAATTCCACACACTCACAACTCTGTGTGAAAAAGTTTTTCCTCATCTCCGTTCTAAATGGCTTACCACTTATTCTTAAACTATGGCCCCATGGTTCTGGACTCTCCCAACATCAGGAACATGTTTCCTGCCCCCAGTGTGTCCAAACCCTTAATCTTATGTTTCAATAAGATAACCTCTCATCCTTCTAAATCTGAGGGGTAACTTTTTCACACATAGGGTGGTGGATGTATGGAACAAGCTGCCAGAGGAGGTAGTTGAGGCTGGGGCTATCCCAACGTTTTAAGAAACAGGTAGACAAAAGTGCTGGAGAAACTCAGCGGGTGCAGCAGCATCTATGGAGCGAAGGAAATAGGCAACGTTTCGGGCCAAAACCCTTCTTCAGACAGTTAGACAGGTATATGGATAGGACAGATTTGGAGGGGTATGGACCAAACGCAGGCAGGTGGGACCAGTGTAACCAAGAAGGATTATGTTGTGATGAATGTGTAAGCCTTCTGTCTAAGTTATTTATATTTTCATGCACTGAAGAAATAGTAAAACTAGAGCAAAACAACATTACTTTGATAACTAACTTTTATTTTAATTGTTCATTTTTCGAGGTATTACTTTCATTCCTGCGATGGCATTATCAGATGAGGAGTAAAGTATACAATTCTCATTCATCCGCCCCAACATTGTGCTTTAATTGTAAATTGGTTCCTGAACTGCACGAATGTAAAGTCGTCTTTTGCATGACCTCTCCGAATGAAATTATTAACTCTGTGTACAAGCGAGGAACTGCAGATGCTGGTTTACCAAAAAAAAGACAGTGCTGGAGTAGCTCAGTGGGTCAGGCAGCATCTCTGGAGAACCTGGAAAGGCAATGTTTTGGGTTGGGACCCTTCAGTCACAAAAAAGATCTCTACCCGAAACATTGCCTGAATCCATGCTCTCCAGTGATGCTGCCTGACCCACCGAATTAATCCAGTACTTAAAAAAAAAAAAATCAAAAAAAAAAAATCAATTTAATGCGTGTTTGATAATGCCAACTCAAATTTAATCTGTCCAAACTATTTCATTTGATACTCTTCGATCCAGTAGAAACGAACATTTATCCCATCCGACTGATCCAAAAATAAAAACTAAATTTAAATCTGTCTTTCTACCACAAGGTAACATTATAGGTTGCTTTGCAGTAAATGTTATTATGCACCTACGATCCTCTGTGAAATTCATTATAGCTCCAAGTTCTGTTATCTGCAAATTTGATTCTGTAAACACACAAATCCAGATCATTAGTGTGTATTAAGTGAAAAACAATGGCTTTGGTACTGTTCCCCAGGGAACTCCAATTTACAACCCTCCAGTATGAAAAGCAGCCACACATTTGTTGCTATTCTCCGTCTCCTGTTACTTAGCCAACTTTTGATCTATTTTGTCACAGTCCCTTTTTAACTGCATGGTCAAATCTTGATGACAGGCCAATAATGTGGCACCTTATCAAATATCCTGTTGCAAATGCAATATTCTGCACCTACCTCAAGAACTCTTTGTTACTTAACCAAAAAACACAATCGAGATTGGAAGACGTAATTTGCCTTTAATACTATATGTCCTTATTCACATTTGCTAATCAAGTCAAATCTATCCAAGTGAAGATTATTTCTGCCCAATTATCTTTCCTAGAACTTTCCCACTGCCAAGCTTAAAATGATTGCCCTTCAGTCAAACTTTATTCTGTCATTTATTTTTGAGCAGTTTAAAGTTTGTAACTTTCCAGTGCTCAGGCCTCGCCCCTGATCCTGTGATGTTTGGAAGATAATGGATAAAGCCTATTCATCATCTTCTCTTAATATCCTAGTTTGCATCCCATCTGGACCAGGTGAATTATCCACTTTAAATGTAGCCTGCCTTTTCCTTTCCCCCCCTCATTAATTTTTAGCCCATCCAAAATCTTCCCTTGCTTCGACACGGACAGCATATTCTTCCTAATGTTAGCAATTCAATTAGTGCCTCCGCTGTTCCCGCTGCCTCCATGAGTACATTTCCTTTTCAGTCTCTGATTTGCCTCACCTCTCCTCCCACAACCTTTTCCCCGTTCACATGCGTGCAGAATAGTTTTGAATTTCCTTTTATGTCTGCTGCCAGTCTTTTCTCATGCTCTTTCTTTGACTTTCTTATTTCCCTTTTCACTTCCCCTCTGAACTTTCTGTAATCAGCCTGGTTCTTATTTTCGTTAACAACCTGGAATCTGTCATATGCTCTGTTTTCTGCTTTATTTTACTCTATCTCTTTGGTCATCCAGGGAGTTCTGTCTTTAATTTCCCCACCATTTTTCCCCCATGAGAATATTGTTCAATTACATTTTTTTTCCTGCCAAGCTTTGATTTCCAATTTACCCATACCAGATCTGTTCTCATCCCTTTGAAATTGGCTTTTCTCCAATGGACTGTTTTTACCTTTAAGTGGTCTAAGTCCTTAATCCAGAGCATTTCTAAATCACGCTATTAGAATCACTGTTTCCCTGATGTTCCCACAATGACACTTGCTCCACTTCTCCTGGCTTATTTCCCAGAACCATGTCCAGCAATGCTGCTTTCTTCATTGAGTTAGACCATGGTGATCAAGAAAGGTCTCCTGAACACAATTCAGGAACTCCTCGCCTTTCTTCTAATTTTACTATCCTAGTCTTTACTCGGGTGGTTATTATCACTACCCTATGACATAAACGTTCCTGCAAATTTGCTCTTCAATGTATTTCCCACTATTGGCAGCTCTATAAAATAATTCCAATAGTCTTCTTTCATGTCCATCT
The DNA here is from genome assembly GCA_038087875.1 of Malacoraja senta. Lineage (NCBI taxonomy): Eukaryota > Metazoa > Chordata > Chondrichthyes > Rajiformes > Rajidae > Malacoraja > Malacoraja senta. Next base: position 366,471,534 of record CM075977.1, read on the forward strand.
TCCATGTTTCAAATGTTGACATCGCTATCATCGTCCGTCCTGAAAAGGACGCAAGCTTCCGGCGACAATCAATGGGAGCCATTAGTTGTTGCAATAGATGATGGTGGTAGCAGAATTAGCTCTGAATACTTCCAGTTTCCAGTCCCACGACGTGGACGCTTCTGCTATGGAGCCGTTCCAATAGTATAATAACAGCTCTGGGTCTTGTTTCTCAACAAATAGACGCCCCCCCAGTGTCAGTTCAAGGACATCTTTTATCTGTAGTAGTGATATATTCTGTTTAATCAGTACTGACATTCCCTTTTCTTCCCTTGTCTCTCCTGCACAAATTTATATCCAATATTTTATACATGACATAGATCCATAAACTACTTCAGACCAAATGACAAGAGAAGGTGTTAAATAGTTCTTTAAGTAATTTAAGACCTACATTGGAACAGTTTTCTTCTATGAATGAAAATAATTGTGAAAGACACAATTCATGGTGTGACAAATGTATTATTGTTTTAATACACCTTGCATGTAGGGTTTCACAACAATGAATGTCCACATGATCCTAGACACCTGTCAAAATATCACCCACTGCCTATACTATGCACTTGCCGGTGGCAAGTGCACCACATAACCAGCAACACATTCCATATCTCCACAAGACTTTTATTAAGACTTCAGAGCTTTCAACTACCTTTCTGAACTTAAAATGGTTGTTTTTTTATTATCTTTTCCCACATCTAAACGGTACCAGATGCATAATAAATGGAATATTGCACAGGTCGTGGTACATTACAGGGTTTAATTCATTTATGAGAAAGAGCTGACAACTCATTTTTGCCTGTGGCATTTATGAATTGTGGGTCTGTCACGCTGATGAAATCTCATTTACTTACTAGACAAAATCCAAACTTGCGTAAGAGGATGCATGAGGATGGGACCATGGATATAAATCGGAATGGGCAGTAGTGTAAAATGGTCGAAAATTTTCTCAAGTCCTTACCAAGTGAACTGGATCTGTATCCTTGATTGGCACCCAGTGCTCATTAGTACGATGCAGGTGGTGTCAGGCTTGACTACCACCAAGCTTCGGGCATATGTTTCAATCCATGTATTTATTGTCTGAAGATGGGTCTTGACCCGAAACATTACTTGTTCCTTTCCTCCAGAGATGCTGCCTGACCCACTGAGTTACTCCAGCCTTTTGTGTCTGTTCAAACCAGCATCTGCAGTTCCTCATTTACTTACTAGACAAGTAGCACCAGTTCTGATATTAACTTCATTATTTTAAATTGTGCTGCCAAGGTATAATTTAAGACCTGTGTACCAGACATTTAGACTTTAACGATACAGCGTGGAATCGGGCCCTTCAGCCCACCGAGTCCGTGCTAACTAATGGTCACACCAGACACATCACAGGGTTGCTTCACACTAGGGACAATTTACAAAAGCCAATTAACCAACAGATCTGTATATATTTGTAGTGTGGGTGGAAACCAGAGCACCCAGGGATAACCCACATGATCATGGAGAACGTCCAAACTCCACATAGTCAGCACCAGTAGTCAGGATTGAACCCAGGACTCTGGCACTGTAACTGGCAGCAACTCTACCTCTGTGTGATTGTGCCTGTGCTGCGGACAGGTCTATTTATATTTATTTATATTTATATTTATATTTATATTTTAAAAAAATTAGATTTAAAAGATCATTTAATTTATTAGGGTTAGATTTATTATTGTCATATGTCCCGAAGTACAGTGAAAAGCTTTGTTTTGCATGCTATCAACTAAAATAATACTATACATAAACATAATACATAATAATACTATACAATCGTCAAACTCAATACATTACCAGAGCAAAGTGAAAGATACAGAGTGTAGAATATAGTTCTCAGCATTGTAGCGTAACAATTTTATAGACAAAGTTCAATGTCTGCAATGAGTCTGAGGAGAATAGGATCGTTCCTTAACTTATGGAAGGACTGTTTAGAAACCCGATAACTAAGAGGAAGAAGCTGTTTCTGATTCTAGTGAGTCTGGTGCATCATCTGCCCAATGAGAGTAGGGAGAAGAAGGATTGACCATGGCGAGACAAATCTTTGATTTTGTTCACTGCTTTCCCGAGCAGTGGTAAATGTAGATGGATTCAATGGTGGAATTCTAGTATGTGTGATGGACTGGGTTACATCCAAAACTCTGCAATTTCTTGTGATCTTGGGCAGAACTGTTCCAAAACCAAGTTGTAATTTGCAACATTTGCCTTGTTCTCTCTAGCTGCCTCTATTCACTCTGGACTTAATCCCTTTTCCTATCTGTTATTTGTGCCAAAGTCAAATATAATTGATGCAGAGTTTTGAAGGGATTCTGCACTGTTGGATAAGCTTTTTCTTTCTCCTGAAACTTTTAACAGTAGACACAATGAGCTTGTTTGCGAGAATACAAAAAGCTCATGGCACTATTTTGATAAAGAGCAACAGTGCTAATGCTGCTGTCCTAACCAATGTTTATCCTTCACACTCCACATTATAAAACTGGCTATATTTCATAATTTAATTGGTTGCAACATCAATATTTGAAAAATGTCATTTCTTATCTTGAAATATATCATAATCATATTTAACGTGCAATGATTGCACTGCAGAGGGCAAACATTGTTGGAATGACCAATGTGATGCATTATTAATGCATGTTCCCTTGACCAATATGGTTCACAAGATTGTAATCAATTTATTTATCTGTATGAGCCATTATTTTAGCAATCCTGTGTGTGGACTGCTACTATTAGAAATAGAATGCTTTATTTCAAATTATCCATATACATAGAACATTGCCTAACCAGTCCTGTAAAGCTGCATCATGACTTCCTGACTCTTGTATTCATCACTTCAACCTCTGCTGCAAGTATACCATCTGCCTTCTTTACCTATGTGGAATTGTCTGCCTCAGAAGGCAGTGGAGGCCAATTCTCTTGATGCTTTCAAGAGAGAGTTAGATAGAGCTCTTAAAGATAGCAGAGTCAGGCGAGAAGGCAGGAACGGGGTACTAATTGTGGATGATCAGCCATGATCATATTGAATGGTGGCGCTGGCTCGAAGGGCCGAATGGCCTACTCCAGCACCCATTGTCACGGTTTACTTGTATTGCCACTTTCAGGGAGTTATGGACTTGGACTGTTCAACAATGCTATGAAGGTTATGCCACTAACTGTATATTCTCCCCTTGTATTTGACCTCCCAAAGTACAACAACTCACACTGGCTCAAATTAAACTCCAGCTGCTATTTCTTCACCCATTTCTGCAGCTGATCTATATCACGCTGTATACTTTGAAAGCCTTTCTCATAGTACGTGACCCCAGCAATCCCTGTCATCTAAGTGTACTAATCAACCAGTCTACATTTATGTCCAAGTCATTTATATATTTCTATATAATATTACAAACAACAGCAGTCCCAGCACAGATGCCTGTGGAACTCCACTGGTCACTGATCTCCAGCCTGAATATTGTGCTTCCACCACAACCCTGTCTTCTATCAGTAAGCCAGTTCTGAATGCATATGTCCAAGTCACTGTTAATCCCTTGCATCTTAACATGCATGTACATGGATGATTTATGGAATTAATATTTTGTATTTATGTAATTAGCAAGCTTGTATTAACAGCAGTATCTATATGAGCAAATCTTATTGATCATTGTAGAGGCAGTGAATTGTACTTGCATTGAAATGATTCCATTGATGTTTGGTCTAAATAACAGTCTGGTTTTATTATCAAAGTCTGTCCAAATACGTTTGCAATCAGTAAAATGGGGAATTGTGCTGTTGGTCATTTTTTTATTTGGAACTGAATTATTACTGCCAAAACTCATTTGACATGAAACAATCCACAAAGAGAGGAGGAGTTCCTTCCATTAATGTGTGTCAGATTTAGCCTTGGATCCAAGAGGTGAAAGAACAGAACACAATAACCCAGTGCACCAACATCACAGCCTGACTCTCCTCTTGTCCAAATTTGCTTTTGCTTTTGAAATAATTGCATTCAGCAAATTGTTAGTTATGAAATAATAAAAAAAATCTTTGCCAACAATGCTAACTGGAAACATACAACTCTTTAATATTATGTAAAAGAAACACAATTATATAATACCCAGTGAAACATTATTATGTTTAGTGAATAAATACAGGAAACACATGTAATATATTCACTTCATTGCTGAAGTCCTAATGGTATCCTGAAATGTACTGTTTCCTTTGTTGACAAATGCTCATGTCAACTATGCTTACAATTAGTTTTTGTTTCTTGATGTGAACTTATGGACTTTACTGTTGTGCTTCAATACAATTTTGAATGTAAAAATAATTATCCCCAGGATTTATGTTATCATAGAGTTATTCTAAGTTCTCTGCATCCTTAAATCTTGTGTTGCTTTTTACTTTTTGTTGTTATTGGCTTGGAGCAATGAGGCTTGTGAAATGTGGTTAATAGAGATGCAAGAATGTAGTGAAAAGTGGTCCTTTAATTGTTTTACTGCTCCTCCTACTGAATGCATCAAGCCTTTTTTTCCAAATTGGTATAAATTAATAATTGGAGCACTAGATTATATCTGCAAAGGATTTGTATAGTGGTATTTCACAGTAGAATTATTGAAATAGGCTTGCCTCAGCAAAACAGCATTTACTTCAAATCGATACTGTCTTGGGACAGATAGTACACAAATCCTGTGAAGACTGAATCAAGTAGAAGTGATAGGGGGAAGATTCCTTTCCTGAAGGGCAACCGTTAAACCAGGACAACCGTAGGCAGCGCGGTGGCACAGCGATAGAGTTGCTGCTTTGCGGTAACAGTCCCAGGTTTGATCCTGAGTACAGGTGCTGTCTGTGTTCTCCCCATGACAGTGTGGGTTTTCCCTGCATACTCCAGTTTCCTTCCACACTCCAGATGTGCAGGTTTGTAGGTTATTTGGCTTCGTGATAAAAATGGTAAATTGTCCCTAGTGTGTAGGATAGTGCTAATGTGCGGGTAATGTTGGTCGGTGCGGACTCGGTGGGCCGAAGGGCCTGTTTGCGCACTGTACTTCTAAACTTAATAAAACCAGCCTGGCAGCTTTTACGGTCAATTTTGTTCCTTGGCATACTGTAAAGTAATCAGATTTACTAAATATAGTTAACAAATTGTCATGCTAAAATATAAATGCACAATCGTTTGGTTTAGGGATACAGCATGGAAAGGCAGAGATGGATAGATTCCTGTGACTGAGACGTTGTAGCCATTACAGAAATCTGGCTAAGAGCAGCAGGATTGGCGGCATAATGTTCCAGGGTACTGGTCCTGGAGAAATAGCGATAAGGATAAAAGAGGAAGGGATGGTCCTTTATTGATTAAGGAGAATGCCATGACAGTAGTCCAAGGTGACATTGCTAATGATTTGTCCAGTGAGGCTGTCTGGGTGGAGCTGAGAAATTAAACTGGGTATGATCACCTTGTTGGGAGTGTACTCTAGGCCCCTAACTAGTTAACACAGATTAGAAAAACATATGCCAGGAGATTGCAGGCAGCTGAGGCAATGTACACCAAGACTGTCATGGTGCCGAAGGATTAGATGGGGTAGAATTTAGAAACATACAAAATAGGTGCAGGAGTAGGCCATTTGGCCCTTTGTGCCAGCATTGCCATTCAATATGATCATGGCAGATCATCCTAAATCAGTACCCCATTTTTCTGCTTTCTCCCCGTATCCCTTGATGCCATTGAATCTTTGATTCCTTGAATTTGTCATATATATTCAGGAAAGTTTCCTCATGCAATACATAGTGTTCTTCAATGGAGAGGGCAACGCTTAACCTACCTCTTAGGCTATTAGGAAGGGCAAGTGACTGCAGTATCTATGACGAGCCTTTTGGGACCAACAACCACAGTTTTATTATTTTTAAATAGTTATAGATAAAGGTAGTGGGCCAACTTTGATGGTTTCCTGTCTCAAGAAGGGTCTCGACCTGAAACGTCATCCATTCATTCTCTCCAGAGATGCTGCCTCACCCGCTGAGTTACTCCAGCATTTTGTGTCCATCTTTGATGGTATCAGACAAACTTGCTAAAGTTGATTGCTGTAGGCTGTTTGCAGGCAAAAGATCATCTGGAATGTGAGATGTTTTTAAAAGTGTGATGACAAGAGTTTAGGGCATGCATGTTCTTGTTAGTGAAGGGCAAGACGGATGGGAGTAAGGAAGCTTGGATGATGAGACAAATTGAAGCTCGGGTCAGGACCAAGAAGGATGCATGGGACAGGTATAGGCAGGTGGGACCAAGTGCATCCCCAGAGGAGTTTCAGGAACTGAGGAGCATATAGCTTAAGAAGGAAATTGGGAGGCCAAAAAGGAGGCAAGAAATTGCTCTGGCACATAATGTGGAGAATCTAAAGAGATTTCATAAGTACATTAAGGATGAGGGTAACTAGTGAGAGAATTTCCCCTCTGAAACCAAAGCGCTCATGTCTGTGTGGTGCTGCAGGGGATGGGCAAGGTCCTCAATGAGTATTTATCCTCTGTTTTTACCATGGCGAAATACATGAAGACTGGGAAACTTGGGACAGTTGATGACGTCTTGAGTACAGTCTGTCTTATGATTACTGTGGTGCTAAATGTCCTGTGGTGTATGAAGGTAGATAATTCTCTTGGGCCTGGTCAGATATATCTGAGAACACAGTGGGAGGTTGGACAAGGAATTGCAGGAGCCCTGTAAATCTATTTAAGAAGGGCGGCATGGAAATGCCTGGGAACCATAGACTAGCGAGCCTATCATCTGTGGTAAGCAGAAAAAAACCCACAATTAAAGCCAGTAACAATCATGACAACAACATGTAATCATCATTGGGATGTCATTTAAAGAGTGAAGCAGAACAGCAATGTGCAGATCCCTCATTCCCAAAGGATGTGCTTGAAATATTTTGCCAAAATTAATCTCAAATCCTACATAAATGTTAACAGCTCAACATAATAAATAGGTGGCACAGAAATTGTTCATCGGAGATTATGTCAATGGAACAATTTTGTTTATGCAACTGGTCATTCTTGCTGCCAGATCCTGACCACATAAAATGCACCATGATAATGAGTTAATAGGTTGACAGCATAATCAATAGCAACTGTATTGAGACCCTCTGTGTTATGCCCCAGTTCTGACCCTCATTTACTTCATTAAAAATTCAATTTGTACGGCTGCAACAAAACCTAGTAGTGTTCTTTGCCACATACTGCAGGAAACATTGGTAAAGTAATTTTACTGAGGTTAAGTTTGTATTTGGTTCAGAGCAGATTTTCAGAATATGGGAGAAGTTGTTTCCGCGGCAGTTCTGTGATGATTTCAAGTATCTTGAAGTAAGCTGCAAAAAGTAAAAGAATCCATTGTATGAATTTTGTTTTCCAGTCCAAGGAGGGATAAGCATAACATTGTTTGTATGCAAAATACACATTATTTCCCTGCAGAGTGTCTGTTCTTCTGAAGAAGTCATGCAGTCTTGAAACCCCTCAATCCTTCCCCTAATGTCTTATGAAATATATTAGAAATGCTAAGAAGTGCTTTGTAAGCCAACGATACCATAACACAGGAGGTGTTGGCAAAGTTTACTTTATAGTTGAGCACGTACTATTATTGTGGCAGCTTTATCCTTGGCTTCATTTTAGTAAAATATATTAAATATTGATGCGGGCATATCTCTGAAGTTGCATTGATTCTTGAGCTGAATTATCACCATTGTATTACTGTATTAGTTCTATATCTTTACATTTAACCAGCAATGAGTATTAAATGCCAATATTTTTGAACAATGAACATTATAGCATATGCACAAACAATATTAAGATTTCATCAAACTTTAAACAATGATCAGCACAAAGAACTTCAAAATTAGAGATTCATGATTACCAAATTCAATAAAGCTCCAGGTGCTATCCAAGATTTTAAGTTATTTTTTAATTAATAATCAACATGCAGCACTAGAAATAATACGGAGTGACACACGTTAAAGCTGTGATAGAAATTATGATCTGATGTGTAAAGACTGATTATTATACACCACTGAAGTGACTGGTGTTGTGGTGATGGTGGATATCTTTTTTTTCTTCTTTGAATGCAAATTCATCCTCGGATCTGTGGATTTAATTTCTGATTTTATACAAATTTAAGTATTTTGCCCAGTTTTTTACCACAATAATTCCCGTGTTATTCCTCTAAGTTCAAGGTTGTCCAGAAATCCATACCTCCTCTGTTACACCAAACATACTATAAAGTAGCATCCATGCATTGTATTTTCCCTTACAAATTCAGTTCCATTGAATCGTAGAATTATTACTGCTCGCAAGGTGTTAAAGGCCTGTCTCACGGGTATGCGGTTACTGGCGGTGAAGCAGGAAGTTGGGACTGCTCGTGGACTGCCAGAGACAGCGCATGGCCCGCGGGGTCAGTCCCACGCACACCGCCGGGACCGTGCGGTGCTCACAAAAAGTCGACAACGTTCAAAAATGTTGTCATACCGCACAGCCGCCACCAGTGCAGCACGAGCACCGCCAGAGCCGCCGCCAGTGCGGCGTGAGCACCACTAGCACCGCCACAGTGCCGCAAGCCGAATTGACGTCATCGCATAGCGCGTTGCGTTGCACGATGTCGTCATCACCCAACACCGCACTCGTGGGACAGGCCGTGCGGTGATCACCCGGCATACGTGCGGCAACAGCTTCCGGTAAGGTTTAATTTTTTTTTTAACTTACCGCGAGCTCGTGGGACCAGCCATACGGAGATCACTCGGCCCCCGCGCGGCATCCGTGCGGTGCTCCTGCGGCATACGCGCCGCTCTCGCGGTAGCCGCGCGGCCCCTGCTTCCGGCAACGCCGCGCTTCACCGCCAGTAACCGCCTGCCCGTGGGACAGGGCCATTAGTTTGACCAATCTAGCTGTTCGTTGATCAATCCCATTTTTCTGCTCTTTCCCTATAGACTTGCAATCTATTCTAATGGTTAATTGTGTTTCTACCACCCTTGCAGGCAGTGATTTCCAGATCATAATTGCACTTTAAATATGAACTTATTTGCTCACATCTTCATTGGTACCTTATGCTGTTTTTTATTTATGTTTGTATCCTGGACCTTGAATCATTTGTTCTGCACCATCTTAAGGATCTTTGCCTTTCCATAGTTGGATAATCAGAATTGAATGCAATGCTCCATTTGTGCAGGAAGCAATGATTTGCACCGGTTCAATGTCATGCCACTGCCTTTGTTCTCTATGCAACTATTTATGAATCCCAAGGCTTTATTGATCACTCTTTCAATATGCCCTACCACTTTCATGGCATTGAGACTAAATTTCAGAAGATGAGTACAAGATATTGTCTATACTATTCAACCCATTTAACATTGCTCTGTTTTATTATTATGAAATAACTTGCATGGGAAAGAGTTTGGCAGTGTGTTTTTCATTGTTATACTAAACCAATTCTGTTTTCATAACTGAATTCCGAGTAGCAGAACTAACAATGGATCCATTTGAGAAAAGTGGTTGTAGAGAATCGAGGGAGGTTGAGGTTTTGGAATTGTCAGCCAACCTGTGATTTATGTTTCAAGTAAACGCTGTCCATTTTTGTTTTGTTTGAAGAATGAGACAAATTCAATGATATATTATGAACTTATAATGGAATGCAGCTTCCTTGAATCAGCAGAGCTTAGTTTCATTTAAGTTTTCATGTGCAAGAAGTTGTATTAATTTATTGGAAATTGCATTTTAGTCTTTTTAATATCCTAAGGATGGACTTAACTGGCAAGGCAAAATCCAACAGATTTCAGATCTAGCCAAGTATTTAATTTCTTGTTAATGTTAATATAATTTCTTTCCACATCTGTCCTCGTCTCCATTTGCTTTCTGTTCTCTTGCTCTCTGGTATACTTTTGAATATAATTGCTTTTGAGAATTAATTTCCAAAAGCACAAGATTCCCAGTATTAGTTTATTCAAGTAAATATTTTTCAAATCTGAGCCTTTACTACACGTATAGTGGGAGAGTCTGGGACCAAAGGTCATCACCTCAGAATTAAAGGATGTTCCTTTAGGAAGGAGATGAGGAGGAATTTCTTTAGTCAGGGCATGGTGAACCTGTGGAATTCATTGCCATAGAAGGTTGTTGAGGCCAAGTCAATTGATATTTTTAAGGCAGAGATAGATTCTTGATTAGTACAGGTGCCGGAAGTTATGGGGAGAAGGCAGGGGAATGGGGTTCGGAGGGAGATAGATCAGCCATGATTGAATGGCAGAGTAGACTTGATGGGCCGAATGGCCTAATTCTGCTCCTGTCCCATGAACTTATGAACATAATTGTAGTTAATACTACAAACACATAACTATTAGTCGGGCACAAAATTAACTGTGTCTGTGTAGCACCATTGAAATCAGTGAGGATATCAGTATCATACGTTATCCCCAGCCCAGTAATGGAGGTCTCTTGAGGGCAGACCATATTGTAGTTGAGGAGATGCTGGACATCATAAGGTGTCCCCAAAAGTGGAACGCACCAAGCAGGAGGATGACCCTTGTCACCCACTCTTCCAATGCGCCCAGGCACCAAAGAGGTTAAAATCCAGAAATGGCTTCCTACATGCAGTTCAACCCCTGAATGATAACCCCTGCACCTGTAGGATAGATGCTTGGATGACATGCCTGCAATCAAAACCCCACACACTGACACTATACCCTGAGGAATCCCTTCCATTGGGAGCGAAAGAGACATGGCCAGTCTGGCTCTGCCTCAATTACCTCTGAACATGGGTCGGACGGTGCAAAGCCCTCATGCAGAGGTGGGGGTACAACAACGATGGGCCAACTGAATGTGACTGCGGGGAGGCATCCCAAACTATGTAGCACTTACTTACCTGCCCCATCCTCCCAGAGCCTTGCAAACCAGAAGATCTAAAGGTCTTCAACCCATGTGCCAGAGCCTGCGTCATGCAGTGGGTTGGACAAGTGTAGCGACACGACAAGAAGAATAAGGTGAATGAAAGTAGGTACATCTCCCCAGCCTGATCAGATATATCCAAGGACACTGGGTAGATAGTGAAGAACTATGGAAAGAGAAAGATCCTCCAGAGAGTGTGGAAGAGATTTATGAGAGTAACTCAATGTTTGAGGTATTTCATTTGTAAAATCTTGGGGTTGTTCTCCTTGGAACAAAGGAAGATTGTGTTTGCTTGAGATGACTCGCGAGTATCTGCTCTGGTTTGCAGATTATTCAAGGTTCAGGACACAAAACCATTTTAAAAATAGGCAAAACTACCAATGAAGATGTGAGCAAATACTTTTCTATTCAGAGTGTAATTATGATCTGGAAATCACTGACGAAGGGTGGTAGAAACTAAATTAGCCAGTAGAATAGTTTGCAGCTCACTTGGGAAAGACTAGGAGAATGTGGTTGTTCGGTGAGCAGCTAGATTGGTCAAACCAACACCTTCCAAGTAGTAACAATTCCATGATTCAATGGAATTGAATTTTAAAGAATACAATACAACACATTGATGCTACTTTATGGTATGTTTGGTGCAACAGAAGAGGTATAGATTTCTGGACAGCCATGGGCTTAGACTATGTTAAAGGAATAATATGTAAGATATTGATGTAGCTATTGAGGTCAAAATATTTATCTATTTTTTAAATAAAATCAGAAATTAAATCCTCAAATCTGAGAATGAATTTGCATTCAAAGGTAAAATCCATTATCTTAAATGATCACAACACCTATCACTTCAGTGGTGTATCATATCAGTCTTTTCACACCATCAGATAAGTGTGAGGTGTTGCATTTTAGGACTTCAAACAAGAGCAGAAGCTTCACCGTGAATGGCAGGGCCCTGGGAGAGTGTTGTGAAGCAGAGAAATCTAGGAGTGCAGGTACATAGTTCTGTGTTCAGTTTTGATCACCTAGCTTTAGAAAGGATGTTGTTAATCTAGAATCTAGTGCAGAGAAAATTTGTGAGGATATTGCCAGAACTTGAGGGCCTGAGCTGGAGAGTGAGGTTGGGTGTCTCGGACTTTATTCCTTGGAGCGCAGGAGGCTGACGGGTGATCTTATGGGAGTGTATAGGATCATGAGGAATAGATAGGGCAGGTGCATAGAGTATTTTACCCAGAGTTGGGAAATCAAGAACCAGAGGACATGGGTTAAGGTGAGAGGGGAGAGATTTAATAGGAACCTGAGGGGAAAATATTTTGCACAGGGTCGTGGGTAGGTGGAATGAGCTGCTAGAGGAGGTAGTTGAGATGGGTACTATAACAAAATGTAAAAGACTTTTGGATGGGTATATGGATAGGGAAGGTTTAGAGGGATTTGGCCAAATGCCGACAGGTGGGACTAGTGTGGATGCAGTATCTTTGTCAGAAGGTCCTGTTTCCACGATGTATTACTTTTTCTCTATATATTCGAGTGAAAATTTGTTTTACTGATACAACTGAGAATGGCCTGATCTGAATATTATTTTTTTTAGTCACTGTTTAAACCATAGTGAAACATTTACTAGCTTCACTGATGTTATACCAGTAAGAGTACTTGTGTCACCTGCAAGGAATAAAAAGTGCTGAAGAGTGACGTTGCACACAAAAGCATCTGCTTGACTTTAGAGGTATTGCCAAGCTGCAAATGAGCACAAATAGTGGAAGCTCTATGTGAAGATCACTTTGGTCTGGGTGTGTGGTCAATTTTGAGAGCAGAGTCAGTTTTTTCTGCAAGCTCTTGCCAACCAGTCTAAAACAATCGTGGGAAATTAATTTGTGCTGAATTTAATTTGTAGTTAAGCCTGCACTCTTGTGCTGATTTGACTGCCTTCAAATGAATTGCACTGGAATATAAATTCTGCCCCCTTGTGCTACTGGTCACAGAACAGCAGAGAGTTTTCCATGTTCTCTGGCCAACATTGCTCCTTCAATAAACACCATCCTGAAAAACATTGACTATTCATTCATCGCACTGCTATTTGTGGGATCTTACAAAATATAAACGGCTGGTCCATTTATCTGCAAAACCGTTCCAGTAAGTTCTTTGTAAGGGAAGACTTTTGATGCATCAGAAGAAATCTATAAATGCAAGTATCTTGTTAATTTTGAATAGAGATACAAAAAGCTTGTTATTTCATTAGTTCTCTAATTTGTGTTTCATCCTTGGTCGAACGAGTTACTATGAGGGGCACATGATGTCTGTACACAGCAGTTTTGAATAGGACCTGGAGAATGTCATAGCAGTTCTGTAATCTGTCCTCTGCTGGGGTTGCTGAGGTGTTGCCTTAGAATAATGACTGATTACGTCAGCGTGAAGAGTCTCTGCTCTGCCTTGGAATGACGGCTCACGTGGTATTCTCCATGCCATGGAGTCGTATAGCGTGGAAATACGCCCTTCGGCCAACTTGCCCACGCCGACCAACAATTATGTCAATGGTCTTGTTGACCCCCAACCTGCCAGCCCACTCTGCCCCTAATGGTGAAAGTCTAGAACAAATCCAATCTATGTCCAATGCTACTAGGCGCCATCATGTGATGCCATTGGCAACCCCCTCCTTCAATTCAGCACCATTCAATAAACCAAGCTGTAGGTAAAGGACTGTGGAAGATGAATATTAATGAAATGCATAGGCCTGGTCAGTTGAGATTTGAATAGATAAATACCGCTCTTTAACATCTTTTGGATTGATGATTTTGGTTGTGTGCTGAATTTCATCTTGGTATCGTGGACTCGGCAAGCAACTTGAGCAAACTGTCAGCAATAGGTTGAAGATGAAATGGTAATCTTATGGTGAATGGAAAATGGAGGTGAATGGAGAATTGGACTTGAGTTTATTGTAGCAAAATCAGGCGAGTTGGTCATGGAAAACACATCTTATAATTTCTAACTTGGCTTATTCTCTAAAACTCGGGATGAAAGCATGGCAACTGCTGTCAAGATGCCAGGCATTGCCCTTAAAGCTGCAGTTCATCTCCCCTCCATCTCTGAATGGATTAGGGCTCAAAGGAGTGCATTCCCCTCTGGAGCTCTTCATCTCTTCACAGTAGGTGGCAATTGGCACAACTAGTAAAGCTGATGCCTCATAGATCCAGTGACCCAGATTTGATCTGGACCTCCTGTGCTGTCGGTGTGGAGTTTGCCTTTTCTCCCTGTGACCGCACGGGACACAATTTGCCTTCCTAAATGCCTAGATTGCTCAGTGCTGCAATCCTCCTTTATTTAGATACATGTCTGAATTGAGCTGCTTCCGACTGAACTCGACAGCCTCATTGTTGTACTTCATTGGGTTGGGCTATGTGGAATATTACAGTAAGTTGTCTTGGAGCATTGAACACAACATTCTGCATGGAGGTTTATGCAGGAACATTGTTTCTTTAACATACTCAAAGTCTTGGCCTCCTGTTAGCAACCTGTTGAGATTTGTTTGCCCCTTCCCTCTTCTAGCACCTATTGTAGTTCAGTATCGCCACTGCTCATTTCCCAGTCATGTGCTCATCCATCAGGAGTTTCATGATGTTTGGAGTAATTGGTCATTGCAGAAGGCCTGAGGTAAGACTACTATGATCTTCATTGGGTAAATATTTCTTGTAGACTTGAGCGACTAAAACACCATGTATCAGATGGAACACAGCAACGGCAGTAGACAAGCTGTAACTAACCTGCAAGTAGCTGAAGACTCTAAGTAACATCCTCATGAGGTAATTCCTGCTGATGCACATATATCGAACAAACAAGGTTAACACATGGCATCAGCTGAAGCTGCAAATTGCCAGCAGTGCTTTTAAGTAAACATTACAAACTGATCAATAGCAATATCATGATCTGTCTACTTTGTATGCATCTGTGAGTCAAAGTACATGCAGTAATGCCCTTTACACCCAGGGTGGCTGCAGCGACTTGCACATAAAAGCTTGCATATCAGACCCAATTTCAAACCAGTAAGGTTCAAACAATTGTAGGAACGAGGAACTGCAGGTGCTGGTTTACAAAAATAAAATGCGGTGCTGGAGTAACTCAACGGCTAAGACAGCATCTCTGGAGAACATGGACAGGTGACAGGAAACATGAGGCAGGAAACGTGTTCCCGATGTTGGGGGAAGTCCAGAACCAGGGGCCACAGTTTAAGAATAAGGGGTAAGCCATTTAGAATGGAGACGAGGAAACACTTTTTCTCACAGAGTGATGAGTCTGTGGAATTCTCTTCCTCAGAGGGCGGTGGAGGCAGGTTCTCTGGATGCTTTCAAGAGAGCTAGATAGGGCTCTTAAAGATAGTGGAGTCAGGGGGTATGGGGAGAAGGCAGGAACGGGGCACTGATTGGGGATGATCAGCCATGATCACATTGAATGCTGGTTCGAAGGGCCGAATGGCCTAATCCTGCACCTATTGTCTAGTGTCTAGTGTCATTTCTAGTCTGGACCTGATTTGGGTCAAACTTTAATCTGAATTGGGTCCCAACATAACCGTGATCTATTCATATTCTCCAGAAAGGCTGCCTGACTGAATTAATTCAGCACTTTGTATTCTTTTAGGTTTAAATAATTGAGCTTTTGAAGCCAAGTTTTGTAACTTTGGATCATTCTTGTGTCATAGAAGCTGACCAAATAGCCCACTGAGACCCTGCCAACTCCTGGAGAGATCCCAGCAGTGTCATTCCCTTATGCTTTGTCCATAGAAATGTAAAGCATTCTCTCTCAAACTCTGATCCTATTCCCTACTGATTATTGAGTGATTTGGGCAATGATTTCAAAATTATGACTATTCTGATTTAACCTTCTACATATCCTTTGCAAATGATTTTAAATCTCGTCCCCACATCCTTTCGCAATCCATTTAATGGGAAGATATTATCCCTAAACTAACTTGAAGATGTGCAGGATATTTCAGAAGGGAGAATGTTCCACATGAATTGGATTCTTTCCCACTTGGGTGTTGATATTGTGTAGGAAGGAACTGCAGATGCTGGTTTAAACTCCAGTTGGACACGTAATGCCAGAGTAACTCTGTAACTCTGGAGAGACAGAATGGATGTTGTTTCGGATCAAGACCCTTCAGACTGATGTATTGGGTATTTTGGAGCCATATCAGGGCTCTCGCTTAACTTTTTTCCCCTGTTGCCAGCCGGGCAACCTTGGCAGCTTTTTAGGTTGCCAAATGACAGTTTAGGTGGTCATTTAAGATGGCTTGCATGACGCGCACGATAATGTGCTCGGAAGAAGTGCGTAGTTACCAGTCGGAATTATACTCGATGAAGCATTCACATATTATTTCTGCTTCAAATAGAGTCACAAACTAAACATATTCACCAATCAAGACATGATATATACCACAATGACATGCAGCAAAATTATAAGACAGTATCTCAACTCTTTTTACACATTGCAATTAATGCAATTTCTATTAGTTCTTTCCACTTCCAAACAAAAATGTGGTTGGATTATTCAGCGTATGATCAACCTGTGTCTTTATATCCTGGACCATGGTAACATATATGCGTACGTATAGTTGTGAATGTTGCTCATTAAATGACTACAGTACTGATACTCCATATTAAGAGCATTAAAATGAATTCTGTAATAATGTGTCAACGGCAGCAGTGACAAACGAACACGGCGGTTTTAATGTTTCACGTGTTCACAATTTAATTAATCCATCTTTATGGATTAAAACAAATAATAACATTGGGAATTAAAACACATTTGATTGACTATGTTTGATAATGGAATGCAATGTTTGCTCTGAAGACATTTCCAGCACAATAGGGTCAGGGAGGGGGGGGGGTGTGAATCAGTGCGGGGTGGATAGATGGCGGGGGTGGGGGGGGGTTAGAAGGCAGTTGGTGCAGAATGAATGGATTGAGGCAGGTGAATTAGTACGTGTTGGTTGGAGTAGGTAAAATTGTGAGGGGAGAGCACCGGGGATGTCGGTGGTGTTGAATGGGGGGGGGGGGGGGTCAGTGCGGGATGGATGGGGATAGACAAAAGTGTTGGAGAAACTCAGCGGGTGAGGCAGCATCTATGGAGCGAAGGAAATAGGCAACGTTTCGGGTCGAGACCCTTCATCAGACTGTTCCCCCCATTCTTCTTGAATGGGAGGATCAGTACAGTATGGATCGGAGGGTCTGTGCAGGATGAATGGTGATCACTACAGGATGAATGAGGGAAGGTGCAGGGTAAATGGAGGGTGGGTCAGTATGGGATGAATTTGTGGATTAGTATAGGATGGATGGAGGAGAAGTGCAGGATGGATGGGAAAGGGGTAAGTACAGGGTGAATTGGGGAACCAGTGTAGGATGGATGGGGGGGGGGGGTGGCAGGTGGATAGGGTGATCAGCGCAGGATGAATAGATGGGGGGGGGGGGTAGATGTGGAGGGGAGCACAGGGGATGTCAGTGAGGACTGAATAGAGGCGGTAATGGGGATCAGTGCGGGATGGAGTTGAGGGGTCCCAGGATAAGGGGGTGGAGGGGGCGTACGAGAGAGAGGGAGAGGGGGGGCGAGGTGGGGAGGAAGGAAGGTCAGCGCTCCTCGGACAACATCGCCCCGCTGCCTTGGCCGTTGGGAACTCCTCGCCACCGCCTCCCTCCTCCGCCAGCCAACAGCAAGGCGTGGGGCCGAGTGGTGCAGCTCAGAGATCCTATAGCTATAAGATCTTTGGTGCAGCTGCTTCAGACGAGTCGGAGCGAATGACGGGCCCCGCACAGCGGCAGCAGCGGCCGCGACAGCGGCTCCATCTCCTCCTCCTCCCCGCCCCCGCCCGCCCTGATAAGGGCCTCTGCTTGTAAATCCGCTAACGGTGATAACCGATTTCGAAACAAACCCTCCCGCACGCCGAGGCCTCCCCCTCCCTCCTCCCGGCCTCGGAGTGCGGGAGGGTTTGTAGCGGATTTACAAGCAGCAGCCCTTATCAGGGCGGGCGGGGTGCAGGAGGAGGAGATGGAGCTGCTGTTCGCGGCCGCTGCTGCCGCTGTTCGGGGCCCGTCATTCGCTCCGACCCTTTGTCACCCCGCACCTACTAGTATATTTGCCCCGCACGACAGCCGTCACCGACACAAAAAGTCACGTTCCTTTTCTCCAGAGATGCTGCCTGACCCGCGGAGTTACTCCAGTTTTTTGTGTCTCTCTTCGGTACAAACCAGTATCTGGTTGCCAAGCCGGGCAAAATGACTCGGTGTTTAGGTTGCCCGGCGGCGCTTTGAGTGGTCAATGGCACCCGGGCAACTGCTAATTTCGAGCCCTGCATATCTTGATTATTGATATTGTTTATTATTGTCAAGTGTGCTGAGATGCAGTGTAAAAACATTATTTTGCCTGCTATCCAGGTAAATTATCCTTCTATGAATACAATCAAGCCGTGAATATATTCACAGCTACAGAAAGTGCAGATTAAATAATAATGCAAGGTCAGCAATGAGGTAGAGGAGGGCAATAGAATGCATCCTTTGTTTATGTGGTTCATTCAAGAGACAGCAAGGAAGAAACTGTCCTTGAATTTTGTGGAACGTGCTTCCAAGCTTTTGTTTCTTCTGCCTGATGGGAGAGTGGAGAAGAGGGACTGATCCGGAGGCAAGCGGTGTTTGATTTTAACGTTTCTGCATGTATGATTTATAGCAGAACCGCTAGATTATTTCAGGACCAACAGCACTGCCTGCTATTTTCTTGTCTTTTCCAGGCAACCTTACTGCTATCAGCTGATTCAACACAGACCAGGGCCCATGTCGGGGGCTCTGTGACCTGTATAGCTTAATCCGCACCAACATACTTTTTCCCATGAGCTCAATGGGAGGGAATGTATTTATATTAAACAGACAGTAATATTATTGTCAATACTTACATAGTGCATCCAACAGCTGTGAATTAATAACAAATGATGAGAGTGTCCTTTTAACACCAAAACTGTGGCCAAGATTTATATCACAGAATGTGCCTGGCTTGCACTTTAGATGCATACATCAGCGCGATATGCTGCTATGACAGGAGAAAGAGGAATGTGATACTTTAAATGCCTTGTTCTGCAAGGGCAATGGCATGAATAATGCTCCTGCAAGGATAATGAAATCAACACCATGGATTTTGAAGGACAGAGTTTATTTATTACACTTTACTGGTCACTTGAGTTGACATTAAATTAGAGTAGCAAAACAAAGAAAGAAGCAGAAATAATAATCAAATTAAATGGTTATTAAAGATGCATGGGTATAAAAGATTAGTGGATTTGCTTTAATTTATTGCTAAATTATGAACTAATAATTTAAAGACCTTGACCAATGAGTCTAAATCTTACAACTGGATCTAGGCATTTAAATTCTGTTAATTAAATAAATCTGGGATTGTAAATTCATATTAGTAATAGTACACTTAAACTATTGTAAACCCTCTTTGGTTTATTAATGCCTTTTTTTAAGGGAGCACGTTTGCTTTGTGACCCATAGTTGACTCCAGATCTTATTGGCCCAGAAAGATAGAATTCGAGGGAATTGGACATAATGTAAGATTTCCCACTGAAGTGCCCGTGAACCAGATTACAAATGAAATAAGTGTTGAAAGTGTTTTGATACCAATAATAAAGACATGGGGTCAAAATAAGTCTCATTCTGCCCCATCCACTAGAATTAAAGACACATGGACATTTTCTTTGAGGGGCAACAATGTTCTACCTGAAGGTTGTGATTCTAACAGAAAACTAAAGAAAATGCTGTAGTGAAATCAAGCATCTGCCTAGTCACATAATAGCCCAACAGGCCACCCCCCTGAGAGACAAGAATGGTGAAGTTTCAACCACAGAAGCAGACCTACTAGAAGAACCACTTATCAACACAATACCATCCATGATATGAAAGTCCTTGATGCTACCCCATTGTACTCTCTTCAGTCCAGTCTCATCACGACCATAGACCAGCAAGAAGTCAAACTGATGAATGGACTGAAAAAATAGGTCTTGAGCCAGGGTGAATATCTAAGACTTGGCAGAGTAGAATTTTAGGCACCAGTCCACTGCTGTGTCTTCTGTACCTAGATTTGCCTCAGGACCATTGTGTCATAATCATAACCATCTCCAGAAAAGAGAAAAATATGATGGCTGCAATTACAGTGGGTCTCTAAGTGACGGTCACCACTAAGACACATCTCATCAGCTTTCACCCATAGGCTGAAGAACTGTTTCCAGATTTGAAGTGTGGATTTTTTCATGTCAATGACATGATATTGACTGATCAGCATCTTAGTTTAGAGATACAGTGCAGAAACAGACCCTTTGGCCCAACGTGTCTACGCGGACCGGAAATCTCCCCATACTACACTATCCTACACACACTAGGGACAATTTACATTTATTCCAAGCCCATTTGTCGACAAACCTGTACGTCTTTGGAATGTGGGAGGAAACCCGGAGTTTCTCGAAGAAATCCCACGCAGTCACGGAAGAACGTACAAACGGCGTTAATGCAAGAACCTGCAGTCAGGATCAAAACACGGGTCTCTGGCACTATAAGGCAGCAACTCTACTGCTGTGCCGCCCTGGAGGAAATATCAAGAGCAACATCAATGAGCATGAATGGTCATGTTTTAAAAATGTTACAAAACCGTTTGCCTCTGATAATCAAGACACACATGGACAATTCTTCTGAAATGCGACTCAGCTTAAAAATTCTTCTAAATCTATGATTGTTGTGTGATGACATGCAGACCATGACTCCATCCAACAGATCTAAATAGACACAATTCTTAACTCCAGCATTTTGTATCTATCTTTGATATGAACCAACATCTACAGTTCCTTTTTCTTACAATACTAATGCAGACTGGGTTAAGCAAGAATCGATCATTGTTCCAGCATTTTTTCCCAATCTTTCGTACAGCATTGTTCCAACTCGCCTCCAAGATAATCACAGGAGAATTGAATTTATGTTGGCTCCATCAGAGACAGAATTCCGCTGTCAAAACATGGAGGGGACCCGGGACAGGAGGGGCACAATTTCTTGGTGGCCGCGCGCGCATGCGCACACTCACACACACACAAGCGATGAATCGGAAGCTTCAGCCGTGCACCCTGTGAATGGTAATTAGCTCGGGATTCTTCCAGTTTCCAGCCCCGCGACATGGATGCCTCTACTACGGGGCCGTTACCGTTAGAATGCGTCAATTAGTGCAGATCTGTACCACAGATTTAAATAACACTGGACATCATTATATAGGACAGGACACTTTCAAGCAGCTTGTCCTGTCCTATATTATGTTGTCCATTGTCCAGCATGATGTCCAGTGTTTTTTAAATCTGTGGTAGCTCTAGTATGGAAATTAACAGTATGAGCTATTAAACCAAGCAATATATAAATGATCTGCATTATATGCAACCTAAAACTTTGTATTCTTTGTATTCTTGGATGTATTAACATTTTTTTCCCCCAATTGCCAGCTGTAAAAATAGAGGGTGTCAATTAGTTAATAAATTGCTTTATAATCTGCAGAAGCGTTTGGTCTCTGTAATTGTGTGTTTTGTTGCCTTTGGCTTGAAGGGTCGAATGGCCTCCTCCTGCACCTATTTTCTATGTTTCTATGCAACTGTCATGCACAAATTTTGTTCAGACTTGTTTGAATAACAATAAAGGAAATTCAATCAATTCAATCTACAGGTGGAGATTCCCTCCCTCTATTTGGAAATGATTCATGATGGAAATCATACATTCATAACTTCAAGACACAATTTGAATTGAATTGTATTCAATTTTTGTCAATTACTTCATGTAACGCCAATATCTGATTACAACATTCATGAACATAAATGAGACCCAAGTAAAAAAATAAAATGTTGGATTTCTCTAATAAAGAACTTAGAAATGTAGTTCATACGAATCAATTCCCTCATAAAATGTTAGAAATTTGTAAAAAGGGTTGCAATGAAAGTTTGATTCACCGGAATTGGTATTTAGCAACACTTTATTAGTATCATTAACACTTTAGTTATAATATTTTATTAGTATTATTAACACCTAGTTATATTCATTTAGACAAGGGAAAACTTCCAAATACATGCCGTCTGGAATCTGACCGCCGACCACCAACATCGAGTCTGCGGTCTCCCATTAATTTAATTCAAAGGAACGCATCATACTTGAAGCAAGGTCAGTTCATACAATTATATTTATGAGGATTAATGAATGGATTTCGATGCAACAATGGCAGACAGTTAACACATCGTTTTCCATGAAGGGACCTTGTTTCAAGTATTTCGCGTTCCTTTTGAATTAAATTAATGGGAGATAGACAATAGACAATGTCATTAAAACTCAGATGATTCGAGGCATTAACACTCCATTCCATTCCTCTGACACGAAAACAATGTGACACAATTATAATTACTAAGGATGCAGGAATGGATCGATGGCAGTTAACAGTCACAAAGACAGTTAGCACATCGTTTTTTTTGTCCGAGGAATGCAGTGATGAACGAACGACTCGAATCGAACGTCTCGACTCGAACGACTTTAACGAACGAAAAACCCGACATACCTTACAAAGCTTGTAACCTCTGAAAACATGGAGGGGACACGTCCCTTCTGGCCCCCGGTTTTCCGCCGTTGGGCTCCATTGTAGAAGCAAGCTACTCTAGCCTCAGTCTACAGTACACTGCACAGATAAAGCATTATGTTGTGCATGTTCAGAGACTAAGCTCCAAACCATTAACTTTTCTTTGTTTGTGTATGAGAAAATGTCATTACACAATAAAGATCCCAACAATAAAAGATCCATGAGGACACATTGGAAAATGCGATCGTATTCCCATACCTCAGGGAGAAACCTCTTAAATGAAATCGGATACCAATGATAAAATTCACTTTTCTTGTGCTTCATTATCGCCTTTCGTTATCTGAAAAATATGACTTGTTTAGTCATTAGAGGGTGGTGAATCTGAGCCAAGTCAATGGATATTTTTAAGACAGAGATAGATAGATTCTTGGATTAGTACAGGCATCCGGGGTTATGGGGAGAAGACAGGAGAATGGGTTTAGGAGGGAGAGATAGATCAGCCATGATTGAATGGTGGAGTAGATTTGCTGGCCAAATGGCCTAATTCTGCTCCTATCACTTATGACCTTAATTTCCAAAGAACATGATGTTAAATCAAACAGCAATAATCCCAGCCATTCTGTAACCTCAGAGACATTGTCACCTAGAGAAAGCACCTCAAAGCATTAGAGAGATACCACCAACATTGTCTCTGCAAAATCTTCCAATCCACTGGCAGGAAGGTGAATCAAAAACCCAACTGAAGGGTCACGACCCAGATCATCACCGATCCATGTTCTCAAGAGATGCTGCCCTACCCGCTGAGTTACTCCAGCACTTTGTCTTTTTTGTGAACCAGAATCTGCAGTTCCTTGCGTCTACATTGTACTGCTTCATTGCAAATTCTTTCAAGATATACAGTACCTACTTTGAAAAAGTTCTCCTCTGAAGGCTCCCGACCTGAAATATCACCTTTCTTATTCCCCAGAGATGCTGCCTGACCTGTTGAAATACTCTGGCAATTTGTTTGTCTTTTTTTTTTTGGAAATCAGCATCTGCTGTTCCTTGTTTCTACAAAATCAAAATGAATGGTCTCTCCAGGGTAATATTCCCAACAATAAAGCCATGATTAACCCCAGCCAGCCCCTGTGCATGGGCATGTCACATGCCTGTTATGGTATTCCCAAAATAAGCATTCAACTTCAACACCATCATGGCAAGAGATAATCGAAAGGATTGAAGGAAGGATTGGAGGACATTGTTCAAACTTGTAATGTCTCCCAATGACTTGTGAGAGTCCTTGGCCTGTGATGACTTAAAATGAACTAGGATGACAATGGGAAACATAAATCTCTTCAGGTGCATGCAATGGACAAAGAAGTCTGTCAGCAGGCACACTCCCTCCCTACTTAGAAACATAGAAACATAGAAAATAGGTGCAGGAGTAGGCCATTCGGCCCTTCGAGCCTGCACCGCCATCAATATGATCATGGCTGATCATCCAACTCAGTATCCTGTACCTGCCTTCGCTCCATACCCCTGATACCTTTAGCCACAAGGGCCACATCTAATTCCCTCTTAAATATAGCCAATGAACTGGCCTCAACTACATCCTGTGGCAGAGAATTCAGAGATTCACCACTCTCTGTGTGAAAAATGTTTTTCTCATCTCGGTCCTAAATGATTTCCCCCTTATCCTTAAACTGTGATCCCTTGTTCTGGGACTTCCCCAACATCGGGAACAATCTTCCTGCATCTAGCCTGTCCAACCCCTTAAGAATTTGAAAGTTTCTATAAGATCCCCCCTCAATCTTCTAAATTCTAGCGAGTACAAGCCAAGTCTATCCAGTCTTCTTCATATGAAAGTCCTGACATTCCAGGAATCAGTCTGGTGAACCTTCTCTGTACTCCCTCTATGGCAAGAATGTCTTTCCTCAGATTAGGAGACCAAACTGTACGCAATACTCCAGGTGTGGTCTCACCAAGACCCTGTAGAACTGCAGTAGAACCTCCCTGCTCCTATACTCAAATCCTTTTGCTATGAATGCTAACATACCATTCGCTTTCTTCACTGCCTGCTGCACCTGCATGCCTACTTTCAATGACTGGTACCATGACACCCAGGTCTCGTTGCATCTCCCTTTTCCTAATCGGCCACCATTCAGGTAATAGTCTACTTTCCTGTTTTTGCCACCAAAGTTGATAACCTCACATTTATCCACATTATACTGCATCTGCCAATGCATTTGCCCACTCACCCAGCCTATCCAAATCACCTTGCAGCCTGCTAGCATCCTCCTCACAGCTAACACTGCCCCGCAGCTTCGTGTCATCCGCAAACCTGGAGATGTTGCTTTCAATTCCTCGTCCAGATCATTAATATATATTGTAAATAGCTGGGGTCCCAACACTGAGCCTTGCGGTACCCCACTAGTCACTGCCTGCCATTCTGAAAAGGACCCATTTACTCCTACTCTTTGCTTCCTGTCTGCCAGCCAGTTCTCTATCCACATCAATACTGAACCCTTAATACCGTGTGCTTTAAGTTTGTATACTAATATCTTATGTGGGACCTTGTCGAAAGCCTTCTGAAAGTCCAGATATAACACATCCACTGGTTCTCCCTTATCCACTCTACTAGTTACATCCTCGAAAAATTCTATAAGATTCGTCAGACATGATTTACCTTTCATAAATCCATGCTGACTTTGTCCAATGATTTCACCACTTTCCAAATGTGCTGCTATCCCATCCTTAATAACTGACTCTAGCAGTTTCCCCCACTACCGATGTTAGACTAACTGGTCTGTAATTCCCCATTTTCTCTCTCCCTCCCTTTTTTATAAAGTGGGGTTACATTAGCTACCCTCCAATCCTCAGGAACTACTCCAGAATCTAAAGAGTTTTGAAAAATTATCACTAATGCATCCACTATTTCTGGGGCTACTTCCTTAAGTACTCTGGGATGCAGCCTATCTGGCCCTGGGGATTTATCGGCCTTTAATCCATTCAAGTTACCTAACAACACTTCCCGGCTAACCTGGATTTCACTCAGTTCCTTCATCACATTTGACCCCCGGTCCCCTGCTATTTCCAGCAGATAATTTATGTCTTCCTCAGTGAAGACAGAACCAAAGTAGTTTTTCAATTGGTCTGCCATGTCCTTGTTCCCCATGATCAATTTGCCTGTTTCTGACTGCAAGGGAACTACATTTGTTTTAACTAATCTTTTTCTCTTCACATATCTATAAAAACTTTTGCAGTCAGTTTTTATGTTCGCTGCCAGTTTTCCTTCATAATCTATTTTCCCTTTCCTAATTAAGCCCTTTGTCCTCCTCTGCTGGACTGATTTTCTCCCAGTCCTCTGGTAGGCTGCTTTTTCTGGCTAATTTGTATGCTTCATCTTTTGTTTTGATACTATCCCTGATTTCCCTTGTTATCCACGGATGCACCACCTTCCCTGATTTATTCTTTTGCCAAACTGGGATGAACAATTGTTGTAGTTCATCCATGCAGCCTTTAAATGCCTTCCATTGCATATCCACCGTTAACCCTTTAAGAATAAAATGCCAGTCTATCTTGGCCAATTCATGTCTCATACCCTCAAAGTTACCTTTCTTTAAGTTCAGAACCCTTGTTTCTGAATTAATTATGTCACTCTCCATCCTAATGAAGAACTCAACCATATTATGGTCACTCTTGCCCAAGGGGCCACGCACAACAAGACTGCTAACTAACCCTTCCTCATTACTCAATACCCAGTCTAGAATAGCCTGCTCTCTCGTTGGTTCCTCTACATGTTGGTTTAGAAAACTATCCCGCATACATTCCAAGAAATCCTCTTCCTCAGCACCCCTGCCAATTTGATTCACCCAATCTATATGTAGATTGAAGTCACCCATTATAACTGTTTTACCTTTGTTGCACGCAATTCTAATTTCCTGTTTGATGCCATCCCCAACTACACTACTACTGTTAGGTGGCCTGTACACAACTCCCACTAGCCTTTTCTGCCCCTTAGTGTTTCGCAGCTCTACCCATATCGATTCCACATCCTCCAAGCTAATGTCCTTCCTTTCTATTGCGTTAATCTCCTCTCTAACCAGCCACGCTACCCCACCTCCTTTTCCTTTCTGTCTATCCCTCCTGAATATCGAATATCCCTGGATGTTCAGCTCCCAGCCTTGGTCACCCTGTAGCCATGTCTCCGTGATCCCAACTATAGCATAGTCATTAATAGCTATCTGCACATTCAACTCATCCACCTTACTACGAATGCTCCTTGCATTGAGACACAAAGCCTTCAGGCTTGTTTTTACAACACTCTTACCCCTTATACAATTATGTTGAAAAGTGGCCCTTTTTGATTTTTCCCCTGGATTTGTTGAGAATTGAGAATTTGCTTCCCTACCTGTGGAACACTCATTGTCCGCAGCCATATCAGAACCATATCAGAACCCACATAATTGGAGAGATATGAGCCGCCAACAACAAATGATCTGCGAGAGGAATTCCGCAAGTTGAACAATATCTGTTGGAGAAAGGAATTGTTAACAAGGACTTGAATTGCCATAGCCTGTATATAAAATATAATATATTAAACATATTAAATTCTTGAGGGATTGGACAGGCTAGATGCAGGATAAATGGTCCCCATGTTGGGGGAGTCCAGAACTAGGGGGTCACAGTTTAAGAATAAGGGGAAGGGCATTTAGGACTGAGATGAGGAAAAACGTTTTCACTCAAAGTTGTGAATCTGTGGAATTCTCTGCCACAGAAGGCAGTGGAGACCAATTCAATGGATGTTTTCAAGAGAGAGTTAGATTCAGCTCGGGGCTAATGAAATCAAGGGATACGGGGAAAAAGCAGGAACGAGGTACTGATTTTGGATGTTCAGCCATGATCATATTGAATGGCGGTGCTGGCTCGAAGGGCCGAATGGCATAGTCCTACACCTATTTTCTATGTTTCTATGCCCTGGCAATTCAAGTACTTGTCTAGATGCTGTTTTTTAAATTAATAGGAAATGGTGGGGATATAGTGCATGGCGAAAACCACGAAGCATTTCAGGTAATCCAAATCTTTACACGACTGTTTCCAAACCCACTTCCAGTGGTACTTTAAATATACTCGGCCTGGTTAGATCCCGTTCATAAGCAGCCGTGGGGTTTACCTCACTAACGCAGCCAAAAATATCACAGAGGCCCTAAAGAGATGAAGTCCCAAATTTAACAAAGAATAATCAAGTCCCGGCTGTTTCTGGCAGTTAGGCATCAGCCTAAATCGAGCAATATTCATAATTTCATGGCAGTGGCTTCAGACAGGAAATTGGAGGTGGATTTGTTTTTACTGCTTTCCAATTGCAAACCACCTCAATCAAAGTGGAAGAGAGCAGTGGAGGGATGGAAATTGGCCCCACATGTCTTTTCCTTCTGCGATTTAAGTTGCATTTTAACATAGACAAACGGGGTGGATGATTGAAAGGAGTTTGGCCATTATTCACCCACTTTTCAGAGAATAGGATCCCACATCACCTCTAAATTAGCCATTATTGATTTTGTACAGAAATGGTGCCGCGGAAGGGGCAGAAACAATATTCCAACAGAATAGCTGAACTGAAACCATAGAGAAGGCCTGTGTGATGCTGGTAATGGGCATGTAAAACAGGAAAGATTGTTTTCTATTGCTCAGCACTAGTATCAATACTATTAGAGTCAAGAGTGTTTTATTGTCATATATGTCCCAGATAGAACAATGAAATTCTTACTTGCTTGCTTATTAATGTTGAAATAACTGCCTTGAAACCAAATGATTTGTCACAGTGATTCTATTAATCTCCATTTGATTTAGTGGTGGTTGTAGCAGTAGACAGGATAAAGAAATAATGATTCCATACACCCACTTTAAAACTGTCATGTTTAACACCAGAATAAGCCTGTAATGTAACAGATGTCTCACTTTCAACACTGGTGATTTTTATGATATGTATATTTTCAGAGGAATTTTTTATTATTTTTTGCTGTCAAATTAATTTACAGGATAGCTAGTAATCCAGATGACAATTTAGCAGTAAAGTTTAAAAAGCATTACATTCCAACTATTTGAAGTCTTTCAAGGGGACAGTTTGCAGATACTTAAATTATCCAGAGTGCATTTGCACAATTTGCAGCTGCTGCCGACTACTATGATATGAGAAGCGCTGGAGATTTGCAAAAAGGGTAACTAAAGGTCATGTGAAGACAGATGACCTAATAGTAACAACTCGTCTTTTTTTTTAAATGATAAACCCTGTGTGTACGATGGGACATTTTTGAAAATATCCTTGGATGTTTGTTCAGCATTTTAATTGCAACATCATGTTTGTTACAGTGATTAATCTCAATTTTAAGAATATTAAAAGGCTGTAAGTTCTCTGCCAAGTTATATTTATCAGTTGCAAATATTGAAATCATTAAAATAGCAAACATATGTACACATATGTTTACAAATATGAAAAAAGCAGCTTTTACATTGAATATTAAAAAAAATATTTTTGCCCGACCAGTTAGGTGAGATCAATTAAAATGAGGATACGCCAAATTAGAGTTATCTATTCAACTCTCTGCTGGATCTATAAGATGCTCAACTTCAGTTTAATATGTTTTCACTCAAGTAGGGTGGTCTTTTCACAAGTTCAGTCATCTGGCTGGTGCAGTTTTCCAGCTGGCAGACTGCTAATCCTAGCAGAAATTGCACTCCTTTTGGATGTTGAACCTTATGGCTGGTGGTACAAAATGCACGTCCTTTGCCATTGTACACATGAATCTCCTGCCAGCCTGCAACCAGTTGTATTTCAGCCCAGCACACACAGCTTCAGTTTCGCAAAAATTGAGTTGAGTTTGGTTGAACCTTCAGCGTGAGGCTCCACTCCTATGGTGCAGGGTAGATCAGCACAGGAGAAGTTGAAGATGTTTTACCTGAGAATACTTTCCTGGTTCTGTGAAGATTGATCTCCCAGCAACTATTGTCCATTTTCCCCAGAGGATTTTCTCATCAACCGCAATAATTTAAGTTTTGTGAGGGTCAATTCATTTCAAGGAGCCTATCTGCCTTTCTTCAAACCCTCATCGGCATCAAGACTAAGGAGAAATCTGCAGCTGAATGCTGATGTCTGCATTGAGCACCACTATCAGATCATTAAGCAAATATCACTTGATGATGTTACTAATGACTCTTTTAATTAAACGGACCATTGGTATGGAAAGGTGGCAGGACCCCAATTACATTTATACTACTCTGTCAGAACCTGTTACCCAGGATTTTGGCTGCAGGGAGAGGTTAGATAGACTTGGATTGTCTTCTCTGGATTGTTGGAGGTTGAGGGGGGTATATAAAATTATGAGAGGCATAGATAGGGTAGACAGTCAGAAGCTTTTTCCCCAGGGTGGAAATATCTAACGTTAGAGGGCATGGTTATAAGGTGAGAAGGGGAAAGTTTAATGGAGATGTGCGTGGCAAGTTTATTTACACAGAGTGATGGAGACCTGGAACACACTGCTAGGTGTGGTGGTGGAGCAGATACAATAGTGGTGTTTAAGAGACTTTAAGATAGGCACATGGAAGTGTAGGAAATAGAGGGATATGGATCATGTACAGGCAGATGAGATCAGTTTAACTTGGCATCATGTTCAACATAAACATTGTGGGCCGAAGGGCTCGTTCCTGTACTGTACTGTTGTTCTATGTTTGTGGATGG
This sequence comes from Malacoraja senta, assembly GCA_038087875.1. Classification (NCBI taxonomy): domain Eukaryota; kingdom Metazoa; phylum Chordata; class Chondrichthyes; order Rajiformes; family Rajidae; genus Malacoraja; species Malacoraja senta. The sequence goes on from CM075977.1 coordinate 366,501,790, forward strand.
AATACACATGGGTGAACGTCCATATTATCTAGTGGACGTCAGTGTTATTGTGTTCTTAAGTTTACAATTCATTAGCTTGGATGTTCTTGTGGCCCATGTGTCTCGCTATATCCAGTGCACTCAGCCACTTGTTAATGTCTGGTCATGAACCAAACTGGCTGATTGCTGGCATCTGTGATGTTGGGGGCTTTGGGCAGAATCTAGAAAGATCATCCGTTTGTTACTCTGAATGAAAGCAGCTGTAAAACCTTCAGGCTTTTGAATTTTATTTCCAGAACTATGCCAATTCCATTAATTGCAGTAACTGGTACGCTCAAAGAAAAAGGCCGGTTAAATGATCACACCAATGAACATCCTGTTTATTTCAAAATTGTTCCAAGTCACTAAATCTTTATAGAGTGCAACAACTGTGTGCACCTCAACGTTTTTTGGAAGATCTGTTAAGATTTTAGCGATGGATTTAGCAGTTTGTATCCAAATACTACATGGGCATACCTGTAAATAAACTCAAAGCTGTTGCTCAGCTTGAAATTCTGTGGCTTCAAGTTGAAGCTCGAGGGAGTGGAGGGAAGGGGCAGTGGAGGGATGGGGCACTGGTACATGGTAGGAAAGGGGCACTGGTACATGGGAGGGAAGGGGCACTGGTACATGGGAGGAAAGGGGCACTGGTACATGGAAGTGATGGGGCACTGGTACATGGGAGGGAAGGGGCACTGGTACATGGGAGGGATGGGGCACTGGTACATGGGAGGGAAGGGGCACTGGTACATGGAAGTGATGGGACACCTCGGGCAGCAGAGGGAGGCAGCACTGGTCCAACGGAGGGAAGGGGCACTGGGGTAGCAGCCCCATCCTTTATGAAGGAAATATTCCAGGCCAAATGACCTTCTTCCTAGACTGTCTACTTCTATATGTGGAAACTCAAATCCAAGACACAGTGGTGCAGCGGTAGAGCTGCTGCCTCACAGCGCCAGTGACCCGGGTTCGATCTTGACTGCAGGTCCTGTCTGTGCGGAGTTTGTACGTTCTCCCTGTGACTGTGTGGGTTTTCTCCAGGTGGTCCAGTTTCCTCCCACATTCCAAAGACGTGCCGGTTTCTAGGTTAATTGGCTCCTGTAAATTCCCCAGTGGATGTGAGAGTGGATAGAACTAATGCATGGGTGATCGACGGTCGGCGTGGACAAATTTGTTTTCTCATGTGACAATTACTTTGACAACTTGATTACATTTTTGGTCAGCATCTTAAAAAGCGGATGGCTAATGTATATGGATACATGCGTGTACACAGACATGGACATAGATGCACACATTTAGCCTTCTCCCCTATTTTGCAAATTTCAATAAATGAGTCTTCTAGCGAGAAAGTGAAGGTACTTGTTCCTGCAGGAGCACTATTTAATGACGTTAGTTAGTCCTTAGTAGATTTCCCAACAGACGATTTCTAATTTGGGAGCCTGGATGACAAGAATGGTTACACTTGAAGAAGAACAGCAGGGTGCATCCCAAGCAATTTCACCCACTATTATGCTAACATCTAAAATGACAGACAATATGGCAAACTGAATACATAGCAGTTGGGGCATCAATTCTGCTATATTAACCATCTAATATTAGAATCAATCTTCCTGACATCTCAGCTGTAATTGGCAAATTACAAAATGATCAAGCTTTTATTTACTTTACACTTTAGAGACACAGTGCGGAAACAGACCCTTCGGCCCAGCGAGTCCACGCCGACCCCGTATGCTAGTAATTATACCAAAACCAATTAACCTACATAACCTGTATATTTTTGGAGTGTGGGAGGAAACCGGAGTACCCAGAGCAAATCCACATGGTCACGGTGAGAACTTACACATTCCACATAGTCAGCACCTGTAGTCAGAATCAAACCCGGTTCCTTGGCGTTGTAAGGCAGCAAACCTACTGCTCCATCACTGTGCCATCCTAAATTTATATAACGTTATATTTTTCCCAAGATCTCACCTTATGGAATGGGTAAAAACCTAAAATATAAATTCTGCCGAATTGCCTTGGATAAACTGAAAAACGTAAAGAGAGAGCCATTATAGAAGAAGATAGATAAAAAAGCTGGAGAAACTCAGCGGGTGAGGCAGCATCTATGGAGCGAAGGAATAGGTGACGTTTCGGGTCAAGACCCTTCAGACTGATGTGGGGGGACGGGAAGAAGAAATGAAGAGAAGGAGGCAGTGGGCTGTGGGAGAGCTGGAAGGGGAGGGGAAAGAGGGAGAAAGCAAGGACTACCTGAAATTGGAGAAGTCAATGTTCATACCACTGGGGTGTAAACTACCCAAGCAAAATATGAGGTGGTGCTCCTCCAATTTATGGTGGGACGCACTCTGGCCATGGAGGAGGCCCAGAACAGAAAGGTCGGATTCGGAATGGGAGGGGGAGTTGAAGTGCTGAGCCACCGGGAGATCAGGTTGGTTATTGCAAACTGAGCGGAGGTGTTGGGCGAAGTGATCACCCAGCCTACGCTTGGTCTCACCGATGTAGAGCAGCTGACACCTAGAGCAGCGGATGCAATAGATGAGGTTGGAGGAGGTGCACGTGAACCTCTGCCACACCTGGAAAGACTGTTTAGGTCCTTGGATGGAATCAAGGGGGGCGTTAAAGCGACAAGTGCAGCATTTCTTGCAGTTGCAAGGGAAAGTACCAGGGGAGGGGGTGGTTTGGGTGGGAAGGGACGAATTGACCAGGGAATTACGGAGGGAGCGGTCTCTGCGGAAAGCCGAAAGGGGAGGAGATGGGAAGATGTGGCCAGTGGTGGGTCCCGTTCGAGGTGGGAAAATGTCGGAGGATTATCTGTTGTATTATCTTTAGCATTATAAAAGATGTGTGTTTCAAAGCTTTTCTCCTACTAGGATTACCTAGAATGACTCTGAGAAATGCATATTTGAATGGAAAATATCACGTTATCTGTTTATATCTGTTACTACTCATGATTACAATTCTGTAGTTCGAGGACAATTTCCAATGTTTCATTTATTTTCTACATACAGTATGTAAAAAGATAAGCAATTTGGTCAGACGCACCTTGAGCACAAGGGGTGGAACAGTGGCGCAGCGGTAGAGTTGTTGCCTTAGAGCGCTTGCAGTGCCAGAGACCCAGGTTCGATCCCGACTACGGGTGCTGTCTGTACGGAGTTTGTACGTTCTCCCCGTGACATGCGTGGGTTTTATCTGTGTTTGTTTGTTCATTAGTTCCGGTGAAGGCACTGTGCACACGACAGCCAGACAACAGTCGCTTGTCTTTTTACTTTTGTTTTCACTTTATTACTGTTGGCAGACCAATTTCCGTCCTGCCATGAATAAAGTTGTATCGTATTGTAAGATTTTGTGACTTCATATACAACTGCTTCTGTTCATGATCATCATTCCCCTGGATCATAACCTACTACATATTAGAAAGAGATGTTGACACATTCAAGCAGCTTCAAACCTTTAAAAGCTAAAGTAATAAATCTACAAAGAGATGTATGAAACAACCAAATATATGGGTTTGTATCTGCTGCGTGAAGAATGGGAAATGGAGCTTTATGAGGAACCACAAAGACCATGAGAATTTAATATGGTATATCGCTCCTGGAATTTTTGAAATGCACTCTCCAGAGAAAGCCTATCAGCAGCTCACATTACATAATGAAAATAATCAAAGTGCGTTTTTAAATATTAATTATTTCATTAAAAAACTAAAATTAGTGTAAATAATTTAATAGGTATTAGGATCATGATGATTTTAGGATGTATGATCTTTACTTATGCACTGAATGTAACTTAAATCACATTCAATGCTTATCAAATCAGAATCAATAATTCATTATCTTCTAAAATATTTCTTAACTAATTCAGTATAAGCCTCCTTAGCTTCAGAATGCAGTCGTGTGTGTGTGTCAGTATTTGTATATGGTTTTTTTCTCCCCCCCCCCCCCTCCGAATGACATCAAAGAATCACATGCTTGTCTTCTGACAATATGAACATGTGTGCCTTTTTCTGAATTCTGTTATACAGAATTTCTTTTTTACCAACCTGTACTCTCCTTTCTCTCAATTATTAATCTAAATTCTTTGATTATTGTCCACAAGGAAAAGCTAAACATCACAACTGTAGTTATTTGACCATTGCTGTCCTCATGACTCCTTTGGACACACTTTGGGTTAAGGGCGGCACGGTGGCACAGCATAGAGTTGCTGACTTACACTGCCAGAGACCCGGTTTTGATCCTGACTACAGGTGCTTGTTTGTGTTCTTCCCATGATTTTCTCCGGGATCTCTGGTTTCCTCCCACAGTCCAAAGGCATACCGGTTTGTAGGCTAATTGGCTTGGTATATATATAATTGCAAATTGTCCCTGGTGCGTGTAGGATAATGTAAGTGTGCGGGGATCACTGGTCAGCGTGGACTCGGTGGGCCAAAGGGCCTGTTTCTGCGCTGTATCTCTAAACTAAAACTAAAAAGTTGAAGGTGCTCTTCAAATGCAGGTCATTTTGTGGAAATGCTTCTCCATTGCAAGTACAGTTGATTCTACTTTTTAAGACCTTGGGTGTAAAGCAGGCACTTTAGCCAAATGATTCTTTGTCCCAAATACTGCAGTTTCTGTCATAACTCAAAATATGGAACTGCACAAACTGAAGATATCAATCTGTGCTGCCCACTTCAACAATGTCTCCATCCCTGGTAAATAGCTTATTTCAAATTGATGGCGAGCAATGGAGAGAAGAAACAGGAGCAGAACTATACCATCACCACCCCACAAATACCCCCCCACCCCCTCCTTTCCTCTAATTCCGCTCTACCTTTCAGTAAGAATTACCAGTCATTATAGTTTCAGTCTTTGATGCCTCAGGTTCTTTGAGGGATGTTTTCCCAAGTATCTTACCGGCCGATCTGCTTGAAATAATTGATTGTGCGCTTTGATCTGGTTGGATAATATGTTTTACATCAAACCTTTCCCCTTTAAAGTTTGCTTGGTTGCAGCCTCACATACTCCGGACAAATGGTCTTTTAATCCAGTGCCAACCTTCTAATTTCCTGTCGAGATGGAACATATCAGCAGGAATGTATTCCTTATCTCACTATCTGGAGAATATCTGCCAAGATTTTATTTAATTGTATATAATAGGTACTACAAGCTTGTAAATTCCATTGCAGACCACAACATTTATTGCAAAGGAAGTATCTCTGCTTATGAAGTGGTTACATTAATCAGGTTTACACAGAAATGTCACAAGCAAAGCAAAATTCAAAACTCATAGTGCATGTCTATTGAAACTTACAGAAATTCACAAAATACACCCTTTGTAATTTGACAATGAATGGCTCATAATCCACCATGTTCAGTTTAGAGTTTAGATACAGTGTGGAAACAGACCCTTCGACCCACCAAGTCCATGCCCACCATCAACCAGCCGTACACTGTATTTCCTACTCATGGGGCAATTTACAGAAGCCAATTAACCTACGTCTTTGGAATGTAGGAGGAAACCTGAGCACACAGAGGAAACCCATGTGGTCACAGGGGGAACATACAAACTCCGCACAGACAGCACCCGTAGTCAGGATCGATTCCGGGTCTCTGGTGTTGTGAGGCAGAGAGCTCTGCAGCTGCACCACCATGCCACACTTGCTGTTGTGAATGTGTAGTTTGTGTTGCTGACTCCATTTTTCCGAAATGAGTAACAGAAATTTGATAACCTAGTTAAGAGGATAAGAACCAAGTAATTATTCTATTAAAAAATCCAGCTATTGAGGCTATCCCTGTGCTGGGGACCCATGACAATTTTCTTTTGCTGGTGTATGCATTGATGGTGCCGAAGTGGAGGCGGTTAAAAGCTTCAAATTCCAAGGAGTAAATATCACCAACAACTTGTCCTGGACCACCCATGTTGAAGCAATGCCAAGAAAACACACCAACGCTTCTATTTCCTTTAGGAAGTTCAACATGTCCCCAGCAACTCTTGCCAACATCTACAGATGCACCCTAGAAAACATTTTATCGGGATGCATCACAGCATGGTTTGGGAACAGCTCCATCGAAGTCCACAAGGAATTTCAAAAGAATTGTGGACAGGGACCTTCCTTCAACCTTCTTCCATTGACTCCATTTATACATTGCGCTGCCTTGGCAAGGCCACCAGCATAATCAAGGATGTCGTACCCCGGCCACTCCCTCTTCTCCCCTCGCTGATCAGGCAAGAGGTATAGAAGTGTGAAAACCGCACACTTTCAGATTCAGGGACCATTTCTTCCCAGCGGTTATCAGGCAACTGAACCATCCTAACAACAACTAGAGAGTAGTCCTGGGCCACTATCTGCCTCATTGTTCTTCCCTTTATCATGTATCTGTACACTGTGGATGGCTTGATTGTAATCATGTATTGCCTTTCCGCTGACTAGCACACAATAAAAGCTTTTCACTGTACCTCAGTACATGTGACAATAAACTAAACTGAGGCATAATGGTGTGTTCACTACTAAAAATGTATAAGAACTTTCCTATATTCTACTTCTTTCGTTAGGACACGGTAAGATATAATAGACTTTATTTATCCCAGGAGGGAAATTGATCTGCCAACAGTCAAAAAACACAAAATACATGAAACATGAAATTAAAGTGACAAGTGGAAAAGGTTCGGGATGTGCAAAGATTAGGGAGGGGGGGGGGGGAGGAGAGGGGAGCCAGTCTACCCCATAACAGAAAGGAGAGGAGTACCTTCAGCAACAGACTGTTGCACCAAGATGCAGTACAGAATGCCACAGGAGATCTTTCTTCCCTGTGGCTATCAAACTGGACAACTCCTCCCCCTTCTGGAGCAGGTGGATGATGGCGTCCTCAACCCCCATCTTTGTTTGGTAAGCGAGCTGCAGGGTGTCCAGGTAGGGTTTATCAGGGGTTGCAGGCGAGTGAGCACCAGCCTCTCCAGGACTTCATGATGTGTGGAGTCAGCGACACTGGTCTGTAGTCAGTGGAAGAGCTGGGACGCATCCTTTTTGGTACAGGCACCAGGCAGGATGTCTTCCACATCACAGGAACCCTCTCCAGGCTCAGGTTGAAGATATGCTAGAGTACTCGACACAACTGGCTGGCACACGCCTTGAGTACCCTAGGGCTGACACCATCGGGACCCGTGGCTTTGCCTTGTCTGCTCAGCTCCTTCCACACCTCCTCTGCCTTGATGGTCAGGCTCACAAAGTGTTCCCATTCTGCCTAGGGTGGTGGCGATGGCTGGTACACTACTGGCATTTAAGAGGCTTTCAGATTCAGATAGAAACATGTATATGCAGGGAATTAAGGGAAACGGATCAAGTGCAATCAGATGAGATTAATTTAACTTGGCTTTATTTTTGGCACAAACATTGTGAGCCGAAGGGCCCATTCCTGTACTGTACTTTTCTGTATTCTATTTTCTGTATTTTCCCACCAACTTCCCGGTAACCTATTCTTCCCACATTCCTTTCAATGCCCCTGGCTTCTATCACTCACCTAAACACTAAACTACAGTAGCCAACTAATCTGCCCACCTGCAAATATTTAGGATGTGGGAGAAAATCAGAGCATTTGGAGGAAACACACATGGTCACTGTTAGAACATTCAAGCTCTCACAGACAGCAACGGAGGTCTGGATTGAACATGGGTCATTGGAGCTGTGAGGTTATAGCCCAGTTAGCTATGCCACTGCCAGTCTATAGTCAGAGCTCTTAAAGCAACAGTTCCTGATAGCTGTAGTGTTATTAGAGCGAAGTTCCTTTATAGCTCTAGTGTCAACTATGCAGATGTTCTGAGGGTAGATATGCCCTGCAGCAGCAGATGGGCATCACTGTTCTCAAACAGCTAACAGCAAACTCTGATCAGGGATTGTAATCATTAGGGACCTCACATCAGCAAAGAAGAGCCTACCAGGGAGACTGACAACATTCCCAAGAGTTCACTGTCAGCTTCACCAAAACAATCTTTCAATGGTACAAAGCTCCATCCCACATGAAAGACCTGTTACTGGGTTTGAAACCTGTACAGGTTGTGAAGGTATATTGGCTTGTAAGAATTTCGCAAGAGTGAGATAGAGATCAGTTGTAATTGAATGGCGGAGTAGACTCGATGGGCCGAATGGCCTACTTCTACTCCTTTGACTTGTGAACCTGTGTGAATGTTATTATGAGTTTGTTGCACTGCACACAATCCAGATTCCTTGTGTAACAACAGCAAACCAAAAATTAGTTCTAATTGCAATTTGCAAATAATGTTCTTTTTACGAATTAAGCCATAAAATAAATGTTGAGGGTGAATAATGAGAAAACATACTTTCTACTCAGTCCAACAGAAATTGTATATGGACCGAGTTTTGATATATGGTCTCACCCCAAGGACCAGAGTTCCTTTGCTGATCCTGTAATTTAATTGAAAGCCTTGTGAGTGTCGCAGTTAATAGAGGCCCTGCCATAGTATCACCAGTGATTCAGGTGCTGTCTGCGTGGAGATTACACAGTGACTGTGTGGATTTGGTGGGTCAAAGGGCCTGTGACAATGCCGTAACTATCTGTACGACTATATAATTAAAGTTTCCAATATTTCTGTAGCATAAGACAAGGCAACGAAACTCTGGGAATAAATTACATTTGCTTGTGGTGCCCAATATATATAATGGAAATTTTCAGATGGGCAAGCAAAATTTTGACTGCTCTGTTCAAAGCCAGATGATTAGTATTATGATTAGGTCATTTTACATTTCTTTCAGAATGGATTGATTTTGCATTAAATTATTTCTACGCTGAAGACATTTAAACCCAGTTGTATACATATATAATCTTCTGGTTTGGTTGAAGAGTATTCTTCCAGTGTGTAAGATATTACCAGGCCATATCTGATGACATTTTTAATATCTGGTTAAAACTTCAGATATATCTCAATATTCACCTATTATTTTCAAATATGCTACCATTTTGAGCAGATAGATGTGCAGGGCAAATCTTTTACACAGAGCGTAGTGAGTGCCAGGAACGTGCTGCTGAAGGTAATGGTGGAGACAGCTGTGATAGTGGCATTAAGAGGTTCTTAGACAGACACACAGATAGGCAGGGAATGGACAGTATGGATCATGTGCAGGCAGATGAGATTAGGTTTAGCCTGATATTCATTATCACCACAGACATGGTGGGCTGAAGAGCCTGTTCCTGTGCTCAATGTTCTATATTCAGCTGGGTATCTCCAGAGATTCAAAATCAAACATTTTAGAAAATAGCACCAAGTTTATGTGTACTATCATCACAAAATTACACTCAAGGCATTATTGTGAGCTTAACATACATTCCTTGCTCTTTGACTTCCCTTTGAGTCCTGCATGTAACAATGCATGCAGGGCATTACAATGGCACGCAACACACATCTGGTTGCTCCTAAAATGATTTATGCAAAGGAAGTGCAGCAAATTAAAGCACTAGATTGAACCCTGGGATGGTTGCTTTCCTGTATGAGCAGAGATTAAGCAGAGAGGTTATTATACTCTTGAGTTTAAATTAATGTCATTGATCTAAAATTTCTATGGGATTTGCATAGATGCAGAGCTGGAGGATGTACTGTATGTGAGAGCTAAAGTGTCCAAATAAAGTGCAGAGAGGTTTACTAGAATGTTACCAGGTCTTGAGGGCCTGAGCTATAGGGAAGGGCTAGCAGGCGGGTGGGGTATGATCATATAGCGGTATATAAGATCATGACGAAAATCTTTACATAACTAAAACTCTGATCTTTTGCTCTTCCAGTTTGCGCAGTTTTTCTATTTGCGCAAAAACGGTACGCGATAGCGCTACGATTTTTTGTCAGCTCACTCCCGTTCTCCTGTGCTGCAATTGCACCAAATTTCGAACTGATCGGTAGTATGTTGTAAAAGTTAGCGAGGTTTAAAAATCGTAAAATCTGCACGTGAGCAGATTGATCTCCTCTCCTGCCAGTCAGCGCCGCGCGGATTGCTCGCTTCTCCTGTCACTCACCGGGACGGTCCGCCCCTTCCTGTGCCATCGCGTCTTTACTGGAGCCGAGGATGGCCGGCGGAGGTCTCCAACCGGACACAATTTTCGGTTGGAGGGACTGGAAGTGGCCCGGCGCGAAGTCGGAGATGTCGCCGATGTCACCAAACAGAAAGCGGAGACTCTGATCCCAGCAGAGGAGAGCGTCCAGCGCCCGCTCTGTGTCACAAACTCACAGCCATTGCAACGCCCGCAGCTCCAGCCCCTTTCCTTCTGGTCCCCCTCGTTGGCTCCTGCCCCCCTCCCCCGTGATACCCCCCTCTCCCCCATGCCTCTTCCCCCGTCTTTTCTCCGAGCTCTCCCCTGCCCACACACCGGCACCGCCGTAACTGCTGGTGCGTACGGGCTGAGCTGAGGATTCGCGGCGATGGCTGATGCTTCTCTGGGGCACGCAGGAAGGGAGAGGAGCGGCAATGCTTGAGATCTTGGGGGAGGAGAGGGGATAGAGGGAGAGGAGGGGAGTAGGGAGGGGAGAGGAGTTATGGAGGGAGTGACTGAGGGTAGGGGAAAGGAGAGGTTTGGGAGGGATTGGGAGGGTAGGGGGAGAGGGAAAAGAAGAGGGAGGAGGTGAGGAGGGAGAGTGGGGGAATAGAGGGAGAGGGAGGGGGGAGTAGAGGCGGGGAAGAGGGGGAGGTAGGGAGTGGGGAATAGAGGGAGAGGAGCGCAGTGGGGGAGGTGAGGAGTGGGGGAGGTGGGTGATAGAGAGATAGGAGGGGGTAGGGCTAGGGAGGGGAGAGGAGATGGAAGGAGGGAGGGAGTGACTGAGGGTAGGAAAAGGAGAGGGAGAGAGGTGCGGGAGGGATTGGGGAGGGGAGGAGGAGAGGGGAAAGAAGTGGGAGGGTGAAGAGGAGGGGAGAGAGTGCTAGGGATGAGGGGAAATGAGCTGCGCCTGTGCAGTTGGGGGCTATGGGTGATTGGTGGAATATTGCGTTGGGGAACCAAGCCTCCTGTGTGACAGGGACCCAACGGGTCCCACTTACTCGAGTAGATAATATAGATGCACAGTCTTTTACCCAGAGTAAGGGAATCGAGAACCACAGGTTAAAGTTAAGAGGGAAAGATTTAATAGGAACCTGGGGGCAACATTTTCACACAGAGGGTGGTGGGTATATGGAACGAGCTGTCAGAGGAGGTAGTTGAGGCAGGTACTATAACAAGGCACTATATTTTTTTCAAAGATCTATTGACCTTTGTCTTGAATATACTAATTTTCCTGAAATTGACTGTTCTAAAGATTCACAACTCACTAGGTGAAGCTTTATCCCCTCATTAGTTCTCGGGTCCAGATTCATTATCCTGAGGCTGAGATGTAAAACTTATGTGATTACTATCTTAATGGTGTTTAATGACATAGACCGTAAAATTCAACACACACCACATCTACTACCTTCCCCTTACCCCCTACTTTGAAGGTTATACCTAACCGTTAGGACTTGTCACACACTTTTCTTTCCATAAACCCACGTTGACTTTGCTCAGTCATATGATGGTTACCTAGAATCTTGTGTAGATAACAAAGTACAGTATGAAACCAGCAGGCCAGGCAGTATCTTTGGAGGATATGGACTGGCAATATTTCGTGTTGTGACGCTTTCTTAATATTCTGTTACCAGGTCCTTAATATATTCCAGCTATTTTGTTACAACTGGTAACAGGATACAACGTTTATGGTTCAATTTTTATGGTCTCTCTCCTGTCTGTAGAATATATGACTGTGTTTTCCTTTTAACAACTGAATGTCAGTTTGACAATTTTTCATAAATTATTGCTGTTAGTTGGGAGTTGACTGCATGTAATAAAGGATGCTGTGTCAGTAACTCTCCCTCCTGTTATTTAGCCTGCGGGCACTAAACTACCTTGAAAACTAGCACTGTATTTGTTCTGTTACAATAGAAGGCGACCATCTAAAAATATTAGAAATTTTGAAAAATCAAATCCAAAACATCTACATCACTGTAAGCACATGTTTTTTTAAACCCTTTAGATGTGGGACTATACGTCTCAGCAATTTGTTTGTGTTCAATCCTGTTTCCCTTTCCAATATGTGTAAGAAGGAACTGCAGATGCTGATTTAAACCGACGACAGACACAAAAAGCTGGAGTAACTCAGAGGGACAGGCAGCATCTCTGGAGAGAAGGAATGGGTGACTTTTCGGGTCGAGATCCGACACTGAAGAAGGGTCTTGACCTGAAACGTCACCCATTCTTTCTCTCCAGAGATGCTGCCTGTCCTGCTGAGTTACTCCAGCTTTTTGTGTCTGTCTTCCCTTTACCAATGCTAATTTCTTAACTTCCTCCTTCCACTGGACCCTTGGTTCCCATTAAACACAGATGTTTATATGTCTTCTAGTATGAAACCAGATGCAAACTATTTGTTAACATCTCCAGCATTTCCTTAGTTCCCATTGTACATGCCTCAGTCTCTCCATAGAAGGGACTCGTGTTTACATTCTCTTTTATTTGTAATATGTTTTTTCGTTAATTTTATTCCTTCAAGGGATGTGTACTTATTGTTATCTATAAATTGTTGCTTAAATATCTTTTGATACATAATGAATGTTAGACTTGATTAACAGGTCATGAGGAAAACAGAGTTAACATTTCATGTCAATGATCTTTTGTCACAACTGAAATATAAACTCTGTTTTTAATTTCTGATCCCCAGCTGCTGTTTTTGTTTGTTTTTTGCTTTTTTAAGCCAATTTCCAACCTCTCTTGGTTTCATGCAAATGTAATTTGTTCCTGTTCGGGTTTGAAATACTAGATTCTTACTTTACTAAATCATTCTCTAACTCAATAAAATCACAAACTCAATACAGTCACCATTATTCTGTCAAATGTCCTGTCCCTTCGTGGTCCGCTCTTTATTTTAAACCGTATCCCTCTCTACAGATTCAAGAATCAGCTTTTTTCCCATTGTTATCAGAATCTTAGATGGCTCTCTTCTATGCTAAGGATGGATTCCCAATTTCCCAATCAACCTCTTTATGGGCCTTGTATTTGTTTATTTTTAACTACATTTTCTCAGCTGTTTCCTTTCTCTTTTCCCCTCAATTTCTTTTATCTGTTGTACTCGTGTATGGTATGATTGTATTCATGGTATGATTTCCCTGGAAGACATGCAAGCCAAAGTTTTGCACTGTATTTCAGTAGATGTAACAATAATAAATCAATACCAACACCAATAAAACTTTAAATGATCTCACCCTGCTTTTGAAATTACTCTCCCAGGGATTCTGCACCTTCTCTTTATTAGTTTGTTGCTCTATTTGTTCAAAGAATTGTTGTTTGAATCAATAGATCAAAGGCAAATGTATTAGAAAATACTATTACCTCTAAAATTGATTTCATCTGCTGTTCTTGGCACCAGATGAGTGTTCATGCAGGCTCCAGCAGTATAATACATACAAGAATGAATCTTTCAGGCTGTCAGAAGGACCATGGTGAATAGTTAATTTGTAGCTACACAGGATGTTGATCCAAAAATTGCAAAATTCAATCTTTAAATTATTTTCACTAATTAAATAAAGATTACAAAGTCCCTCTTTGAATTATGCACAGGCACACAAAAATGTATGACAAATTTTGTCTTGTCTTACCACAAAAATTATACTTATATGGTGTGTTTATCCCCAGATTTGTTTGCAATGGCAGATATTGTAGGACTAATATTCTGACATATGACCTTGTGAAGGCTTTTGGTAATTTCTATCAAATGTTTTCAATATTTCACTTCCCACCAGATTACAAAGTCTGATTGCAGTGAGAGTTAATCGTCTTTTGGGTATTATGAAAGATCCTATTATTTGAGGTACAACAATTTAAAACTTGAGGATTTCATCTCACCATGTACAATGTATTTAGTCACAAAGAGATGGAAGTGCTGCTGTTATATTTTCTGATATAACAATAAATCAGTCTATTAGTGATCAAGAAGGGTCTCGACCCGAAACGTCGCCTTTTCTCCATAGATGCTGCCCCTCCCGCTGAGTTTCTCCAGCATTTTTTGTCTACTTGCAGTAATAAGAGTGTTAACTTTAAACATGCAGACAAAGTATTGCCTGTCCCTGCTCAAATAGTTTTGGCCCTTTCGTCTGAACATTCTCATTTCTGTGCACCAGTGTCACCTCTTGTCTTCCCCGGTCTTTGTTCTACAAATCTCTAAATATTTCCCTTGAATTTTCTACACCACAGTTGACCTCAAAGTTGAAAGAATGCTTGCTGAAGTGAGAACTGTTAAAGATATGATTGAGCATGACATGCACTAATACACAAATAATTTTAAAATGGTCAGCAGTACATGATTGTTAAATGTACAGGAGGCTGTAGGGACGTAAATGCAAATTTAGTTGATTATAATTCCATTGCTAAAATATTATTTCTATTGCAACATTGTTTAAAAGCATCAAACTATACAATCCACATTTCCATCTTCCTTCACAGACGTTTAAGATCAAGCTTGTTTTTTATTTTAAACACCAGTAATGATTTTTTTTGTTAGAAATGGATTGTGTTTTCTTTACTGTTTCTGATTAGTATATCTCTTTTCTGCCTGCAAGTTTTTTTTAAAAACCAATCTTCATGAAAATATCCAAGAGGTTTTTACCTCTGTTAAATTATAGAGCACATCTTTTATTATATATGTAGGTAGACACAAAATGCTGGAGTAACTCAACGGGTGAGGCAGCATCTCTGGAGAAAAGGAATGGGCGACATTTCGGGTCGAGACCCTTCTTCAGACTGATGTCAGGGGAGGGGGTGGGGACAAAGATAGAATGTAGTCAGAGACAGTAAGACTAGTGGGAGAACTGGCAAGGTGGTGGAGAACATATATTATATAATATATAACAATACATATATTATGTAATATATAATACATATATTATATATAATATATAACAACACGTATAATATATATTGCATTGTTTCATTGGTACATGTAAAGATTTTTTTTTCAATTCAGACTTTTATACAGTTTTCTTCTAAGACCAAAGAATCCCAAAATGCTTTAAGTAAGCACTTTTGAAATGTAGTGACTGTTGTTAGGTAGGATGAGATGAAAAGCAGTGTCAGATATGTTACAGTGCTATGGAAAACAAAAGGTTTATTTTAACTTTGGAGAGATTTTTTGGCACAATTGTTATTGGACTCAGCTCCTCCATCAGTTTAAAAGGAAAATGATATTGTGTGGTGCTCATACTGACCAGCACAGAAAAGGCCCAGATTATATAACTGTTTTTTGTTCACTCAAATAGCTAGAATGTTGTGTGGTGATGTGTTTGGGATTGTGGTGGCAGGTGGGTGGAGGACCAAATAGTGATTCTATTACCGTTGGCTATGACATTTCCAATCATGTGAGACAATTGGGAATAAAAAACTATAATAGTGAGTTACAATCCACTAACTTCAAGGATGTTTATTTGTCATATACTCTGGATATGAACGGGATCTTCAACTGGAGTTGTGCAAATAACATATGAGGATAGCAGAAACGAGATATGAAAAGTTGCCAATAGTTGCCACTCAACTGTAAATGGTTTGGAAATGAAGTTCTTCCAAATTTTATTGTTTCTGATCTTCCAGTGATTTATGAACTTCATTCTGGATTCCTACTTTAATTTTGTTTAGTTTATTTTTGTCACATGTACCGAGGTACAGTGAAAAGCTTTTGTTTGCGTGCTACCCAGTCAAAGAAAGGTCTATACATGATTACAATCAAGCTGTCCACAGTAGAGGACAAAGTGCACACCAATTTGTGCAAGATAAAGTCTGATTAAAGACAGTTCAGAGGTCTCCAATGAGGAAGTTGCGAGGTTAGGACTGCACACTAGCTGATGAAGCTGCCACCAAGATTATAATTTTTGATCTCAGTGTACAAAAATAGAATTTCCATTCATTTTCAACTGTTAGGCCATCCCTATAACTGTCACAATGCAGAAACCCCATTGGTGGTTGACAGAGTCTTATAGATTATATTTTCTTCATTCAATTGTCATTGAATATGACTTTACAAATAGTTTAGTTTAGAGATGCAGCGCGGAAACAAGCCCTTCGGCCTACCGAGTCGGCGCCGACCAGTGATCCCGGCACGTTAACATTATCCTACACACACTAAGGACAATTTTTACATTCATACCAAGCCAATTAACTTACTAACCTGTATGTCTTTGGAGTGAGGGACGAAAACGAAGCAGCCGGAGAAAACCTACGTGGTCACGGGGAGAACTTACAAACTCCATACAGACAGCACCAATTGTCAGGTGTAACTAATAATTAAAATATTTGTGTCCCATATGTTTGTAACCCAGACCTGAGAGTCTTAATATCAAGAAATGTGATATTTACAATCTCTTAAGGAATCAAAATTCCCACGAGAATAACTGAATAAATTGGATTACAAGGAAATTGATTGTAGAGGAGTATCAAATTGGTGAACCATTTACTATAAATTTATTTGTATAAAAATTGTTCATATTGATATTTTCCACAAATTTACTGGAATTTTGTGAAGATAAACTTCAAATAGTAAACATGGCCTGCCAACACAGGTACCTTGCCCGCTATTTCTTAAGGTCTTTGAGGCACTTCCACGTTTTTGGGTGTTCAGGAAGATTTAAAGTTCCTCCACCAGTGACTTGCTCGAATATATTTTATAGTTCTTGTTTCCATTAAATTGGTTAGTTCCATGGTGTATGAAGCTTTGTTGCTCCCATTGAAGGCCACAGTTGGGACATAACAGTTGGCTTTATGGGATGCGGACAAGAGCTGAGCTAGGGTCCTTCATAAGATCAGTATCCAGCAACCCCTACTGGAACATATATTCCTGGAAGATAGATACAAAAACCTGGAATAACTCAGCGGGTGGGACAACATCTCTGGAGAAAAGGAATAGGTGACGTTTCGAGTCGAGACCCTTCTTCAGGCCCTCGACCCGGAACGTCACTTTTTCTCCAGAGATGCTGTCTGACCCGCTGAGTTATTCCAGGTTTTTGTATCTATCTTCAGTTTAAACCAGCATCTGCAGTTCCTTCCTGCACATTCCTGGAAGAGCTTGGTTTTGAAGCAAATGTCTATTATTATTATAATTTATTATATTGCTAAAAATCAGCATACAAATGGTTAATCCAGAATTTGACAGCATTTCTCAATGAAGAGTGAATTACGTGGTTCTTAGTAATATTGTAAAGGATTGATGACATTGGGATGTAACCTTGAGTACAAACACAGTCAGCAACAATCAGAGACAGAACATAGAACGGTGCAACACAGAAATGGGTCCTTCAGCCCACAATGTCACGCCCCAAACATGATGCCATCTTCCTGTATGTGATCCATTTCCCTCTACCCCCTGCACTTCTATGTGCTTATCTAAAAACCTCTTAAACGCCACTATTGCATCTGCCTTCACCAGCACCCCAGACAATGCGTTCCAAGCTCCACCAACTCCCTACGTTAAAAAAAGTCCCGCACATCTCCATTAAACTTTCTCTCTTTCACCACATAGCTACAGTGCCCTCCATAATGTTTGTGACAAAGAGCCATTATTTATTTATTTGCCACCGTACTCCACAATTTGAGATTTGTAATAGAAAAAAAAAATCACGTGACTAAAGTGCATTGTCAGATTTTATTAAAGGGTATTTTTATACATTTTGGTTTCGCCATGTCGAAATTACAGCTGTGTATACATAGTCCCCCCATTACAGGGCACCATAATGTTTGGGACACATGGCTTCACAAGTGTTTGTAATTGCCGAGGTGTGTTTAAATGCCTCCTTAATTCAGGTATAAGAGAGCTCTCAGTACCTATTCTTTCCTCCAGTCTTTCCATCAACTTTGGAAACTTTGATTGCTGTTTATCAGCATGAGGACCAAAGTTGTGCCAATGAAAGTCAAATGAGCCATTATGAGACTGAGAAACAAGAATAAAACTGTTAGAGACAGATGGCTCTGCCATCTGGTCGCAAATTTAAGATAGGCAACCACCGTGCAATAGTGTCGCTGACAATTGTTTCTCAGAGCTGAATAGAAAAGAACAGATTGTGTGATTGTCTGAAGCCCTGGGTGGTTTACAGTTTGGGAGGAAGTGATGAACATTGGTAGGCTACATTCAGACATCAGTTAGTGATTGAACTTTGCAGCCAAGACCTCCAGCCAACTTGGTTTTGGACCCTGTGACAGATTATAAACATAGAAAGTAGGTGCAGGAGTAGGCCATTCAGCCCTTTGAGCCATTCAATATGATTATGGCTGATCATCCAGAATCAGTACCCTGTTCCTGCTTTTTCCCCATATTCTTTGATTCTGTTTGCCTTAAGAGCTATATCTAACTCTCTCTTGAATACATCCAATGAATTAGCCTCCACTACCTTCTGTGGCAGAGTATTCCACAGATTCACAAATCTATAGGTGAAAAGCTTTTTCCTCATCTCAGTTGTTTGATCAAGGAGCTTGAATAGAGCAAGTTTGCAGTAGAAGAAATTCCTTTTGACAGTCATGCTTTGATAGAAAATAAGTTGCATCTTGTGTTTTCTCAGATACTAACAAAAGTGTATAATGTTCAGTGATAGAACTTCATCAATAAATTGATTAGAGCAAAACCCAAATCTCAAATTGCTGAGATTTCATGCAGATAATTTTGAAAAGAAGAAAGTTCACAGGATGGTATGTGATGTATTCTCGCAGACTGTGCATAGAGTATGGATTTTCTGTTGTGATAGTGGCATTGTTTATGCTGAGAAAGGAAAGGTTGCACTCTTGAATGCGGGAGACTTGAGGTCTACTTATGGAAGTAATACCATAGCCTAAATATTCAGTGAGACAACTAGAAACAAAAAAAGCCAGTCATAGTCTCCTCTTCCTCACATCCACTCATAATTTGCCCATACTTTTAACACCTAGAACACACGTGAAGCAATATCTCCTCTGTAAGATGGCTCTGGTTGTTGAACCATGCCCCGACTCAAGTCACTACTGTTCACCATGAGCAATGAAACAAGGAGAGAGGAATTTGGTTGGGAAAATCGTTCACAAATGTCCAGCTGGATTTAAATCATTTTTGTGATGAAAAACCAGAAGTTGACAATTAGAGGGAAAGTTTCCTTTGGGGTGACATCTATTACGGTTTTGTAGTCCCACTATTTACTGAACAGCATTTCTAATTACAGTCTTGTAATTTTTGTGGCTGGACTATATATTGAGGGCATAGGCCATATGTTTAAGGTGATGGGAAAAGATTTAATAGGAATCTAAGGGGTAACCTTTTCACACATAGGGTGTAGTGGGTGTTGGAACAAGCTGCCAAAGGAGGTAGTTGAGGCCGGGACTATCCCAACATTTAAGAAAATGTTAGACAGGTACATGGATAGGACAGGTATGGAGGGATATGGATCAAACGCAGGCAGGTGTAGTTGGGACATGTTGGCCAGTGTGGGCAAGTTGGGCCGAAGGGACTCTTTCCACACTGACTCTGGCTTTATTTTTAGTTTAGTTTAGAGATACAGCACAGAAACAAGCCCTTCGGCCCACCGAGTCCACGCCCACCAGCTATCCCCGCACACTAACACTATCCGACATACACTAGGGAAAATTTACATTTATAGCAAGCCAATTAACCTACAAACCTGCACGTCTTTGGACTGTGGGAGGAAACCAAAGGTATCAGCAAAAACCAACGAAGGTCATCGGGAGATCGTACAGACAAGCACCTGTAGTCGGGATTGAACCCGTGTCTCCGGCACTGAAAGGCAGCAGCTCTACTGCTGCGCCACCGTGCCGCACAGACTCCATGATATATGATAAAAGAGCAAGAGGGACAGGTTACAATGAGATCTATACCTGTTAAACCAGAAGGCAGGGTATGCAGGAAGGATTTTGATGTGAATTGATGCATATTACCTGAGAATGATGACAAGTATGTGGTTGTAAATGGAGTGTTTATTAGCAGAAGAGAATAGAAAGTAAAACTATATGAGGGTAGATCTACCAATGACTGTAAATATGCATCAGATGTGAGCAAGTTCATTGAGGATCTATTTTAGAAATAGGTTGAATTAGGAAGCGGTTTTATCAATAGGTATTTTTATTACAGCATGTAATATGTTACTCATTGTTGTTGACATTCGCCTAATCGATTAATAAACATTGAAGATATTAACATTAATTCTACAGCTCTCATGAATCTAAGACATAAAAAAAATATTTACTGAACTGAATAATTTCATTTGAAAACATTTACTGATATGGAATATACTTCAAGATGTTAAATTGTTGAGAGGTTTATAATGAGACTGTAAACATATTCCCTCAATGGAATCTCAAAGCAAAAAAATAATTGGAAGAAGCAAGATGAAATTGAGAAGTCTTGTTAACAAACAGATTAAAGTGTGTCTTGTAAACCAGTGGAGATATGGCGCACATTTGCAGCAGTAGTTATTTTTGGATTAATGAAAATCTTGGAAATAAGTTGCAGGAATATCCGGTTGGGCAAAAGGTTGAAAGATTAGAATGATAATTATCGAGAAGGTCTGATCTAAATATTTCAAGTAACATAGAAGTCTATTTTGACAGAAGCTTTGGGATACTAATTCACCTTTTCTTTAACTGCAAAGAAAAAAACGCAGTGGAAATTATGTTTAATGGATGGATGTTCTGAGTCTGGACATTTTCAGGGCAAGGTAGAGGGAGAAAAAAGGAGAGGCAGAAAAGCACACTTATCCAGTTTTATTCTGACTTCTCTGTTCTCTATATTGCAGCAAGGTTAGAGCAAGAGGTTGAGTCAACAATGGCTTACAATTAGATTTTTTTTAAAGGAATAATTATATTTTGTGGAGTTGTTCTAGAATTCAGGACATAAATTACCAAATACTGGGGTAATGTAGGAAGTAGATTTGACAAATTTGCGCAGCAAAGATCCATTATGTGAAAATTGTGGGGGGTTTTGTGGTTACCTTAGACATTAAGTATTGGTACAATTAGTACACAATTATTAGATTCCAATGGAGAAAAGATGGCGTCTTGAAAATTGCATCAACATCAGTTTCATGGGTACATATTTACAAGGTTGGCACAATTGTTATTACTTCTGGAATCCCACAATTTTCCACCTGAAATGAAATTAATAGAACAACAATTTTGTGCTCTGTACGTAGGATTTGATATTATACACTCCTGATGAGTAATGATCCATGCTCCATCTGACTAGGCAGAAAATCTGGAGATAAATTACAAAGCCATAAAAGAAATACAAATAATAATTTATCATCATTGTCAAAGAACATTTATTCATGGGTCACAACATATAAAAAATTGTCCCGTGTTCCAATATTAAAGGAGACAGTCAGGATGTATGATAAATGCCTTGCAATCTAGCGTGTAACATCTGCAATACAACTTAAACATGCAATGGAACACATAGATCATATACTTTAAGCAAGTTATTGATACTTAATTATAATGGTAGCTTGTGCAGTTCTGATTACTACATCATTTTTATGATTTGGATTAAATTATGAGAAATTAATGGATTTAATTTTCAAAACTGCACATTTTCTGAACTAGCAGGCTGTCAAAGAAATTTGCCAGTAAGCTACATTTCTGAAAAATTGACTTTTAACTTAGCCCATGGCAAGATCAGAGTCTGGAATTAGGAATGGAAGCAAAAATACTTTGTTATCAGTACAGTGGAGAGCTGGTATGACAGCATTGTGCATCTGCATGTCATAATGGATTAAAGTGGAGCCTTATCTGTCATTAGTAACTATTTTTCTTTTAATTGCACAAGCTGTAATCACAAAATTCCGATTTCCAGGTCAATATTAAGTCTAATTTATCATCTGTCTGCATTGTAAAAGATACAGAAAATAGGTGCAGGAGTAAGCCATTCGGCCCTCCCAGCCAGCTGATCATCCAAAATCGGTGCCCCATTCCTGTTTTTTTCCCCAAATCCCTTGATTCTGTTAGCCCCAAGAGCTAAATCTAACTATTTAAAACATCCAGTGAATTGGCCTCCACTGTCTTCTGTGGCAGAGAATTCCACAGATTCACAACTCTCTGGGTGAAAAGGTTTTTCCTCATCTCAGTCCTAAATGGCCTACCCCTTATTCTTAAACTGTGACCCTTGGTTCTGGACTCCCCAAACATGGGGAACACATTTCCTGCATCTAGCCTGTCCAATCCTTTCAGAATTGTATATGTTTCTATAATACAAATAAGACAATTCAGCCCCTTATTTCTGTTCCACTATTGAGGCAAATCTTGGCCTGATCTAAGTTGGCCTGTGTGACTAGAGTTAAATATTGCCGGCTCGCGGCACCGACCTCAGCCCGACTCCCTTTCAGTGTTATCTATTGTAATGGGTATATTAGAAGAGGTAGGTTATGAAGGAATCCCCTGTGATCATGCTTCTCTCCATCAGATGTATCGCTCTCAGTATAGTTAAAGGAGATGATGTATTAGGAAAAGTCAGCAGCAACTAAGCTCACGCACGAGTAAGCCTCTTGGTCTCTCAAGGATATCCCACCATTCAATATATCAAGGCTGCCCAGGCTAGTCTTCCTCTGTGCCAGATAACCATCGCCATCAGTTCCCAGATCTTTCACAATTTTTTTTTAATGATTTAACCTCTTCCACCAATCTCTAAAGTAGAACATTCCAAAGTTTCATAACCCTCTGCAATGTCAAAGACTAAAGGGCATAGGTTTAAGATCATAGGGGGGAAAGTTTAAAGGAGATGTGCAGGGCGAGTTTTTTTACAGAGTGGTGTGTCCCTGAAACGTGCTGCCGGTGGTGATGGTGGCGGCAGATACAATAGTGGCATTGAAGAGCCCTTTAGATATGCATATGGATATGCAGGGAATAGAGGAGATTAGTTTAACTTGGCATCGTGTTCAGTATGGACATTGTAGGGCGAAGGGCTTATTCCATGTTCCATATGCAGCGGTTTTAAGTGAGCTGACTTTATCTTGAAACATTTCACCATATTCAAGGCTCTCCCACTCATGAAGACATCTTAACATTGATTTTATCATGTCCCCTTCGGATCTTGTATGTCTCTGTAAGATCATCTCCAATTCTTCTAAAAGAATGGAGACCCAACTTGTTTTTATTCCTCTTTAGAGGACAACCCTATCATCACATGGATTGGCCCAGTGAATCTCCTGCCACCTGCCTCCAATGCTACAATATACTTTTCTTGGGTAATGGGAATGAAACAGTGTTCTGTACTCCAAGTATGGCCTTTCCAACACCCTGTCTAATTATAACAAAATAATTATATTTCTAAACTACAGACCCTAAACTACAGACGACCATGCTATTTTCCATCTTACTACATGCTACACTTAGTCATAAAATCATAGCGTTATACAACACAGAAACAGACCCTTGGGCCCAATTGCTCCATGGCAACCATATTGTTGCACCAATTCCTCTGACAGCTTGTGTAATATACCCACTACCCTCTGTGTGGAAAAACTTGCCACTCGTGTCCCCTTTAAATCTTTCTCTTCTCATCTTAACTAATGCCCTCTTTTTTCTTCGACCCTGGAAAAAATGCTACAACCATCCAACTTATCTTTGTCCTCGTGATTTTATAAACCACTTTTATAAGGTCTTTCATATTTCAAATGGTAAATCATCCACTTTGGAGCCAAATGTTGTAGAATAGAATATTTCCCATGCTAGAAATAAAGATTCAAAGAGATTTGGGAGTCAATCTACAAAGGTCACCTAAAGCTTTGACAAGTACAGCTAGTATACTAAAGGCCTAATGAACTGTCACAGCTTATACCTAAGTGCTAGAGGGTGGGCAAAGCCTGGCAAGTGATAAGCAAGTGGCAAGGAGTCTGAAGAAGGGTCTCAACCCCAAAACATCACCCATTCCTTCTCTCCAGAAATGCTGCTTGTCCCACTGAGTTACTCCAGCATTTTGGCCAGCTATCCCGGCAAGTGATATGTGGATACAGGTGATGGAGAGCTGATTGGCAGATGGGTGGAATAAGTGACAAAGGGTAGAGGTGAAAAGGAGATAAAAGCATGTCAGATAAGCAAAGAAAAGGAGTGAAATGTAAAGCTGGCGAGAGGCATCAGGGTGGAAGTGGACAGGAGGGAGATGGAAAGAGGGGGGAATGAAATGGAAATATGAGACTCAGGGATGGGAGATGAGTGTATGGAGGATGGGAAAGGAGCAAGGTGAACGGTGGGAGATAGTGAGAGTAATGTGTGTGCACTAGTTGGATGAGGGAGGTGACAGATATAGAGAGTGGGAGGGAGGTGGCAGGTAAAGAGAAGTCAGGTTTGGGAGAAATTTCTGCCAGCAGAAATTGCAAGTGAATGTTGTACATGAACTCCCACATGTTCGGGGTGATGTTGGTCAATGAAAATTTAAAAAAAAATACAATGCTGGAGATCTGAAACAAAAACAGAAAAAGCTGGAAACACATTGAAGGTCAGGCTATGTGACTTTCTATATGGGCTTTTTACGTAACATGCAGATGTAACTCTTTAAAAATTATGTTACTTAATATCATACAGTTAA
Source organism: Malacoraja senta (assembly GCA_038087875.1). Taxonomy (NCBI): domain Eukaryota; kingdom Metazoa; phylum Chordata; class Chondrichthyes; order Rajiformes; family Rajidae; genus Malacoraja; species Malacoraja senta. The sequence continues at coordinate 366,526,366 of CM075977.1, forward strand.
AAGTTAATGCTACCCACATTTCTGTGTTGAATTTTCATTATTTTAATGAAGAATTAACACAATTGCTACAAATTTTTAGTAGTAACACATTCAATAACTGCCAACAAATTGAATATCTTAATAGGCTAGAATATTGATTGTAGTGATCCTAATGTTGCAATATGATAATTGGATATCCAAAGAAAACTGAGGACATTATCATTCCACAAAGAAGGACCAATTACAATATACAACTTGTCTTGTCGTATATCTATATAATTTAATTAACATTACTAAAATGATGATTACTATCATAACTATAATAATTTACTGCCACACACTTGCCATAACCATCGCCCCAGGCTTTTTGTCGCTAATAACTGGACTTAACTTTTCCCATTCAATTTCAAATCCTGAAATCTTTGTTTGGAGCCTTATGTTATAGATTAGGATATATTCCATGCTAGAAGTAAAAATTCAAAGCGATTTGGGGCCCATCTACAAAAATCACCTAATGCTTTGACAGGTAAACCATAGGCCTATTGAAATGTCAGAGCTTATACCTAGAGCTAGAAGGTGAGAGGACATGAGCTAAGCCACAGCCTGGGGTTGATACACATGGATCAATGTGAACATTTCTGTGAAACCACCCCTCCCCCTCCCCTTGGAGAGGTATACTGTCCTTGCATGGACTGCAGTGCGGAATTCAGCTAAAATAATTTTGGTCTTCTAAGGGTTAATTAAAAAGGAAAGGTCACACAAACTAGAATTTTATTCCCTGCATTTAGAAGGTTTGGAAAGATTTGCACTTGGGTTTATATGACCATAAACCTATATGTATTCAGACACTGATACAGCTTATAATGAAATTCCTTGTTCACATAAAGCTCAGAGTAAACAGTGAAAATAAAAACTAAAATATTTCTTTGAACTTTCAGTAAGAAATGCAACTTCCCAATATATTGGTTAGAATGCAATTCCTAAGTATTAGTATTTTTAAAAACTAGGTTTTAAATAAGTATTCTTATCTAACATTACACCAATATCTTGGTTGATAAAGTCACAGATACTCTTGCATGAATCATAACCTTTATTTGCCAACAAATGATTTGTCACTCGTGATTAAAATAACAGATCTAAAATAACATTCCTGCACCATGTAACTTTTATTTTGCAAGGCGCAGTTATATTAAGACTTATGCTAAATTGGCACATTTGCTAAATGAGTGTTTTGGATATTTTCTTTGGAAAACCATGGGAAACATTTCATAGCAGAGATCAAAAAAGATCTGCAGATATGTAATTAAATAGAGAAAGCTGGATGACATATTTAGAATATTTAGAAATAATTGACAGATTAACACTGTTTTAAGTTTTAACTAAAGGTAGCCACATCAAACATTAACCAATTTTTGCTGATCTATGTAAAGATTTGTATTATATACTGTCAATAATTTGTTCATGTGATAGGAACAGAATTAGGCTATTTGGCCCATCAAGTCTACTCTACCATTTAATCATAGCTGATCTATCTCTCCTTCCTAACCCCATTCTCTTGTCTTGTCCCCATAACCCCTGACACCTGTACAAATTTATCCTCATTCATAGATCAATGTCCATGTATTATTATTTTGTGTGGAATTAACTATATTATTTAAATAAACATTATCATTGGTTTAAGTTATCAGTTCAGTTTTTTTTTAAAATATGTGTCTTCTAAGCATTTGGAACACACAAACTGGCTTCCATCCACCAGATTTGACCTTGCTGATGAAGTATCAGTGATAACCTGTTGGGGGGAGCAGTTAAAGTTGTGCAAGTTAAAATAAGGCTAGGCATGCGACTTCCACGACTTTTTCTGCCAATGTACATCAACTCAGTTAGGTGACTCCAGCAGTTTAAAAGATTGCAGCATGTTCGATGATGCTTTTCAAAACTCTGATCCGTATTGAAACCATTTCATTAAAGAACCCACATAATCATGTTGGATATTTTTAAAATAGGAGGACACAAAATTCTGACCTGCAACATCTATTCACCAAATGCTGAAACACTTTTACTGTAACTGGAATATGGTATTGTATTTTTGTATGGTATGTCATAGAGTCGTAGAGTGTAAAAAAAACAGGTCCTTCGACCCAACTTGCCCACACCGGACAATATGTCCCAGCTACACTGCAGTAGCCCCACCTGCCAGCATTTGGTCTATATCCCTCCAAACCTATCCTATCCATGTACCTGTCCAACTGCTTCTTAAATGTTGGAATAGTCCCTGCCTCAACTACCTCCTCTGCAGCTTGTTCCATCATCCACCACCCTTTGTGTGAAAATGTTACCCCTCAAATTCCTATTAAATCTTTTCCCCTTCACCTTAAACCTATGTCCTCTGGTCCTCGATTCACCTATTCTGGGCAAGAGACTCTGTGCATCTACTCGATCTATTCCTCTTATGATCTTATAGACTTTTATAAGATCACCACTCATCCTCCTGCGCTCCAAGGTATAGAGTCACAGCCTACTCAACCTCTGCCTATAGCTCAGACCCTCTAGTCCTGGCAACACCCTCGTAAATCTTTTCTGTACCCTTTCCATCTTAACAACATCTTTCCTATAACAGAGTGCCCAGAATGGAATACAATACACTAAATGTGGCCTCACCAACATCTTATACAACTGCAGCATGGCCTCCCAACTTCTATACTCAATGGCTGATGAAGGCCAATGTGCCAAAAGCCTTTTTGATTGCCCGATCTACCTGCGACACCACCTTCAGGGAACTATGCACCTGCACTACTAGATCCCTCTGCTCTACAACACTCCCCAGAGCCCCACCATTCACTGTGTAGGTCCTGCCCATGTTAGACTTCCCAAAATGTAACACCTCACATTTTTCTGCATTAAATTCCATCAACCATTCCTCAGCCCACTTGGCCAATTGATCAAGATCCAGCTGCAATTGATCCAACCATCTTCACTATCTGCAAAATCACCCACTTTTGTATCATCTGCAAACTTGCTAATCTTGCCGTGTATGTTCTCATCCGAATCATTGATATCGATGACAAACAGTAATGGATTCAGCACCGAACCCTAAGGCACACCATTAGTCACAGGCCTCCAGTCCGAGATGCATATTTCCACCATCACTGCATCCTTCCATGAAGCCAATTTTCTAACCATGGTACTAGACATTTGAGTTAAGACTAATGAAAATGTAAACAAAATGAAATCATTCCCCGTGTCTTGAGTTCTCAACTTAAGACGACATATCTAGATGTTGAAAGGCTAATTCAGTGGACCAAGTACAGGCTCGGCGGTCGTTTCGCTGAACAACTCCACTCAGTCCGCCTAGGCCTATGTGATCGCCCAGTTGCCAAACACTTTAACTCCCTCTCCCATTCCTATACTGACCTTTCTGTCCTGGGTCTCCTCCACTGTCTGAGCGAGGCCCAATGCAAATTGGAGGAACAGCACCACATATTTCACTTGGGCAGCTAACAACCCAGTGGTATGAAGATTGATTTCTCTAACTTCAAGTAACCCTTGGTTTCCCTCTCTCTCTCTCTCTCTCTCTCCGTTCCTCCTCCAGCTGAGTTCTCCAACTAGTTTCAACGTCTATCTGATTAATTTGACTGATATTTTACTGATTTCCCCTCAGCTAACAATGTACCATTCTACATTTCCTTGATCAACATCTGCTTTGATCTGTTATTTTTTGCACCTTACCCTACCATATCTCTCGTCTCCCCCTCCCCTGATTCTCAGTCTGAGGAAGGGTCTCGACCTGAAACGTCACTCAGTCCTTCTTTCCAGAGATGCTACCTGTCCCGTTGAGTTACTGCAGCATTTTGTGTCTAATTCAAAGGATGTCTCTGTCCCAAGGAAATAAACAACCTACATTTCATCATCTCAGGACATTTTAAGTCATTAAAATACCAGTTATACTATCATAATATGTGACCATTTTAAGAAATGTTTAGTTTAACCAGCCTGTCTTGCTGGCAACATTCCAAATGCAGGTTGTGGGAAGGAGGATGAATTGGCAATAGGATGGTGATCATAAGGACTGTCGTGTTCATGGAACATTTTATAATGTGCAATCACGTGGAGGCACCCTAAAATATTTCAGCCTTCCAAATTACATAGGTTTCAGTTTCAGTTTAGTATATTGTCACTGTTTAGTATATAGTACAGTGAAAAGCTTTTGTTGCGTGCTATGCAGTCAGCAGAAAGACATCATTACAATCGACCCATTTACAGTGTATACATACATGATAAGAAAATAACGTTTAGTGCAAGGTAAAGCCAGCTAAGTCCGATCAAGGATAGTCCGAGGGTCACCAATGAGAGAGTGGCCAGGGTGCGGCTCGTCCTTGATTATGCTGCTGGCCTTGCCGAGGCTAGGTATATCTTTTCTCTATTTTAATCAACTGAGAATTGGGTTGATATCTAAAAAGATCCTCGTTGCCTTTGTTTGTGACCTGGTACAGTTCCTGAGAATAATTGAAGCTATCTTTTGCAATTAATGTTTACATTTGGACTGCTTTTTAATTGATGTACAGAAGAGTATAAATTTATTTGGAAAATAATATTCCCTGGCTGTGAAATTCTTTGTACTCGGGAGCATTTGGTGTGCTCACACTGTGTGCTGTACACGGATGATGAATGCTATTGAATTCTGAGTTGGTACGTTGCTTTATTCACTGAATTACATTTCTACCTTTGGGATGACTTTTTCATTGATTTGTGGTGGACTTATTAGGGAATACGTATCCTGTCTACCATTATCCCCTCCCCCTTCCCCCACCCCTCCCCCACCCACAAATCTGTTTAATAAGCTACAAGTGCAACCCAAAATTTTCTAGTGTTGTGATTTGTGGTTTGTCAAAAGCAGAAACGATTTTTTAATATTTCATTCACGTAGGTATTGTAATTGAAATCTCACACCACTCTCTTTTTCTCAAAAAAATCAGCTCTAGACCCAAAAACGCAATTTTGTTGTTAACAGCAGCTGCAGACATAATGTATTGGCAGATCATTTCAACATTAGATCACAAGAAATATGATGAACCATCCAGTCCTTCTGCCATTTATCAAGATCTTGACTGATCTCCCACCCCAGTTCTATTTTACGATTCTATCTCTTCATCCATTTAGTTGTTTATTAAAGCACCAAAAACTGTCTGTTGAAATAATGATTGAGCTTCTACAGGCATCTTCCAAAGGTTCACCACCCCTCAGAGTGAAGAGATTTCTCTTCATTTTACTCCCAAATGGCCTACCCCTTATCCTCAAACAGGTTTCAAGCTGTCTCTCGATCTGTGACTCCTCATTCAGATCATAAATCATTGTGGTCAAAGGATAAGCCGAGTTTCCAATACTCTATAGCAATACGAGATGATATTTAATATTTAACTTAGTTAGAATTCAAATTGAAAATATTACAATATGAGCACATCGACTCCCAAGTACAAAGAATTTCCCATGAAGGTGTTCATGAAGTTTGTGCTCTAACATAAATGAATTAAAATGTGATTAATATGTAAATATTATTTCCAATGAATACCTCCAATCATTCTCTGTAAGTAACCAAAATTCAAATATGTTGCTCAGTATGTTCTTTCCTCAATTATAGGCTTATAGTTTGGAGACGTATTAAAAGGAATGCTGCATTTAACAGTTGTCAAAATCTCCCCAAAAATGCTGCATTTAATGTTGCAATGTTGATTTGAAATTAAGAGTCGACAATTAATGTTATTAGTACAGTGACTTATATTTTACATATTAGCTGTGTGTAAAATTTAAACTGACATCAGGAGATTTTTTTTTGATAAGAATAGCATTAGTCACACCTGCCTGCTAAAATGAGATCATCATAGACTGAACAGTTTTTAAGCATCTGATGACCCTTGTAGTTTAATGACTCAGCCTAGACTTAATTATCTACTATCCTGGTTCAGGCAATATGTAGCTAAGATGCACAGACCACAAATTTATTTGGATTGGTCCCCAGACTATACTGCACTCTATCAGATAATGGAAGAGTAAGGTATTATAATTATTTCTCTCCCCCCCCCCCCTCTTCTTCATCTTCATCATAAACATAGGATAGGGGGGCAGAGGCCAAGATTTTCCTGCCAATAGCTATCCAAGTGACTGCTGGTGGAAGGAGCAGTGACAAGAGGGCAGGGACAATGAGTTTCAATTCAATTCTGCCTCCTCCACACCTTCAGTTGAATGTTTCTGGAATGTGTGGAACTACCATGCAAAAAACATCATTTTCCAAAGAGGAAAGAAAACCAAAGATGAAAAATACTTATGCAGCCTACAAATTTTGAATTTTTATCCTAACCTTTTAAGTTAAACAATCAGGTGCATGGACACAACTTGGTCATGTTTTCTCTTTCTTTTCCTGCGGTTAAAAGCACAAAATAACTGAAAGTCACGAGGACGAGAGAGTTAGCTTTGATATAATATTTTCGCCCATCTTTAATTTAGTACAGGGCATTAGTTGAATAACGTGCTCCAGTTTAATGGATTGTCTGGGTAATTTGCAATGAAAGGTCTAGGCTATGGGAATAGAATCCTAATGGCCCTGTCAGACGTTGATGAGTAGAGCATGGGAGGCCATGCTCTTAGAGCACTGCTAAAAGAAAATAAACCTTGTTTGCTTTTAAAATAGGATACACTTGAAACCTGGCTTGAAAGAATGTGAAAGTGAAACCAATGTCCACGGGTGGTTTAGCCAGGAAGCAGTGAGAGACCAATGGGAAATATTGCATCAGACGGAGCCTATTGTGCAAAATGGAGTAAAAATACTTTTTTTTTAAAAGCACCGGTTATCAGATACAATTTTCTGCGAGACGTATTACTATTTTATTCTTGAGAGTCTCTGCAAGCAATTGTTATTACCTCTTCTTTATCTTTCTTAAATATTGATGAATGCAGAAATTGCAATCAATTGGACTAAGAAGGTGGAAATTAAAATGTTTATATTTCTTTACCACCTCTGATTGCTCTTGTTAATGTTTGTGCGCAGAATTTGATTCTGCATCACCAGACTAGTTGTGGAAGATATTTCATACCAATTTTATGCTTATCAACCTAATGTGAGAAAGGGCAGGAAAAGGGAAGATCCCAAATATTATAATCAAACTCTGCTATGTTAATACATTTTCCCTTAATTAAATAAATTATCAGGATTTTATGGGTGTCGTTGTATGAAATGGATGTCTGATTTAAAATCTTTAATGTATAAATAACCATGGGTATAGTTAGGAGAGCTACTCAGAAGTGACACTGGTGTCAGCAGTGAATAAGAATAAGGAAAAAATACATAATGCAAAGATTATCATTGTGATGTAATTATACTAATATAAGAAAAACAAAATAAAAGGTGATGCACAATGATAAAAATGCTTCCTTTGCTGTAAACTCAATTTCAGAAATGATATCGTTCAGCATTACTAAGCAGGAAAAAAGCCCGACCATATTCAATTGGATCATCTTTATCTCAATTACATTTATCCATTTTGCTCTGCGTCCTTTCTTAATAAAGAGCTATCATCTTGATTTTGAAGATTTTAATTATCTTAACCGTAGACATAATTTTAGGCAAGGCAGTTACGGATATACCGTGCTCTTTGTATGAGAAGTGATTTCACTCCACTTGGTCTGGCTCAAATTATATGAATCTGCCCCTTGTACTGGATCTGTTTGACAGACTCTATAAACCGGAGTGCAGGACATTTTAAAGATCTCGGTCACCTCACCCCTCAACCTTCTAAACTCAGGGGAATGAAAAGTAAGTTTACCAATCTGCTGCAATTTAACTCTTTAACCCCAAGAATTAGTACTGTATTTTATCACCCACTTTATATCTTTACTGTTTACTGACCAAAATGAATAACAATTAGTGATACAGTTGAAATCTAATTTCTTAACATTGCGTAATAAACTGTGTATTTCGTCGTTGAAATATAAGATAAGGGACTGAGAAAGAAAAGAAATGTTTTAATGGATTTTGCATTAAATCTTAACAAAAAGATTTTGACAGTATGGAAAGGGAGAATCCAGCTACAATGATGGGACAATAGCTAACCGAAGGAAGACACAAAATGCTGGAGTAACTCGGCGGGACAGGCAGCATCTCTGGAGAGAAGGCATTGGTGCTACCTCCTGCACCCGTGCAGAACTCATGGACGTCATTAACTTCACTACCAATTTCCATCCTGCACTCAAATTTACTTGGACCATCTCCGACATCTCCCTTCCATTTCTTGATCTCGCCTCTATCGACTGACATCTATTATAAACCCCCTTCTCTCCAGTGATGCTGCCTGTCCACTGAATTACTCTAGCATTTTGTGTCTATCTTCGGTGTAAACCAGTATCTGCACAGATCACCGAAGGATACAGGAAATTGACAAATGAGCCAGAAGTGAAATGAAGATAATTTTTTGTTTTGTTTTGGGATGCTTTGCTTGAAATGTAAGTGGAAAAAAATTTCAGGGATGAATTAAATAAGAACTATTAAAGGAGAACAATTCCCGGGATGGCGGGACTGTCATATGTTGATAGAATGGGGAGGCTGGGCTTGTACACTCTGGAATTTAGAAGGATGAGGGGGTTCTTATCGAAACATATAAGATTATTAAGTGTTTGGACACGGTAGACGCAGGAAACATGTTCCTGATGTTGGGGGAGTCCAGAACCAGGGGCCACAGTTTAAGAATAAGGGGTAACCCATTTAGAATGGTGTTGAGGAAGAACTTTTTCACACAGAGGGTTGTGAATATGTGGAATTCTCTGCCTCAGAAGGCAGTGGAGGCCAATTCTCTGTATGCTTTCAAGAGAGAGTTGATAGAGCTCTTAAAGATAGCGGAGTCAGGGGATATGGGGAAAAGGCAGTAACGGGGTACAGATTGTGGATTATCAGCCATGATCACAATGAAAGGCCCGAATGGCCTACTCCTGCACCTATTGTCTATTGTTCATAACAATTA
>CM075977.1:366535549-366677196 GCA_038087875.1 Malacoraja senta
AATAAAAGATCCATGAGGACACATTGGAAAATGCGATCGTATTCCCATACCTCAGGAGAAACCTCTTAATGAAATCGGATACCAATGATAAAATTCACCTTTTTCTTGTGCTTCATTATCGCCTTTCGTTATCTGAAAAATAATGACTTGTTTAGTCATTAGAGGGTGGTGAATCTGAGGCCAAGTCAATGGATATTTTTAAGACAGAGATAGATAGATTCTTGATTAGTACAGGCATCCGGGGTTATGGGGGAGAAGACAGGAGAATGGGTTTAGGAGGGAGAGATAGATCAGCCATGATTGAATGGTGGAGTAGACTTGCTGGGCCAAATGGCCTAATTCTGCTCCTATCACTTATGACCTTAATTTCCAAAGAACATGATGTTAAATCAAACAGCAATAATCCCAGCCATTCTGTAACCTTCAGAGGACATTGTCACCTAGAGAAAGCACCTCAAAGCATTAGAGAGATACCACCAACATTGTCTCTGCAAAATCTTCCAAATCCACTGGCAGGAAGGTGAATCAAAACCCAACTGAAGGGTCACGACCCAGATCATCACCGATCCATGTTCTCAAGAGATGCTGCCCTACCCGCTGAGTTACTCCAGCACTTTGTCTTTTTTGTGAACCAGAATCTGCAGTTCCTTGCGTCTACATTGTACTGCTTCATTGCAAAATCTCTTCAAGATATACAGTACCTACTTTGAAAAAGTTCTCCTCTGAAGGCTCCCAACCTGAAATATCACCTTTCCTTATTCCCCAGAGATGCTGCCTGACCTGTTGAAAATACTCTGGCAATTTGTTGTCTTTTTTTTTTTGGAAATCAGCATCTGCTGTTCCTTGTTTCTACAAAATCAAAATGAATGGTCTCTCCAGGGTAATATTCCCAACAATAAAGCCATGATTAACCCCAGCCAGCCCCTGTGCATGGGCATGTCACATGCCTGTTATGGTATTCCCAAAATAAGCATTCAACTTCAACACCATCATGGCAAGAGATAATCGAAAGGATTGAAGGAAGGATTGGAGGACATTGTTCAAACTTGTAATGTCTCCCAATGACTTGTGAGAGTCCTTGGCCTGTGATGACTTAAAATGAACTAGGATGACAATGGAAACATAAATCTCTTCAGGTGCATGCAATGGACAAAGAAGTCTGTCAGCAGGCACACTCCCTCCCTACTTAGAAACATAGAAACATAGAAAATAGGTGCAGGAGTAGGCCATTCGGCCCTTCGAGCCTGCACCGCCATTCAATATGATCATGGCTGATCATCCAACTCAGTATCCTGTACCTGCCTTCGCTCCATACCCCCTGATACCTTTAGCCACAAGGGCCACATCTAATTCCCTCTTAAATATAGCCAATGAACTGGCCTCAACTACATCCTGTGGCAGAGAATTCCAGAGATTCACCACTCTCTGTGTGAAAAATGTTTTTCTCATCTCGGTCCTAAAAGATTTCCCCCTTATCCTTAAACTGTGATCCCTTGTTCTGGACTTCCCCAACATCGGGAACAATCTTCCTGCATCTTGCCTGTCCAACCCCTTAAGAATTTGAAAGTTTCTATAAGATCCCCCCTCAATCTTCTAAATTCTAGCGAGTACAAGCCAAGTCTATCCAGTCTTTCTTCATATGAAAGTCCTGACATTCCAGGAATCAGTCTGGTGAACCTTCTCTGTACTCCCTCTATGGCAAGAATGTCTTTCCTCAGATTAGGAGACCAAAACTGTACGCAATACTCCAGGTGTGGTCTCACCAAGACCCTGTAGAACTGCAGTAGAACCTCCCTGCTCCTATACTCAAATCCTTTTGCTATGAATGCTAACATACCATTCGCTTTCTTCACTGCCTGCTGCACCTGCATGCCTACTTTCAATGACTGGTGTACCATGACACCCAGGTCTCGTTGCATCTCCCCTTTTCCTAATCGGCCACCATTCAGGTAATAGTCTACTTTCCTGTTTTTGCCACCAAAGTTGATAACCTCACATTTATCCACATTATACTGCATCTGCCATGCATTTGCCCACTCACCCAGCCTATCCAAATCACCTTGCAGCCTGCTAGCATCCTCCTCACAGCTAACACTGCCCCGCAGCTTCGTGTCATCCGCAAACCTGGAGATGTTGCTTTCAATTCCCTCGTCCAGATCATTAATATATATTGTAAATAGCTGGGGTCCCAACACTGAGCCTTGCGGTACCCCACTAGTCACTGCCTGCCATTCTGAAAAGGACCCATTTACTCCTACTCTTTGCTTCCTGTCTGCCAGCCAGTTCTCTATCCACATCAATACTGAACCCCTAATACCGTGTGCTTTAAGTTTGTATACTAATATCTTATGTGGGACCTTGTCGAAAGCCTTCTGAAAGTCCAGATATAACACATCCACTGGTTCTCCCTTATCCACTCTACTAGTTACATCCTCGAAAAATTCTATAAGATTCGTCAGACATGATTTACCTTTCATAAATCCATGCTGACTTTGTCCAATGATTTCACCACTTTCCAAATGTGCTGCTATCCCATCCTTAATAACTGACTCTAGCAGTTTCCCCACTACCGATGTTAGACTAACTGGTCTGTAATTCCCCATTTTCTCTCTCCCTCCCTTTTTTATAAAGTGGGGTTACATTAGCTACCCTCCAATCCTCAGGAACTACTCCAGAATCTAAAGAGTTTTGAAAAATTATCACTAATGCATCCACTATTTCTGGGGCTACTTCCTTAAGTACTCTGGGATGCAGCCTATCTGGCCCTGGGGATTTATCGGCCTTTAATCCATTCAAGTTACCTAACAACACTTCCCGGCTAACCTGGATTTCACTCAGTTCCTTCATCACATTTGACCCCCGGTCCCCTGCTATTTCCGGCAGATAATTTATGTCTTCCTCAGTGAAGACAGAACCAAAGTAGTTTTTCAATTGGTCTGCCATGTCCTTGTTCCCCATGATCAATTCGCCTGTTTCTGACTGCAAGGGAATTACATTTGTTTTAACTAATCTTTTTCTCTTCACATATCTATAAAAACTTTTGCAGTCAGTTTTTATGTTCGCTGCCAGTTTTCCTTCATAATCTATTTTCCCTTTCCTAATTAAGCCCTTTGTCCTCCTCTGCTGGACTGATTTTCTCCCAGTCCTCTGGTAGGCTGCTTTTTCTGGCTAATTTGTATGCTTCATCTTTTGTTTTGATACTATCCCTGATTTCCCTTGTTATCCACGGATGCACCACCTTCCCTGATTTATTCTTTTGCCAAACTGGGATGAACAATTGTTGTAGTTCATCCATGCAGCCTTTAAATGCCTTCCATTGCATATCCACCGTTAACCCTTTAAGAATAAAATGCCAGTCTATCTTGGCCAATTCATGTCTCATACCCTCAAAGTTACCTTTCTTTAAGTTCAGAACCCTTGTTTCTGAATTAATTATGTCACTCTCCATCCTAATGAAGAACTCAACCATATTATGGTCACTCTTGCCCAAGGGGCCACGCACAACAAGACTGCTAACTAACCCTTCCTCATTACTCAATACCCAGTCTAGAATAGCCTGCTCTCTCGTTGGTTCCTCTACATGTTGGTTTAGAAAACTATCCCGCATACATTCCAAGAAATCCTCTTCCTCAGCACCCCTGCCAATTTGATTCACCCAATCTATATGTAGATTGAAGTCACCCATTATAACTGTTTTACCTTTGTTGCACGCAATTCTAATTTCCTGTTTGATGCCATCCCCAACTACACTACTACTGTTAGGTGGCCTGTACACAACTCCCACTAGCCTTTTCTGCCCCTTAGTGTTTCGCAGCTCTACCCATATCGATTCCACATCCTCCAAGCTAATGTCCTTCCTTTCTATTGCGTTAATCTCCTCTCTAACCAGCCACGCTACCCCACCTCCTTTTCCTTTCTGTCTATCCCTCCTGAATATCGAATATCCCTGGATGTTCAGCTCCCAGCGTTGGTCACCCTGTAGCCATGTCTCCGTGATCCCAACTATAGCATAGTCATTAATAGCTATCTGCACATTCAACTCATCCACCTTACTACGAATGCTCCTTGCATTGAGACACAAAGCCTTCAGGCTTGTTTTTACAACACTCTTACCCCTTATACAATTATGTTGAAAAGTGGCCCTTTTTGATTTTTCCCCTGGATTTGTTGAGAATTGAGAATTTGCTTCCCTACCTGTGGAACACTCATTGTCCGCAGCCATATCAGAACCATATCAGAACCCACATAATTGGAGAGATATGAGCCGCCAACAACAAATGATCTGCGAGAGGAATTCCGCAAGTTGAACAATATCTGTTGGAGAAAGGAATTGTTAACAAGGACTTGAATTGCCATAGCCTGTATATAAAATATAATATATTAAACATATTAAATTCTTGAGGGATTGGACAGGCTAGATGCAGGATAAATGGTCCCCATGTTGCGGGAGTCCAGAACTAGGGGGTCACAGTTTAAGAATAAGGGGAAGGGCATTTAGGACTGAGATGAGGAAAAACGTTTTCACTCAAAGTTGTGAATCTGTGGAATTCTCTGCCACAGAAGGCAGTGGAGACCAATTCAATGGATGTTTTCAAGAGAGAGTTAGATTCAGCTCGGGGCTAATGAAATCAAGGGATACGGGGAAAAAGCAGGAACGAGGTACTGATTTTGGATGTTCAGCCATGATCATATTGAATGGCGGTGCTGGCTCGAAGGGCCGAATGGCATAGTCCTACACCTATTTTCTATGTTTCTATGCCCTGGCAATTCAAGTACTTGTCTAGATGCTGTTTTTTAAATTAATAGGAAATGGTGGGGATATAGTCCATGGCGAAAACCACGAAGCATTTCAGGTAATCCAAATCTTTACACGACTGTTTCCAAACCCACTTCCAGTGGTACTTTAAATATACTCGGCCTGGTTAGATCCCGTTCATAAGCAGCCGTGGGGTTTACCTCACTAACGCAGCCAAAAATATCACAGAGGCCCTAAAGAGATGAAGTCCCAAATTTAACAAAGAATAATCAAGTCCCGGCTGTTTCTGGCAGTTAGGCATCAGCCTAAATCGAGCAATATTCATAATTTCATGGCAGTGGCTTCAGACAGGAAATTGGAGGTGGATTTGTTTTTACTGCTTTCCAATTGCAAACCACCTCAATCAAAGTGGAAGAGAGCAGTGGAGGGATGGAAATTGGCCCCACATGTCTTTTCCTTCTGCGATTTAAGTTGCATTTTAACATAGACAAACGGGGTGGATGATTGAAAGGAGTTTGGCCATTATTCACCCACTTTTCAGAGAATAGGATCCCACATCACCTCTAAATTAGCCATTATTGATTTTGTACAGAAATGGTGCCGCCGAAGGGGCAGAAACAATATTCCAACAGAATAGCTGGACTGAAACCATAGAGAAGGCCTGTGTGATGCTGGTAATGGGCATGTAAAACAGGAAAGATTGTTTTCTATTGCTCAGCACTAGTATCAATACTATTAGAGTCAAGAGTGTTTTATTGTCATATATGTCCCAGATAGAACAATGAAATTCTTACTTGCTTGCTTATTAATGTTGAAATAACTGCCTTGAAACCAAATGATTTGTCACAGTGATTCTATTAATCTCCATTTGATTTAGTGGTGGTTGTAGCAGTAGACAGGATAAAGAAATAATGATTCCATACACCCACTTTAAAACTGTCATGTTTAACACCAGAATAAGCCTGTAATGTAACAGATGTCTCACTTTCAACACTGGTGATTTTTATGATATGTATATTTTCAGAGGAATTTTTTATTATTTTTTGCTGTCAAATTAATTTACAGGATAGCTAGTAATCCAGATGACAATTTAGCAGTAAAGTTTAAAAAGCATTACATTCCAACTATTTGAAGTCTTTCAAGGGGACAGTTTGCAGATACTTAAATTATCCAGAGTGCATTTGCACAATTTGCAGCTGCTGCCGACTACTATGATATGAGAAGCGCTGGAGATTTGCAAAAAGGGTAACTAAAGGTCATGTGAAGACAGATGACCTAATAGTAACAACTCGTCTTTTTTTTAAAATGATAAACCCTGTGTGTACGATGGGACATTTTTGAAAATATCCTTGGATGTTTGTTCAGCATTTTAATTGCAACATCATGTTTGTTACAGTGATTAATCTCAATTTTAAGAATATTAAAAGGCTATAAGTTCTCTGCCAAGTTATATTTATCAGTTGCAAATATTGAAATCATTAAAATAGCAAACATATGTACACATATGTTTACAAATATGAAAAAAGCAGCTTTTACATTGAATATTAAAAAAAATATTTTTGTCCGACCAGTTAGGTGAGATCAATTAAAATGAGGATACGCCAAATTAGAGTTATCTATTCAACTCTCTGCTGGATCTATAAGATGCTCAACTTCAGTTTAATATGTTTTCACTCAAGTAGGGTGGTCTTTTCACAAGTTCAGTCATCTGGCTGGTGCAGTTTTCCAGCTGGCAGACTGCTAATCCTAGCAGAAATTGCACTCCTTTTGGATGTTGAACCTTATGGCTGGTGGTACAAAATGCACGTCCTTTGCCATTGTACACATGAATCTCCTGCCAGCCTGCAACCAGTTGTATTTCAGCCCAGCACACACAGCTTCAGTTTCGCAAAAATGGAGTTGAGTTTGGTTGAACCTTCAGCGTGAGGCTCCACTCCTACGGTGCAGGGTAGATCAGCACAGGAGAAGTTGAAGATGTTTTACCTGAGAATACTTTCCTGGTTCTGTGAAGATTGATCTCCCAGCAACTATTGTCCATTTTCCCCAGAGGATTTTCTCATCAACCGCAATAATTTAAGTTTTGTGAGGGTCAATTCATTTCAAGGAGCCTATCTGCCTTTCTTCAAACCCTCATCGGCATCAAGACTAAGGAGAAATCTGCAGCTGAATGCTGATGTCTGCATTGAGCACCACTATCAGATCATTAAGCAAATATCACTTGATGATGTTACTAATGACTCTTTTAATTAAACGGACCATTGGTATGGAAAGGTGGCAGGACCTCAATTACATTTATACTACTCTGTCAGAACCTGTTACCCAGGATTTTGGCTGCAGGGAGAGGTTAGATAGACTTGGATTGTCTTCTCTGGATTGTTGGAGGTTGAGGGGGGTATATAAAATTATGAGAGGCATAGATAGGGTAGACAGTCAGAAGCTTTTTCCCCGGGGTGGAAATATCTAACGTTAGAGGGCATGGTTATAAGGTGAGAAGGGGAAAGTTTAATGGAGATGTGCGTGGCAAGTTTATTTACACAGAGTGATGGAGACCTGGAACACACTGCTAGGTGTGGTGGTGGAGCAGATACAATAGTGGTGTTTAAGAGACTTTAAGATAGGCACATGGAAGTGTAGGAAATAGAGGGATATGGATCATGTACAGGCAGATGAGATCAGTTTAACTTGGCATCATGTTCAACATAAACATTGTGGGCCGAAGGGCTCGTTCCTGTACTGTACTGTTGTTCTATGTTTGTGGATGGAATACACATGGGTGAACGTCCATATTATCTAGTGGACGTCAGTGTTATTGTGTTCTTAAGTTTACAATTCATTAGCTTGGATGTTCTTGTGGCCCATGTGTCTCGCTATATCCAGTGCACTCAGCCACTTGTTAATGTCTGGTCATGAACCAAACTGGCTGATTGCTGGCATCTGTGATGTTGGGGGCTTTGGGCAGAATCTAGAAAGATCATCCGTTTGTTACTCTGAATGAAAGCAGCTGTAAAACCTTCAGGCTTTTGAATTTTATTTCCAGAACTATGCCAATTCCATTAATTGCAGTAACTGGTACGCTCAAAGAAAAAGGCCGGTTAAATGATCACACCAATGAACATCCTGTTTATTTCAAAATTGTTCCAAGTCACTAAATCTTTATAGAGTGTAACAACTGTGTGCACCTCAACGTTTTTTGGAAGATCTGTTAAGATTTTAGCGATGGATTTAGCAGTTTGTATCCAAATACTACATGGGCATACCTGTAAATAAACTCAAAGCTGTTGCTCAGCTTGAAATTCTGTGGCTTCAAGTTGAAGCTCGAGGGAGTGGAGGGAAGGGGCAGTGGAGGGATGGGGCACTGGTACATGGTAGGAAAGGGGCACTGGTACATGGGAGGGAAGGGGCACTGGTACATGGGAGGAAAGGGGCACTGGTACATGGAAGTGATGGGGCACTGGTACATGGGAGGGAAGGGGCACTGGTACATGGGAGGGAAGGGGCACTGGTACATGGGAGGAAAGGGGCACTGGTACATGGGAGGGATGGGGCACTGGTACATGGGAGGGAAGGGGCACTGGTACATGGAAGTGATGGGACACCTCGGGCAGCAGAGGGAGGCAGCACTGGTCCAACGGAGGGAAGGGGCACTGGGGTAGCAGCCCCATCCTTTATGAAGGAAATATTCCAGGCCAAATGACCTTCTTCCTAGACTGTCTACTTCTATATGTGGAAACTCAAATCCAAGACACAGTGGTGCAGCGGTAGAGCTGCTGCCTCACAGCGCCAGTGACCCGGGTTCGATCTTGACTGCAGGTCCTGTCTGTGCGGAGTTTGTACGTTCTCCCTGTGACTGTGTGGGTTTTCTCCAGGTGGTCCTGTTTCCTCCCACATTCCAAAGACGTGCCGGTTTCTAGGTTAATTGGCTCCTGTAAATTCCCCCAGTGGATGTGAGAGTGGATAGAACTAATGCATGGGTGATCGACGGTCGGCATGGACAAATTTGTTTTCTCATGTGACAATTACTTTGACAACTTGATTACATTTTTGGTCAGCATCTTAAAAAGCGGATGGCTAATGTATATGGATACATGCGTGTACACAGACATGGACATAGATGCACACATTTAGCCTTCTCCCCTATTTTGCAAATTTCAATAAATGAGTCTTCTAGCGAGAGAGTGAAGGTACTTGTTCCTGCAGGAGCACTATTTAATGACGTTAGTTAGTCCTTAGTAGATTTCCCAACAGACGATTTCTAATTTGGGAGCCTGGATGACAAGAATGGTTACACTTGAAGAAGAACAGCAGGGTGCATCCCAAGCAATTTCACCCACTATTATGCTAACATCTAAAATGACAGACAATATGGCAAACTGAATACATAGCAGGTGGGGCATCAATTCTGCTATATTAACCATCTAATATTAGAATCAATCTTCCTGACATCTCAGCTGTAATTGGCAAATTACAAATTGATCAAGCTTTTATTTACTTTACACTTTAGAGATACAGTGCGGAAACAGACCCTTCGGCCCAGCGAGTCCACGCCGACCCCGTATGCTAGTAATTATGCCAAAACCAATGAACCTACATAACCTGTATATTTTTGGAGTGTGGGAGGAAACCGGAGTACCCAGAGCAAATCCACATGGTCACGGTGAGATCTTACACATTCCACATAGTCAGCACCTGTAGTCAGAATCGAACCCGGTTCCTTGGCGTTGTAAGGCAGCAAACCTACTGCTCCATCACTGTGCCATCCTAAACTTATATAAAGTTATATTTTTCCCAAGATCTCACCTTATGGAATGGGTAAAAACCTAAAAAATAAATTCTGCCAAATTGCCTTGGATAAACTGAAAAACGTAAAGAGGGAACCATTATAGAAGATAGATAAAAAAGCTGGAGAAACTCAGCGGGTGAGGCAGCATCTATGGAGCGAAGGAATAGGTGACGTTTCGGGTCAAGACCAGACTGATGTGGGGGGGCGGGAAGAAGAAATGAAGAGAAGGAGGCAGTGGGCTGTGGGAGAGCTGGAAGGGGAGGGGAAAGAGGGAGAAAGCAAGGACTACCTGAAATTGGAGAAGTCAATGTTCATACCACTGGGGTGTAAACTACCCAAGCAAAATATGAGGTGGTGCTCCTCCAATTTATGGTGGGACGCACTCTGGCCATGGAGGAGGCCCAGGACAGAAAGGTCGGATTCGGAATGGGAGGGGGAGTTGAACTGCTGAGCCACCGGGAGATCAGGTTGGTTATTGCAAACTGAGCGGAAGTGTTGGGCGAAGCGATCACCCAGCCTACGCTTGGTCTCACCGATGTAGAGCAGCTGACACCTAGAGCAGCGGATGCAATAGATGAGGTTGGAGGAGGTGCACGTGAACCTCTGCCGCACCTGGAAAGACTGTTTAGGTCCTTGGATGGAGTCAAGGGGGGGAAGGTAAAGCGACAAGTGCAGCATTTCTTGCAGTTGCAAGGGAAAGTACCAGGGGAGGGGGTGGTTTGGGTGGGAAGGGACGAATTGACCAGGGAATTACGGAGGGAGCCGTCTCTGCGGAAAGCCGAAAGGGGAGGAGATGGGAAGATGTGGCCAGTGGTGGGATCCCGTTCGAGGTGGCAAAAATGTCGGAGGATTATCTGTTGTATTATCTTTAGCCATTATAAAAGATGTGTTTCAAAGCTTTTCTCCTACTAGGATTACCTAGAATGACTCTGAGAAATGCATATTTGAATGCAAAATATCACGTTATCTGTTTATATCTGTTACTACTCATGATTACAATTCTGTAGTTCGAGGACAATTTCGAATGTTTCATTTATTTTCTACATACAGTATGTAAAAAGATAAGCAATTTGGTCAGACGCACCTTGAGCACAAGGGGTGGAACAGTGGCGCAGCGGTAGAGTTGTTGCCTTAGAGCGCTTGCAGTGCCAGAGACCCAGGTTCGATCCCGACTACGGGTGCTGTCTGTACGGAGTTTGTACGTTCTCCCCGTGACATGCGTGGGTTTTGTCTGTGTTTGTTTGTTTGTTCATTAGTTCCGGTGAAGGCACTGTGCACACGACAGCCAGACAACAGTCGCTTGTCTTTTTACTTTTGTTTTCACTTTATTACTGTTGGCAGACCAATTTCCGTCCTGCCATGAATAAAGTTGTATCGTATTGTAAGATTTTGTGACTTCATATACAACTGCTTCTGTTCATGATCATCATTCCCCTGGATCATAACCTACTACATATTAGAAAGAGATGTTGACACATTCAAGCAGCTTCAAACCTTTAAAAGCTAAAGTAATAAATCTGCAAAGAGATGTATGAAACAACCAAATATATGGGTTTGTATCTGCTGCGTGAAGGATGGGAAATTGAGCTTTATGAGGAACCACAAAGACCATGAGAATTTAATATGGTATATCGCTCCTGGAATTTTTGAAATGCACTCTCCACAGAAAGCCTATCAGCAGCTCACATTACATAATGAAAATAATCAAAGTGCGTTTTTAAATATTAATTATTTCATTAAAAAACTAAAATTAGTGTAAATAATTTAATAGGTATTAGGATCATGATGATTTTAGGATGCATGATCTTTACTTATGCACTGAATGTAACTTAAATCACATTCAATGCTTCTCAAATCAGAATCAATAATTCATTATCTTCTAAAATATTTCTTAACTAATTCAGTATAAGCCTCCTTAGCTTCAGAATGCAGTTGTGTGTGTGTGTCAGTATTTGTATATGGGGTTTTTCTCCCCCCCCCCCCCCCCGAGTGACATCAAAGAATCACATGCTTGTCTTCTGACAATATGAACATGTGTGCCTTTTTTCTGAATTCTGTTATACAGAAAAAAAAATTTACCAACCTTTACTCTCCTTTCTCTCAATTATTAATCTAATTCTTTGGATTATTGTCCACATGGAAAAGCTAAACATCACAACTGTAGTTATTTGACCATTGCTGTCCTCATGACTCCTTTGGACACACTTTGGGTTAAGGGAGGCACGGTGGCACAGCATAGAGTTGCTGACTTACACTGCCAGAGACCCGGTTTTGATCCTGACTACAGGTGCTTGTTTGTGTTCTTCCCATGATCTTCGTGGATTTTCTCCGGGATCTCTGGTTTCCTCCCACAGTCCAAAGGCATACAGGTTTGTAGGCTAATTGGCTTGGTATATATATAATTGCAAATTGTCCCTGGTGCGTGTAGGATAATGTAAGTGTGCGGGGATCACTGGTCAGCGTGGACTCGGTGGGCCAAAGGGCCTGTTTTTGCGCTGTATCTCTAAACTAAAACTAAAAAGTTGAAGGTGCTCTTCAAATGCAGGTCATTTTGTGGAAATGCTTCTCCATTGCAAGTACAGTTGATTCTACATTTTAAGACCTTGGGTGTAAAGCAGGCACTTTAGCCAAATGATTCTTTGTCCCAAATACTGCAGTTTCTGTCATAACTCAAATATGGAACTGCACAAACTGAAGATATCAATCTGTGCTGCCCACTTCAACAATGTCTCCATCCCTGGTAAATAGCTTATTTCAAATTGATGGCGAGCAATGGAGAGAAGAAACAGGAGCAGGACTATACCATCACCACCCCACAAATACCCCCCCCCCCCCACCCCCTCCTTTCCTCTAATTCCGCTCTACCTTTCAGTAAGATTACCAGTCATTATAGTTTCAGTCTTTGATGCCTCAGGTTCTTTGAGGGATGTTTTCCCAAGTATCTTACCGGCCGATCTGCTTGAAATAATTGATTGTGCGCTTTGATCTGGTTGGATAATATGTTTTACATCAAACCTTTCCCCTTTAAAGTTTGCTTGGTTGCAGCCTCACATACTCCGGACAAATGGTCTTTTAATCCAGTGCCAACCTTCTAATTTCCTGTCGAGATGGAACATATCAGCAGGAATGTATTCCTTATCTCACTATCTGGAGAATATCTGCCAAGATTTTATTTAATTGTATATAATAGGTACTACAAGCTTGTAAATTCCATTGCAGACCACAACATTTATTGCAAAGGAAGTATCTCTGCTTATGAAGTGGTTACATTAATCAGGTTTACACAGAAATGTCACAAGCAAAGCAAAATTCCAAACTCATAGTGCATGTCTATTGAAACTTACAGAAATTCACAAAATACACCCTTTGTAATTTGACAATGAGTGGCTCATAATCCACCATGTTCAGTTTAGAGTTTAGATATAGTGTGGAAACAGACCCTTCGACCCACCAAGTCCATGCCCACCATCAACCAGCCGTACACTGTATTTCCTACTCATGGGGCAATATACAGAAGCCAATTAACCTACGTCTTTGGAATATAGGAGGAAACCTGAGCACACAGAGGAAACCCATGTGGTCACAGGGGGAACATACAAACTCCGCACAGACAGCACCCGTAGTCAGGATCAATTCCGGGTCTCTGGTGTTGTGAGGCAGAAAGCTCCGCAGCTGCACCACCATGCCACACTTGCTGTTGTGAATGTGTAGTTTGTGTTGCTGACTCAATTTTTCCGAAATGAGTAACAGAAATTTGATAACCTAGTTAAGAGGATAAGAACCAAGTAATTATTCTATTAAAAAATCCAGCTATTGAGGCTATCCCTGTGCTGGGGACCAATGACAATTTTCTTTTGCTGGTGTATGCATTGATGGTGCCGAAGTGGAGGCGGTTAAAAGCTTCAAATTCCGAGGAGTAAATATAACCAACAACTTGTCCTGGACCACCCATGTTGAAGCAATGGCCAAGAAAACACACCAACGCTTCTATTTCCTTTAGGAAGTTCAACATGTCCCCAGCAACTCTTGCCAACATCTACAGATGCACCCTAGAAAACATTTTATCGGGATGCATCACAGCATGGTTTGGGAACAGCTCCATCGAAGTCCACAAGGAATTTCAAAGAATTGTGGACAGGGACCTTCCTTCAACCTTCTTCCATTGACTCCATTTATACCTCGCGCTGCCTTGGCAAGGCCACCAGCATAATCAAGGATGTCGTACCCCGGCCACTCCCTCTTCTCCCCTCGCTGATCAGGCAAGAGGTATAGAAGTGTGAAAACGCACACTTTCAGATTCAGGGACCATTTCTTCCCAGCGGTTATCAGGCAACTGAACCATCCTAACAACAACTAGAGAGTAGTCCTGGGCCACTATCTGCCTCATTGTTCTTCCCTTTATCATGTATCTGTACACTGTGGATGGCTTGATTGTAATCATGTATTGCCTTTCCGCTGACTAGCACACAATAAAAGCTTTTCACTGTACCTCAGTACATGTGACAATAAACTAAACTGAGGCATAATGGTGTGTTCACTACTAAAAATGTATAAGAACTTTCCTATATTCTACTTCTTTCGTTACGACACGGTAAGATACAATAGACTTTATTTATCCCAGGAGGGAAATTGATCTGCCAACAGTCAAAAAACACAAAATACATGAAACATGAAATTAAAGTGACAAGTGGAAAAGGTTCGGGATGTGCAAAGATTGGGGAGGGGGGGGGGAGGGGAGGAGAGGGGAGCCAGTCTACCCCATAACAGAAAGGAGAGGAGTACCTTCAGCAACAGACTGGTTGCACCAAGATGCAGTACAGAATGCCACAGGAGATCTTTCTTCCCTGTGGCTATCAAACTGGACAACTCCTCCCCCTTCTGGAGCAGGTGGATGATGGCGTCCTCAACCCCCATCTTTGTTTGGTAAGCGAGCTGCAGGGTGTCCAGGTAGGGTTTAATCAGGGGTTGCAGGCGAGTGAGCACCAGCCTCTCCAGGGACTTCATGATGTGTGGAGTCAGCGACACTGGTCTGTAGTCAGTGGAAGAGCTGGGACGCATCCTTTTTGGTACAGGCACCAGGCAGGATGTCTTCCACATCA
Organism: Malacoraja senta; assembly: GCA_038087875.1. Lineage (NCBI taxonomy): Eukaryota > Metazoa > Chordata > Chondrichthyes > Rajiformes > Rajidae > Malacoraja > Malacoraja senta. The sequence continues at coordinate 366,550,185 of CM075977.1, forward strand.
CAGGAACCCTCTCCAGGCTCAGGTTGAAGATATGCTGGAGTACTCGACACAACTGGCTGGCACACGCCTTGAGTACCCTAGGGCTGACACCATCGGGACCCGTGGCTTTGCCTTGTCTGCTCGGCTCCTTCCACACCTCCTCTGCCTTGATGGTCAGGCTCACAAAGTGTTCCCATTCTGCCTAGGGTGGTGGCGACGGCTGGTACACTACTGGCATTTAAGAGGCTTTCAGATTCAGATAGAAACATGGATATGCAGGGAATTAAGGGAAACGGATGAAGTGCAATCAGATGAGATTAATTTAACTTGGCTTTATTTTTGGCACAAACATTGTGAGCCGAAGGGCCCATTCCTGTACTGTACTTTTCTGTATTCTATTTTCTGTATTTTCCCACCAACTTCCCGGTAACCTATTCTTCCCACATTCCTTTCAATGCCCCTGGCTTCTATCACTCACCTAAACACTAAACTACAGTAGCCAACTAATCTGCCCACCTGCAAATATTTAGGATGTGGGAGAAAATCAGAGCATTTGGAGGAAACACACATGGTCACTGTTAGAACATTCAAGCTCTCACAGACAGCAACGGAGGTCTGGATTGAACATGGGTCATTGGAGCTGTGAGGTTATAGCCCAGTTAGCTATGCCACTGCCAGTCTATAGTCGGAGCTCTTAAAGCAACAGTTCCTGATAGCTGTAGTGTTATTAGAGCGAAGTTCCTTTATAGCTCTAGTGTCAACTATGCAGATGTTCTGAGGGGTAGATATGCCCTGCAGCAGCAGATGGGCATCACTGTTCTCAAACAGCTAACAGCAAACTCTGATCAGGGATTGTAATCATCAGGGACCTCACATCAGCAAAGAAGAGCCTACCAGGGAGACTGACAACATTCCCAAGAGTTCACTGTCAGCTTCACCAAAACAATCTTTCAATGGTACAAAGCTCCATCCCACATGAAAGACCTGTTACTGGGTTTGAAACCTGTACAGGTTGTGAAGGTATATGGGCTTGTAAGAATTTCGCAAGAGTGAGATAGAGATCAGTTGTGATTGAATGGCGGAGTAGACTTGATGGGCCGAATGGCCTACTTCTACTCCTTTGACTTGTGAACCTGTGTGAATGCTATAATGAGTTTGTTGCACTGCACACAATCCAGATTCCTTGTGTAACAACAGCAAACCAAAAATTAGTTCTAATTGCAATTTGCAAATAATGTTCTTTTTACGAATTAAGCCATAAAATAAATGTTGAGGGTGAATAATGAGAAAACATACTTTCTACTCAGTCCAACAGAACTTGTATATGGACCGAGTTTTGATATATGGTCTCACCCCAAGGACCGGAGTTCCTTTGCTGATCCTGTAATTTAATTGAAAGCCTTGTGAGTGTCGCAGTTAATAGAGGCCCAGCCATGTATCACCAGTGATTCAGGTGCTGTCTGCGTGGAGATTACACAGTGACTGTGTGGATTTGGTGGGTCAAAGGGCCTGTGACAATGCTGTAACTATCTGTACAACTATATAATTAAAGTTTCCAATATTTCTGTAGCATAAGACAAGGCAACGAAACTCTGGGAATAAATTACATTTGCTTGTGGTGCCCAATATATATAATGGAAATTTTCAGATGGGCAAGCAAAATTTTGACTGCTCTGTTCCAAAGCCAGATGATTAGTATTATGATTAGGTCATTTTACATTTCTTTCAGAATGGATTGATTTTGCATTAAATTATTTCTACGCTGAAGACATTTAAACCCAGTTGTATACATATATAATCTTCTGGTTTGGTTGAAGAGTATTCTTCCTGTGTGTAAGATATTACCAGGCCATATCTGATGACATTTTTAATATCTGGTTAAAACTTCAGATATATCTCAATATTCACCTATTATTTTCAAATATGCTACCACTTTGAGCAGATAGATGTGCAGGGCAAATCTTTTACACAGAGCGTAGTGGGTGCCAGGAACGCGCTGCTGAAGGTAATGGTGGAGACAGCTGTGATAGTGGCATTAAGAGGTTCTTAGACAGACACACAGATAGGCAGGGAATGGACAGTATGGATCATGTGCAGGCAGATGAGATTAGTTTAGCCTGATATTCATTATCACCACAGACATGGTGGGCTGAAGAGCCTGTTCCTGTGCTCAATGTTCTATATTCAGCTGGGTATCTCCAGAGATTCAAAATCAAACATTTTAGAAAATAGCACCAAGTTTATGTGTACTATCATCACAAAATTACACTCAAGGCATTATTGTGAGCTTAACATACATTCCTTGCTCTTTGACTTCCCTTTGAGTCCTGCATGTAACAATGCATGCAGGGCATTACAATGGCACGCAACACACATCTGGTTGCTCCTAAAATGATTTATGCAAAGGAAGTGCAGCAAATTAAAGCACTAGATTGAACCCTGGGATGGTTGCTTTCCTGTATGAGCAGAGATTAAGCAGAGAGGTTATTATACTCTTGAGTTTAAATTAATGTCATTGATCTAAAATTTCTATGGGATTTGCATAGATGCAGAGCTGGAGGATGTACTGTATGTGAGAGCTAAAGTGTCCAAATAAAGTGCAGAGAGGTTTTACTAGAATGTTACCAGGTCTTGAGGGCCTGAGCTATAGGGAAGGGCTAGCAGGCGGGTGGGGTATGATCATATAGCGGTATATAAGATCATGACGAAAATCTTTACATAACTAAACCTCTGATCTTTTGCTCTTCCAGTTTGCGCGGTTTCTCTATTTGCGCAAAAACGGTACGCGATAGCGCTACGATTTTTTGTCAGCTCACTCACCGTTCTCCTGTGCTGCAATTGCACCAAATTTCGAACTGATCGGTAGTATGTTGTAAAAGTTAGCGAGGTTTAAAAATCGTAAAATCTGCACGTGAGCAGATTGATCTCCTCTCCTGCCAGTCAGCGCCGCGCGGATTGCTCGCTTCTCCTGTCACTCACCGGGACGGTCCGCCCCTTCCTGTGCCATCGCGTCTTTACTGGAGCCGAGGATGGCCGGCGGAGGTCTCCAACCGGACACAATTTTCTGGAGGGACTGGAAGTGGCCCGGCGCGAAGTCGGAGATGTCGCCGATGTCACCAAACAGAAAGCGGAGACTCTGATCCCAGCAGAGGAGAGCGTCCAGCGCCCGCTCTGTGTCACAAACTCACAGCCATTGCAACGCCCCGCAGCTCCAGCCCCTTTCCTTCTGGTCCCCCTCGTTGGCTCCTGCCCCCCTCCCCCGTGATACCCCCCTCTCCCCCATGCCTCTTCCCCCGTCTTTTCTCCGAGCTCTCCCCCGCCCACACACCGGCACCGCCGTAACTGCTGGTGCGTACGGGCCGAGCTGAGGATTCGCGGCGATGGCTGATGCTTCTCTGGGGCACGCAGGAAGGGAGAGGAGCGGCAATGCTTGAGATCTTGGGGGAGGAGAGGGGATAGAGGGAGAGGAGGGGAGTAGGGAGGGGAGAGGAGTTATGGAGGGAGTGACTGAGGGTAGGGGAAAGGAGAGGTTTGGGAGGGATTGGGAGGGTAGGGGGAGAGGGAAAAGAAGAGGAGGTGAGGAGGGAGAGTGGGGGAATAGAGGGAGAGGAGGGGGGAGTAGAGGCGGGGAAGAGGGGGAGGTAGGGAGTGGGGAATAGAGGGAGAGGAGCGCAGTGGGGGAGGTGAGGAGTGGGGGAGGTGGGTGATAGAGAGATAGGAGGGGGTAGGGCTAGGGAGGGGAGAGGAGATGGAAGGAGGGAGGGAGTGACTGAGGGTAGGAAAAGGAGAGGGAGAGAGGTGCGGGAGGGATTGGGGAGGGGAGGAGGAGAGGGGAAAGAAGTGGGAGGGTGAAGAGGAGGGGGAGAGAGTGCTAGGGATGAGGGGAAATGAGCTGCGCCTGTGCAGTTGGGGGCTATGGGTGATTGGTGGAATATTGCGTTGGGGAACCAAGCCTCCTGTGTGACAGGGACCCAACGGGTCCCACTTACTCGAGTAGATAATATAGATGCACAGTCTTTTACCCAGAGTAAGGGAATCGAGAACCACAGGTTAAAGTTAAGAGGGGAAAGATTTAATAGGAACCTGGGGGCAACATTTTCACACAGAGGGTGATGGGTATATGGAACGAGCTGTCAGAGGAGGTAGTTGAGGCAGGTACTATAACAAGGCACTATATTTTTTTCAAAGATCTATTGACCTTTGTCTTGAATATACTAATTTTCCTGAAATTGACTGTTCTAAAGATTCACAACTCACTAGGTGAAGCTTTATCCCCTCATTAGTTCTCGGGTCCAGATTCATTATCCTGAGGCTGAGATGTAAAACTTATGTGATTACTATCTTAATGGTGTTTAATGACATAGACCGTAAAATTCAACACACACCACATCTACTACCTTCCCCTTACCCCCTACTTTGAAGGTTATAACCTAACCGTTAGGACTTGTCACACACTTTTCTTTCCATAAACCCACGTTGACTTTGCTCAGTCATATGATGGTTACCTAGAATCTTGTGTAGATAACAAAGTACAGTATGAAACCAGCAGGCCAGGCAGTATCTTTGGAGGATATGGACTGGCAATATTTCGTGTTGTGACGATTTCTTAATATTCTGTTACCAGGTCCTTAATATATTCCAGCTATTTTGTTACAACTGGTAACAGGATACAAAGTTTATGGTTCAATTTTTATGGTCTTCTCTCCTGTCTGTAGAATATATGACTGTGTTTTCCTTTTAACAACTGAATGTCAGTTTGACAACTTTTCATAAATTATTGCTGTTAGTTGGGAGTTGACTGCATGTAATAAAGGATGCTGTGTCAGTAACTCTCCCTCCTGTTATTTAGCCTGCAGGCACTAAACTACCTTGAAAACTAGCACTGTATTTGTTCTGTTACAATAGAAGGCGACCATCTAAAAATATTAGAAATTTTGAAAAATCAAATCCAAAACATCTACATCACTGTAAGCACATGTTTTTTTAAACCCTTTAGATGTGGGACTATACGTCTCAGCAATTTGTTTGTGTTCAATCCTGTTTCCCTTTCCAATATGTGTAAGAAGGAACTGCAGATGCTGATTTAAACCGAAGACAGACACAAAAAGCTGGAGTAACTCAGAGGGACAGGCAGCATCTCTGGAGAGAAGGAATGGGTGACTTTTCGGGTCGAGATCCGACACTGAAGAAGGGTCTTGACCTGAAACGTCACCCATTCCTTCTCTCCAGAGATGCTGCCTGTCCTGCTGAGTTACTCCAGCTTTTTGTGTCTGTCTTCCCTTTACCAATGCTAATTTCTTAACTTCCTCCTTCCACTGGACCCTTGGTTCCCATTAAACACAGAATGTTTATATGTCTTCTAGTATGAAACCAGATGCAAACTATTTGTTAACATCTCCAGCATTTCCTTAGTTCCCATTGTACATGCCTCAGTCTCTCCATAGAAGGGACTCGTGTTTACATTCTCTTTTATTTGTAATATGTTTTTTCGTTAATTTTATTCCTTCAAGGGATGTGTACTTATTGTTATCTATAAATTGTTGCTTAAAATATCTTTTGATACAAAATGAATGTTAGACTTGTTTAACAGGTCATGAGGAAAACAGAGTTAACATTTCATGTCAATGATCTTTTGTCACAACTGAAATATAAACTCTGTTTTTAATTTCTGATCCCCAGCTGCTGTTTTTGTTTTGTTTTTTGCTTTTTTAAGCCAATTTCCAACCTCTCTTGGTTTCATGCAAATGTAATTTGTTCCTGTTCGGGTTTGAAATACTAGATTCTTACTTTACTAAATCATTCTCTAACTCAATAAAATCACAAACTCAATACAGTCACCATTATTCTGTCAAATGTCCTGTCCCTTCGTGGTCCGCTCTTTATTTTAAACCACATCCCTCTCTACAGATTCAAGAATCAGCTTTTTTTCCATTGTTATCAGAATCTTAGATGGTTCTCTTGTATGCTAAGGATGGATTCCCAATTTCCCAATCAACCTCTTTATGGGCCTTGTATTTGTTTATTTTTAACTACATTTTCTCCGCTGTTTCCTTTCTCTTTTCCCCTCAATTTCTTTTATCTGTTGTACTTGTGTATGGTATGATTGTATTCATGGTATGATTTCCCTGGAAGACATGCAAGCCAAAGTTTTGCACTATATTTCAGTAGATGTAACAATAATAAATCAATACCAATACCAATAAAACTTTAAATTATCTCACCCTGCTTTTGAAATTACTCTCCCAGGGATTCTGCCACCTTCTCTTTATTAGTTTGTTGCTCTATTAGTTCAAAGAATTGTTGTTTGAATCAATAGATCAAAGGCAAATGTATTAGAAAATACTATTACCTCTAAAATTGATTTCATCTGCTGTTCTTGGCACCAGATGAGTGTTCATGCAGGCTCCAGCAGTATAATACATACAAGAATGAATCTTTCAGGCTGTCAGAAGGACCATGGTGAATAGTTAATTTGTAGCTACACAGGATGTTGACCCAAAAATTGCAAAATTCAATCTTTAAATTATTTTCACTAATTAAATAAAGATTACAAAGTCCCTCTTTGAATTATGCACAGGCACACAAAAATGTATGACAAATTTTGTCTTGTCTTACCACAAAAATTATACTTATATGGTGTGTTTATCCCCAGATTTGTTTGCAATGGCAGATATTGTAGGACTAATATTCTGACATATGACCTTGTGATGGCTTTTGGTAATTTCTATCAAATGTTTTCAATATTTCACTTCCCACCAGATTACAAAGTCTGATTGCAGTGAGAGTTAATCGTCTCTTGGGTATTATGAAAGATCCTATTATTTGAGGTACAACAATTTAAAACTTGAGGATTTCATCTCACCAATGTACAATGTATTTAGTCACAAAGAGATGGAAGTGCTGCTGTTATATTTTCTGATATAACAATAAATCAGTCTATTAGTGATCAAGAAGGGTCTCGACCCGAAACGTCGCCTACTCCTTTTCTCCATAGATGCTGCCCCACCCGCTGAGTTTCTCCAGCATTTTTTGTCTACTTGCAGTAATAAGAGTGTTAACTTTAAACATGCAGACAAAGTATTGCCTGTCCCTGCTCAAATAGTTTTGGCCCTTTCGTCTGACATTCTCATTTCTGTGCACCAGTGTCACCTCTTGTCTTCCCCGGTCTTTGTTCTACAAATCTCTAAATATTTCCCTTGAATTTTCTACACCACAGTTGACCTCAAAGTTGAAAGAATGCTTGCTGAAGTGAGAACTGTTAAAGATATGATTGAGCATGACATGCACTAATACACAAATAATTTTAAATGGTCAGCAGTACATGATTGTTAAATGTACAGGAGGCTGTAGGGACGTAAATGCAAATTTAGTTGATTATAATTCCATTGCTAAAATATTATTTCTATTGCAACATTGTTTAAAAGCATCAAACTATACAATCCACATTTCCATCTTCCTTCACAGACGTTTAAGAATCAAGCTTGTTTTTTATTTAAACACCAGTAATGATTTTTTTTGTTTAGAAATGGATTGTGTTTTCTTTACTGTTTCTGATTAGTATATCTCTTTTCTGCCTGCAAGTTTTTTTAAAAACCAATCTTCATGAAAATATCCAAGAGGTTTTACTCTGTTAAATTATAGAGCACATCTTTTATTATATATGTAGGTAGACACAAAATGCTGGAGTAACTCAACGGGTGAGGCAGCATCTCTGGAGAAAAGGAATGGGCGACATTTCGGGTCGAGACCCTTCTTCAGACTGATGTCAGGGGAGGGGGTGGGACAAAGATAGAATGTAGTCAGAGACAGTAAGACTAGTGGGAGAACTGGCAAGGTGGTGGAGAACATATATTATATAATATATAACAATACATATATTATGTAATATATAATACATATATTATATATAATATATAACAACACGTATAATATATATTGCATTGTTTCATTGGTACATGTAAAGATTTTTTTTTCAATTCAGACTTTTATACAGTTTCTTCTAAGACCAAAGAATCCCCAAAATGCTTTAAGTAAGCACTTTTGAAATGTAGTGACTGTTGTTAGGTAGGATGAGATGAAAAGCAGTGTCAGATATGTTACAGTGCTATGGAAAACAAAAGGTTTATTTTAACTTTGGAGAGATTTTTTGGCACAATTGTTATTGGACTCAGCTCCTCCATCAGTTTAAAAGGAAAATGATATTGTGTGGTGCTCATACTGACCAGCACAGAAAAGGCCCAGATTATATAACTGTTTTTTGTTCACTCAAATAGCTAGAATGTTGTGTGGTGATGTGTTTGGGATTGTGGTGGCAGGTGGGTGGAGGACCAAATAGTGATTCTATTACCGTTGGCTATGACATTTCCAATCATGTGAGACAATTGGGAATAAAAAACTATAATAGTGAGTTACAATCCACTAACTTCAAGGATGTTTATTTGTCATATACTCTGGATATGAACGGGATCTTCAACTGGAGTTGTGCAAATAACATATGAGGATAGCAGAAACGAGATATGAAAAGTTGCCAATAGTTGCCACTCAACTGTAAATGGTTTGGAAATGAAGTTCTTCCAAATTTTATTGTTTCTGATCTTCCAGTGATTTATGAACTTCATTCTGGATTCCTACTTTAATTTTGTTTAGTTTATTTTTGTCACATGTACCGAGGTACAGTGAAAAGCTTTTGTTTGCGTGCTACCCAGTCAAAGAAAGGTCTATACATGATTACAATCAAGCTGTCCACAGTAGAGGACAAAGTGCACACCAATTTGTGCAAGATAAAGTCTGATTAAAGACAGTTCAGAGGTCTCCAATGAGGAAGTTGCGAGGTTAGGACTGCACACTAGCTGATGAAGCTGCCACCAAGATTATAATTTTTGATCTCAGTGTACAAAAATAGAATTTCCATTCATTTTCAACTGTTAGGCCATCCCTATAACTGTCACAATGCAGAAACCCCATTGGTGGTTGACAGAGTCTTATAGATTATATTTTCTTCATTCAATTGTCATTGAATATGACTTTACAAATAGTTTAGTTTAGAGATGCAGCGTGGAAACAAGCCCTTCGGCCTACCGAGTCGGCGCCGACCAGTGATCCCGGCACGTTAACATTATCCTACACACACTAAGGACAATTTTTACATTCATACCAAGCCAATTAACTTACTAACCTGTATGTCTTTGGAGTGAGGGACGAAAACGAAGCAGCCGGAGAAAACCTACGTGGTCACGGGGAGAACTTACAAACTCCATACAGACAGCACCAATTGTCAGGTGTAACTAATAATTAAAATATTTGTGTCCCATATGTTTGTAACCCAGACCTGAGAGTCTTAATATCAAGAAATGTGATATTTACAATCTCTTAAGGAATCAAAATTCCCACGAGAATAACTGAATAAATTGGATTACAAGGAAATTGATTGTAGAGGAGTATCAAATTGGTGAACCATTTACTATAAATTTATTTGTATAAAAATTGTTCATATTGATATTTTCCACAAATTTACTGGAATTTTGTGAAGATAAACTTCAAATAGTAAACATGGCCTGCCAACACAGGTACCTTGCCCGCTATTTCTTAAGGTCTTTGAGGCACTTCCACGTTTTTGGGTGTTCAGGAAGATTTAAAGTTCCTCCACCAGTGACTTGCTCGAATATATTTTATAGTTCTTGTTTCCATTAAATTGGTTAGTTCCATGGTGTATGAAGCTTTGTTGCTCCCATTGAAGGCCACAGTTGGGACATAACAGTTGGCTTTATGGGATGCGGACAAGAGCTGAGCTAGGGTCCTTCATAAGATCAGTATCCAGCAACCCCTACTGGAACATATATTCCTGGAAGATAGATACAAAAACCTGGAATAACTCAGCGGGTGGGACAACATCTCTGGAGAAAAGGAATAGGTGACGTTTCGAGTCGAGACCCTTCTTCAGGCCCTCGACCCGGAACGTCACTTTTTCTCCAGAGATGCTGTCTGACCCGCTGAGTTATTCCAGGTTTTTGTATCTATCTTCAGTTTAAACCAGCATCTGCAGTTCCTTCCTGCACATTCCTGGAAGAGCTTGGTTTTGAAGCAAATGTCTATTATTATTATAATTTATTATATTGCTAAAAATCAGCATACAAATGGTTAATCCAGAATTTGACAGCATTTCTCAATGAAGAGTGAATTACGTGGTTCTTAGTAATATTGTAAAGGATTGATGACATTGGGATGTAACCTTGAGTACAAACACAGTCAGCAACAATCAGAGACAGAACATAGAACGGTGCAACACAGAAATGGGTCCTTCAGCCCACAATGTCACGCCCCAAACATGATGCCATCTGCCTGTATGTGATCCATTTCCCTCTACCCCCTGCACTTCTATGTGCTTATCTAAAAACCTCTTAAACGCCACTATTGCATCTGCCTTCACCAGCACCCCAGACAATGCGTTCCAAGCTCCACCAACTCCCTACGTTAAAAAAAGTCCCGCACATCTCCATTAAACTTTCTCTCTTTCACCACATAGCTACAGTGCCCTCCATAATCTTTGTGACAAAGAGCCATTATTTATTTATTTGCCACCGTACTCCACAATTTGAGATTTGTAATAGAAAAAAAAAATCACGTGGCTAAAGTGCATTGTCAGATTTTATTAAAGGGTATTTTTATACATTTTGGTTTCGCCATGTCAAAATTACAGCTGTGTATACATAGTCCCCCCATTACAGGGCACCATAATGTTTGGGACACATGGCTTCACAAGTGTTTGTAATTGCCGAGGTGTGTTTAAATGCCTCCTTAATTCAGGTATAAGAGAGCTCTCAGTACCTATTCTTTCCTCCAGTCTTTCCATCAACTTTGGAAACTTTGATTGCTGTTTATCAGCATGAGGACCAAAGTTGTGCCAATGAAAGTCAAATGAGCCATTATGAGACTGAGAAACAAGAATAAAACTGTTAGAGACAGATGGCTCTGCCATCTGGTCGCAAATTTAAGATAGGCAACCACCGTGCAATAGTGTCGCTGACAATTGTTTCTCAGAGCTGAATAGAAAAGAACAGATTGTGTGATTGTCTGAAGCCCTGGGTGGTTTACAGTTTGGGAGGAAGTGATGAACATTGGTAGGCTACATTCAGACATCAGTTAGTGATTGAACTTTGCAGCCAAGACCTCCAGCCAACTTGGTTTTGGACCCTGTGACAGATTATAAACATAGAAAGTAGGTGCAGGAGTAGGCCATTCAGCCCTTTGAGCCATTCAATATGATTATGGCTGATCATCCAGAATCAGTACCCTGTTCCTGCTTTTTCCCCATATTCTTTGATTCTGTTTGCCTTAAGAGCTATATCTAACTCTCTCTTGAATACATCCAATGAATTAGCCTCCACTACATTCTGTGGCAGAGTATTCCACAGATTCACAAATCTATAGGTGAAAAGCTTTTTCCTCATCTCAGTTGTTTGATCAAGGAGCTTGAATAGAGCAAGTTTGCAGTAGAAGAAATTCCTTTTGACAGTCATGCTTTGATAGAAAATAAGTTGCATCTTGTGTTTTCTCAGATACTAACAAAAGTGTATAATGTTCAGTGATAGAACTTCATCAATAAATTGATTAGAGCAAAACCCAAATCTCAAATTGCTGAGATTTCATGCAGATAATTTTGAAAAGAAGAAAGTTCACAGGATGGTATGTGATGTATTCTCGCAGACTGTGCATAGAGTATGGATTTTCTGTTGTGATAGTGGCATTGTTTATGCTGAGAAAGGAAAGGTTGCACTCTTGAATGCGGGAGACTTGAGGTCTACTTATGGAAGTAATACCATAGCCTAAATATTCAGTGAGACAACTAGAAACAAAAAAAGCCAGTCATAGTCTCCTCTTCCTCACATCCACTCATAATTTGCCCATACTTTTAACACCTAGAACACACGTGAAGCAATATCTCCTCTGTAAGATGGCTCTGGTTGTTGAACCATGCCCCGACTCAAGTCACTACTGTTCACCATGAGCAATGAAACAAGGAGAGAGGAATTTGGTTGGGAAAATCGTTCACAAATGTCCAGCTGGATTTAAATCATTTTTGTGATGAAAAACCAGAAGTTGACAATTAGAGGGAAAGTTTCCTTTGGGGTGACATCTATTACGGTTTTGTAGTCCCACTATTTACTGAACAGCATTTCTAATTACAGTCTTGTAATTTTTGTGGCTGGACTATATATTGAGGGCATAGGCCATATGTTTAAGGTGATGGGAAAAGATTTAATAGGAATCTAAGGGGTAACCTTTTCACACATAGGGTGTAGTGGGTGTTGGAACAAGCTGCCAAAGGAGGTAGTTGAGGCCGGGACTATCCCAACATTTAAGAAAATGTTAGACAGGTACATGGATAGGACAGGTATGGAGGGATATGGATCAAACGCAGGCAGGTGTAGTTGGGACATGTTGGCCAGTGTGGGCAAGTTGGGCCGAAGGGACTCTTTCCACACTGACTCTGGCTTTATTTTTAGTTTAGTTTAGAGATACAGCACAGAAACAAGCCCTTCGGCCCACCGAGTCCACGCCCACCAGCTATCCCCGCACACTAACACTATCCGACATACACTAGGGAAAATTTACATTTATAGCAAGCCAATTAACCTACAAACCTGCACGTCTTTGGACTGTGGGAGGAAACCAAAGGTATCAGCGAAAACCAACGAAGGTCATCGGGAGATCATACAGACAAGCACCTGTAGTCGGGATTGAACCCGTGTCTCCGGCACTGAAAGGCAGCAGCTCTACTGCTGCGCCACCGTGCCGCACAGACTCCATGATATATGATAAAAGAGCAAGAGGGACAGGTTACAATGAGATCTATACCTGTTAAACCAGAAGGCAGGGTATGCAGGAAGGATTTTGATGTGAATTGATGCATATTACCTGAGAATGATGACAAGTATGTGGTTGTAAATGGAGTGTTTATTAGCAGAAGAGAATAGAAAGTAAAACTATATGAGGGTAGATCTACCAATGACTGTAAATATGCATCAGATGTGAGCAAGTTCATTGAGGATCTATTTTAGAAATAGGTTGAATTAGGAAGCGGTTTTATCAATAGGTATTTTTATTACAGCATGTAATATGTTACTCATTGTTGTTGACATTCGCCTAATCGATTAATAAACATTGAAGATATTAACATTAATTCTACAGCTCTCATGAATCTAAGACATAAAAAAAATATTTACTGAACTGAATAATTTCATTTGAAAACATTTACTGATATGGAATATACTTCAAGATGTTAAATTGTTGAGAGGTTTATAATGAGACTGTAAACATATTCCCTCAATGGAATCTCAAAGCAAAAAAATAATTGGAAGAAGCAAGATGAAATTGAGAAGTCTTGTTAACAAACAGATTAAAGTGTGTCTTGTAAACCAGTGGAGATATGGCGCACATTTGCAGCAGTAGTTATTTTTGGATTAATGAAAATCTTGGAAATAAGTTGCAGGAATATCCGGTTGGGCAAAAGGTTGAAAGATTAGAATGATAATTATCGAGAAGGTCTGATCTAAATATTTCAAGTAACATAGAAGTCTATTTTGACAGAAGCTTTGGGATACTAATTCACCTTTTCTTTAACTGCAAAGAAAAAAACGCAGTGGAAATTATGTTTAATGGATGGATGTTCTGAGTCTGGACATTTTCAGGGCAAGGTAGAGGGAGAAAAAAGGAGAGGCAGAAAAGCACACTTATCCAGTTTTATTCTGACTTCTCTGTTCTCTATATTGCAGCAAGGTTAGAGCAAGAGGTTGAGTCAACAATGGCTTACAATTAGATTTTTTTTAAAGGAATAATTATATTTTGTGGAGTTGTTCTAGAATTCAGGACATAAATTACCAAATACTGGGGTAATGTAGGAAGTAGATTTGACAAATTTGCGCAGCAAAGATCCATTATGTGAAAATTGTGGGGGGTTTTGTGGTTACCTTAGACATTAAGTATTGGTACAATTAGTACACAATTATTAGATTCCAATGGAGAAAAGATGGCGTCTTGAAAATTGCATCAACATCAGTTTCATGGGTACATATTTACAAGGTTGGCACAATTGTTATTACTTCTGGAATCCCACAATTTTCCACCTGAAATGAAATTAATAGAACAACAATTTTGTGCTCTGTACGTAGGATTTGATATTATACACTCCTGATGAGTAATGATCCATGCTCCATCTGACTAGGCAGAAAATCTGGAGATAAATTACAAAGCCATAAAAGAAATACAAATAATAATTTATCATCATTGTCAAAGAACATTTATTCATGGGTCACAACATATAAAAAATTGTCCCGTGTTCCAATATTAAAGGAGACAGTCAGGATGTATGATAAATGCCTTGCAATCTAGCGTGTAACATCTGCAATACAACTTAAACATGCAATGGAACACATAGATCATATACTTTAAGCAAGTTATTGATACTTAATTATAATGGTAGCTTGTGCAGTTCTGATTACTACATCATTTTTATGATTTGGATTAAATTATGAGAAATTAATGGATTTAATTTTCAAAACTGCACATTTTCTGAACTAGCAGGCTGTCAAAGAAATTTGCCAGTAAGCTACATTTCTGAAAAATTGACTTTTAACTTAGCCCATGGCAAGATCAGAGTCTGGAATTAGGAATGGAAGCAAAAATACTTTGTTATCAGTACAGTGGAGAGCTGGTATGACAGCATTGTGCATCTGCATGTCATAATGGATTAAAGTGGAGCCTTATCTGTCATTAGTAACTATTTTTCTTTTAATTGCACAAGCTGTAATCACAAAATTCCGATTTCCAGGTCAATATTAAGTCTAATTTATCATCTGTCTGCATTGTAAAAGATACAGAAAATAGGTGCAGGAGTAAGCCATTCGGCCCTCCCAGCCAGCTGATCATCCAAAATCGGTGCCCCATTCCTGTTTTTTTCCCCAAATCCCTTGATTCTGTTAGCCCCAAGAGCTAAATCTAACTATTTAAAACATCCAGTGAATTGGCCTCCACTGTCTTCTGTGGCAGAGAATTCCACAGATTCACAACTCTCTGGGTGAAAAGGTTTTTCCTCATCTCAGTCCTAAATGGCCTACCCCTTATTCTTAAACTGTGACCCTTGGTTCTGGACTCCCCAAACATGGGGAACACATTTCCTGCATCTAGCCTGTCCAATCCTTTCAGAATTGTATATGTTTCTATAATACAAATAAGACAATTCAGCCCCTTATTTCTGTTCCACTATTGAGGCAAATCTTGGCCTGATCTAAGTTGGCCTGTGTGACTAGAGTTAAATATTGCCGGCTCGCGGCACCGACCTCAGCCCGACTCCCTTTCAGTGTTATCTATTGTAATGGGTATATTAGAAGAGGTAGGTTATGAAGGAATCCCCTGTGATCATGCTTCTCTCCATCAGATGTATCGCTCTCAGTATAGTTAAAGGAGATGATGTATTAGGAAAAGTCAGCAGCAACTAAGCTCACGCACGAGTAAGCCTCTTGGTCTCTCAAGGATATCCCACCATTCAATATATCAAGGCTGCCCAGGCTAGTCTTCCTCTGTGCCAGATAACCATCGCCATCAGTTCCCAGATCTTTCACAATTTTTTTTTAATGATTTAACCTCTTCCACCAATCTCTAAAGTAGAACATTCCAAAGTTTCATAACCCTCTGCAATGTCAAAGACTAAAGGGCATAGGTTTAAGATCATAGGGGGGAAAGTTTAAAGGAGATGTGCAGGGCGAGTTTTTTTACAGAGTGGTGTGTCCCTGAAACGTGCTGCCGGTGGTGATGGTGGCGGCAGATACAATAGTGGCATTGAAGAGCCCTTTAGATATGCATATGGATATGCAGGGAATAGAGGAGATTAGTTTAACTTGGCATCGTGTTCAGTATGGACATTGTAGGGCGAAGGGCTTATTCCATGTTCCATATGCAGCGGTTTTAAGTGAGCTGACTTTATCTTGAAACATTTCACCATATTCAAGGCTCTCCCACTCATGAAGACATCTTAACATTGATTTTATCATGTCCCCTTCGGATCTTGTATGTCTCTGTAAGATCATCTCCAATTCTTCTAAAAGAATGGAGACCCAACTTGTTTTTATTCCTCTTTAGAGGACAACCCTATCATCACATGGATTGGCCCAGTGAATCTCCTGCCACCTGCCTCCAATGCTACAATATACTTTTCTTGGGTAATGGGAATGAAACAGTGTTCTGTACTCCAAGTATGGCCTTTCCAACACCCTGTCTAATTATAACAAAATAATTATATTTCTAAACTACAGACCCTAAACTACAGACGACCATGCTATTTTCCATCTTACTACATGCTACACTTAGTCATAAAATCATAGCGTTATACAACACAGAAACAGACCCTTGGGCCCAATTGCTCCATGGCAACCATATTGTTGCACCAATTCCTCTGACAGCTTGTGTAATATACCCACTACCCTCTGTGTGGAAAAACTTGCCACTCGTGTCCCCTTTAAATCTTTCTCTTCTCATCTTAACTAATGCCCTCTTTTTTCTTCGACCCTGGAAAAAATGCTACAACCATCCAACTTATCTTTGTCCTCGTGATTTTATAAACCACTTTTATAAGGTCTTTCATATTTCAAATGGTAAATCATCCACTTTGGAGCCAAATGTTGTAGAATAGAATATTTCCCATGCTAGAAATAAAGATTCAAAGAGATTTGGGAGTCAATCTACAAAGGTCACCTAAAGCTTTGACAAGTACAGCTAGTATACTAAAGGCCTAATGAACTGTCACAGCTTATACCTAAGTGCTAGAGGGTGGGCAAAGCCTGGCAAGTGATAAGCAAGTGGCAAGGAGTCTGAAGAAGGGTCTCAACCCCAAAACATCACCCATTCCTTCTCTCCAGAAATGCTGCTTGTCCCACTGAGTTACTCCAGCATTTTGGCCAGCTATCCCGGCAAGTGATATGTGGATACAGGTGATGGAGAGCTGATTGGCAGATGGGTGGAATAAGTGACAAAGGGTAGAGGTGAAAAGGAGATAAAAGCATGTCAGATAAGCAAAGAAAAGGAGTGAAATGTAAAGCTGGCGAGAGGCATCAGGGTGGAAGTGGACAGGAGGGAGATGGAAAGAGGGGGGAATGAAATGGAAATATGAGACTCAGGGATGGGAGATGAGTGTATGGAGGATGGGAAAGGAGCAAGGTGAACGGTGGGAGATAGTGAGAGTAATGTGTGTGCACTAGTTGGATGAGGGAGGTGACAGATATAGAGAGTGGGAGGGAGGTGGCAGGTAAAGAGAAGTCAGGTTTGGGAGAAATTTCTGCCAGCAGAAATTGCAAGTGAATGTTGTACATGAACTCCCACATGTTCGGGGTGATGTTGGTCAATGAAAATTTAAAAAAAAATACAATGCTGGAGATCTGAAACAAAAACAGAAAAAGCTGGAAACACATTGAAGGTCAGGCTATGTGACTTTCTATATGGGCTTTTTACGTAACATGCAGATGTAACTCTTTAAAAATTATGTTACTTAATATCATACAGTTAAAAGTTAATGCTACCCACATTTCTGTGTTGAATTTTCATTATTTTAATGAAGAATTAACACAATTGCTACAAATTTTTAGTAGTAACACATTCAATAACTGCCAACAAATTGAATATCTTAATAGGCTAGAATATTGATTGTAGTGATCCTAATGTTGCAATATGATAATTGGATATCCAAAGAAAACTGAGGACATTATCATTCCACAAAGAAGGACCAATTACAATATACAACTTGTCTTGTCGTATATCTATATAATTTAATTAACATTACTAAAATGATGATTACTATCATAACTATAATAATTTACTGCCACACACTTGCCATAACCATCGCCCCAGGCTTTTTGTCGCTAATAACTGGACTTAACTTTTCCCATTCAATTTCAAATCCTGAAATCTTTGTTTGGAGCCTTATGTTATAGATTAGGATATATTCCATGCTAGAAGTAAAAATTCAAAGCGATTTGGGGCCCATCTACAAAAATCACCTAATGCTTTGACAGGTAAACCATAGGCCTATTGAAATGTCAGAGCTTATACCTAGAGCTAGAAGGTGAGAGGACATGAGCTAAGCCACAGCCTGGGGTTGATACACATGGATCAATGTGAACATTTCTGTGAAACCACCCCTCCCCCTCCCCTTGGAGAGGTATACTGTCCTTGCATGGACTGCAGTGCGGAATTCAGCTAAAATAATTTTGGTCTTCTAAGGGTTAATTAAAAAGGAAAGGTCACACAAACTAGAATTTTATTCCCTGCATTTAGAAGGTTTGGAAAGATTTGCACTTGGGTTTATATGACCATAAACCTATATGTATTCAGACACTGATACAGCTTATAATGAAATTCCTTGTTCACATAAAGCTCAGAGTAAACAGTGAAAATAAAAACTAAAATATTTCTTTGAACTTTCAGTAAGAAATGCAACTTCCCAATATATTGGTTAGAATGCAATTCCTAAGTATTAGTATTTTTAAAAACTAGGTTTTAAATAAGTATTCTTATCTAACATTACACCAATATCTTGGTTGATAAAGTCACAGATACTCTTGCATGAATCATAACCTTTATTTGCCAACAAATGATTTGTCACTCGTGATTAAAATAACAGATCTAAAATAACATTCCTGCACCATGTAACTTTTATTTTGCAAGGCGCAGTTATATTAAGACTTATGCTAAATTGGCACATTTGCTAAATGAGTGTTTTGGATATTTTCTTTGGAAAACCATGGGAAACATTTCATAGCAGAGATCAAAAAAGATCTGCAGATATGTAATTAAATAGAGAAAGCTGGATGACATATTTAGAATATTTAGAAATAATTGACAGATTAACACTGTTTTAAGTTTTAACTAAAGGTAGCCACATCAAACATTAACCAATTTTTGCTGATCTATGTAAAGATTTGTATTATATACTGTCAATAATTTGTTCATGTGATAGGAACAGAATTAGGCTATTTGGCCCATCAAGTCTACTCTACCATTTAATCATAGCTGATCTATCTCTCCTTCCTAACCCCATTCTCTTGTCTTGTCCCCATAACCCCTGACACCTGTACAAATTTATCCTCATTCATAGATCAATGTCCATGTATTATTATTTTGTGTGGAATTAACTATATTATTTAAATAAACATTATCATTGGTTTAAGTTATCAGTTCAGTTTTTTTTTTAAATATGTGTCTTCTAAGCATTTGGAACACACAAACTGGCTTCCATCCACCAGATTTGACCTTGCTGATGAAGTATCAGTGATAACCTGTTGGGGGGAGCAGTTAAAGTTGTGCAAGTTAAAATAAGGCTAGGCATGCGACTTCCACGACTTTTTCTGCCAATGTACATCAACTCAGTTAGGTGACTCCAGCAGTTTAAAAGATTGCAGCATGTTCGATGATGCTTTTCAAAACTCTGATCCGTATTGAAACCATTTCATTAAAGAACCCACATAATCATGTTGGATATTTTTAAAATAGGAGGACACAAAATTCTGACCTGCAACATCTATTCACCAAATGCTGAAACACTTTTACTGTAACTGGAATATGGTATTGTATTTTTGTATGGTATGTCATAGAGTCGTAGAGTGTAAAAAAAACAGGTCCTTCGACCCAACTTGCCCACACCGGACAATATGTCCCAGCTACACTGCAGTAGCCCCACCTGCCAGCATTTGGTCTATATCCCTCCAAACCTATCCTATCCATGTACCTGTCCAACTGCTTCTTAAATGTTGGAATAGTCCCTGCCTCAACTACCTCCTCTGCAGCTTGTTCCATCATCCACCACCCTTTGTGTGAAAATGTTACCCCTCAAATTCCTATTAAATCTTTTCCCCTTCACCTTAAACCTATGTCCTCTGGTCCTCGATTCACCTATTCTGGGCAAGAGACTCTGTGCATCTACTCGATCTATTCCTCTTATGATCTTATAGACTTTTATAAGATCACCACTCATCCTCCTGCGCTCCAAGGTATAGAGTCACAGCCTACTCAACCTCTGCCTATAGCTCAGACCCTCTAGTCCTGGCAACACCCTCGTAAATCTTTTCTGTACCCTTTCCATCTTAACAACATCTTTCCTATAACAGAGTGCCCAGAATGGAATACAATACACTAAATGTGGCCTCACCAACATCTTATACAACTGCAGCATGGCCTCCCAACTTCTATACTCAATGGCTGATGAAGGCCAATGTGCCAAAAGCCTTTTTGATTGCCCGATCTACCTGCGACACCACCTTCAGGGAACTATGCACCTGCACTACTAGATCCCTCTGCTCTACAACACTCCCCAGAGCCCCACCATTCACTGTGTAGGTCCTGCCCATGTTAGACTTCCCAAAATGTAACACCTCACATTTTTCTGCATTAAATTCCATCAACCATTCCTCAGCCCACTTGGCCAATTGATCAAGATCCAGCTGCAATTGATCCAACCATCTTCACTATCTGCAAAATCACCCACTTTTGTATCATCTGCAAACTTGCTAATCTTGCCGTGTATGTTCTCATCCGAATCATTGATATCGATGACAAACAGTAATGGATTCAGCACCGAACCCTAAGGCACACCATTAGTCACAGGCCTCCAGTCCGAGATGCATATTTCCACCATCACTGCATCCTTCCATGAAGCCAATTTTCTAACCATGGTACTAGACATTTGAGTTAAGACTAATGAAAATGTAAACAAAATGAAATCATTCCCCGTGTCTTGAGTTCTCAACTTAAGACGACATATCTAGATGTTGAAAGGCTAATTCAGTGGACCAAGTACAGGCTCGGCGGTCGTTTCGCTGAACAACTCCACTCAGTCCGCCTAGGCCTATGTGATCGCCCAGTTGCCAAACACTTTAACTCCCTCTCCCATTCCTATACTGACCTTTCTGTCCTGGGTCTCCTCCACTGTCTGAGCGAGGCCCAATGCAAATTGGAGGAACAGCACCACATATTTCACTTGGGCAGCTAACAACCCAGTGGTATGAAGATTGATTTCTCTAACTTCAAGTAACCCTTGGTTTCCCTCTCTCTCTCTCTCTCTCTCTCCGTTCCTCCTCCAGCTGAGTTCTCCAACTAGTTTCAACGTCTATCTGATTAATTTGACTGATATTTTACTGATTTCCCCTCAGCTAACAATGTACCATTCTACATTTCCTTGATCAACATCTGCTTTGATCTGTTATTTTTTGCACCTTACCCTACCATATCTCTCGTCTCCCCCTCCCCTGATTCTCAGTCTGAGGAAGGGTCTCGACCTGAAACGTCACTCAGTCCTTCTTTCCAGAGATGCTACCTGTCCCGTTGAGTTACTGCAGCATTTTGTGTCTAATTCAAAGGATGTCTCTGTCCCAAGGAAATAAACAACCTACATTTCATCATCTCAGGACATTTTAAGTCATTAAAATACCAGTTATACTATCATAATATGTGACCATTTTAAGAAATGTTTAGTTTAACCAGCCTGTCTTGCTGGCAACATTCCAAATGCAGGTTGTGGGAAGGAGGATGAATTGGCAATAGGATGGTGATCATAAGGACTGTCGTGTTCATGGAACATTTTATAATGTGCAATCACGTGGAGGCACCCTAAAATATTTCAGCCTTCCAAATTACATAGGTTTCAGTTTCAGTTTAGTATATTGTCACTGTTTAGTATATAGTACAGTGAAAAGCTTTTGTTGCGTGCTATG
The DNA here is from genome assembly GCA_038087875.1 of Malacoraja senta. Classification (NCBI taxonomy): domain Eukaryota; kingdom Metazoa; phylum Chordata; class Chondrichthyes; order Rajiformes; family Rajidae; genus Malacoraja; species Malacoraja senta. The sequence goes on from CM075977.1 coordinate 366,571,916, forward strand.
CAGTCAGCAGAAAGACATCATTACAATCGACCCATTTACAGTGTATACATACATGATAAGAAAATAACGTTTAGTGCAAGGTAAAGCCAGCTAAGTCCGATCAAGGATAGTCCGAGGGTCACCAATGAGAGAGTGGCCAGGGTGCGGCTCGTCCTTGATTATGCTGCTGGCCTTGCCGAGGCTAGGTATATCTTTTCTCTATTTTAATCAACTGAGAATTGGGTTGATATCTAAAAAGATCCTCGTTGCCTTTGTTTGTGACCTGGTACAGTTCCTGAGAATAATTGAAGCTATCTTTTGCAATTAATGTTTACATTTGGACTGCTTTTTAATTGATGTACAGAAGAGTATAAATTTATTTGGAAAATAATATTCCCTGGCTGTGAAATTCTTTGTACTCGGGAGCATTTGGTGTGCTCACACTGTGTGCTGTACACGGATGATGAATGCTATTGAATTCTGAGTTGGTACGTTGCTTTATTCACTGAATTACATTTCTACCTTTGGGATGACTTTTTCATTGATTTGTGGTGGACTTATTAGGGAATACGTATCCTGTCTACCATTATCCCCTCCCCCTTCCCCCACCCCTCCCCCACCCACAAATCTGTTTAATAAGCTACAAGTGCAACCCAAAATTTTCTAGTGTTGTGATTTGTGGTTTGTCAAAAGCAGAAACGATTTTTTAATATTTCATTCACGTAGGTATTGTAATTGAAATCTCACACCACTCTCTTTTTCTCAAAAAAATCAGCTCTAGACCCAAAAACGCAATTTTGTTGTTAACAGCAGCTGCAGACATAATGTATTGGCAGATCATTTCAACATTAGATCACAAGAAATATGATGAACCATCCAGTCCTTCTGCCATTTATCAAGATCTTGACTGATCTCCCACCCCAGTTCTATTTTACGATTCTATCTCTTCATCCATTTAGTTGTTTATTAAAGCACCAAAAACTGTCTGTTGAAATAATGATTGAGCTTCTACAGGCATCTTCCAAAGGTTCACCACCCCTCAGAGTGAAGAGATTTCTCTTCATTTTACTCCCAAATGGCCTACCCCTTATCCTCAAACAGGTTTCAAGCTGTCTCTCGATCTGTGACTCCTCATTCAGATCATAAATCATTGTGGTCAAAGGATAAGCCGAGTTTCCAATACTCTATAGCAATACGAGATGATATTTAATATTTAACTTAGTTAGAATTCAAATTGAAAATATTACAATATGAGCACATCGACTCCCAAGTACAAAGAATTTCCCATGAAGGTGTTCATGAAGTTTGTGCTCTAACATAAATGAATTAAAATGTGATTAATATGTAAATATTATTTCCAATGAATACCTCCAATCATTCTCTGTAAGTAACCAAAATTCAAATATGTTGCTCAGTATGTTCTTTCCTCAATTATAGGCTTATAGTTTGGAGACGTATTAAAAGGAATGCTGCATTTAACAGTTGTCAAAATCTCCCCAAAAATGCTGCATTTAATGTTGCAATGTTGATTTGAAATTAAGAGTCGACAATTAATGTTATTAGTACAGTGACTTATATTTTACATATTAGCTGTGTGTAAAATTTAAACTGACATCAGGAGATTTTTTTTTGATAAGAATAGCATTAGTCACACCTGCCTGCTAAAATGAGATCATCATAGACTGAACAGTTTTTAAGCATCTGATGACCCTTGTAGTTTAATGACTCAGCCTAGACTTAATTATCTACTATCCTGGTTCAGGCAATATGTAGCTAAGATGCACAGACCACAAATTTATTTGGATTGGTCCCCAGACTATACTGCACTCTATCAGATAATGGAAGAGTAAGGTATTATAATTATTTCTCTCCCCCCCCCCCCTCTTCTTCATCTTCATCATAAACATAGGATAGGGGGGCAGAGGCCAAGATTTTCCTGCCAATAGCTATCCAAGTGACTGCTGGTGGAAGGAGCAGTGACAAGAGGGCAGGGACAATGAGTTTCAATTCAATTCTGCCTCCTCCACACCTTCAGTTGAATGTTTCTGGAATGTGTGGAACTACCATGCAAAAAACATCATTTTCCAAAGAGGAAAGAAAACCAAAGATGAAAAATACTTATGCAGCCTACAAATTTTGAATTTTTATCCTAACCTTTTAAGTTAAACAATCAGGTGCATGGACACAACTTGGTCATGTTTTCTCTTTCTTTTCCTGCGGTTAAAAGCACAAAATAACTGAAAGTCACGAGGACGAGAGAGTTAGCTTTGATATAATATTTTCGCCCATCTTTAATTTAGTACAGGGCATTAGTTGAATAACGTGCTCCAGTTTAATGGATTGTCTGGGTAATTTGCAATGAAAGGTCTAGGCTATGGGAATAGAATCCTAATGGCCCTGTCAGACGTTGATGAGTAGAGCATGGGAGGCCATGCTCTTAGAGCACTGCTAAAAGAAAATAAACCTTGTTTGCTTTTAAAATAGGATACACTTGAAACCTGGCTTGAAAGAATGTGAAAGTGAAACCAATGTCCACGGGTGGTTTAGCCAGGAAGCAGTGAGAGACCAATGGGAAATATTGCATCAGACGGAGCCTATTGTGCAAAATGGAGTAAAAATACTTTTTTTTTAAAAGCACCGGTTATCAGATACAATTTTCTGCGAGACGTATTACTATTTTATTCTTGAGAGTCTCTGCAAGCAATTGTTATTACCTCTTCTTTATCTTTCTTAAATATTGATGAATGCAGAAATTGCAATCAATTGGACTAAGAAGGTGGAAATTAAAATGTTTATATTTCTTTACCACCTCTGATTGCTCTTGTTAATGTTTGTGCGCAGAATTTGATTCTGCATCACCAGACTAGTTGTGGAAGATATTTCATACCAATTTTATGCTTATCAACCTAATGTGAGAAAGGGCAGGAAAAGGGAAGATCCCAAATATTATAATCAAACTCTGCTATGTTAATACATTTTCCCTTAATTAAATAAATTATCAGGATTTTATGGGTGTCGTTGTATGAAATGGATGTCTGATTTAAAATCTTTAATGTATAAATAACCATGGGTATAGTTAGGAGAGCTACTCAGAAGTGACACTGGTGTCAGCAGTGAATAAGAATAAGGAAAAAATACATAATGCAAAGATTATCATTGTGATGTAATTATACTAATATAAGAAAAACAAAATAAAAGGTGATGCACAATGATAAAAATGCTTCCTTTGCTGTAAACTCAATTTCAGAAATGATATCGTTCAGCATTACTAAGCAGGAAAAAAGCCCGACCATATTCAATTGGATCATCTTTATCTCAATTACATTTATCCATTTTGCTCTGCGTCCTTTCTTAATAAAGAGCTATCATCTTGATTTTGAAGATTTTAATTATCTTAACCGTAGACATAATTTTAGGCAAGGCAGTTACGGATATACCGTGCTCTTTGTATGAGAAGTGATTTCACTCCACTTGGTCTGGCTCAAATTATATGAATCTGCCCCTTGTACTGGATCTGTTTGACAGACTCTATAAACCGGAGTGCAGGACATTTTAAAGATCTCGGTCACCTCACCCCTCAACCTTCTAAACTCAGGGGAATGAAAAGTAAGTTTACCAATCTGCTGCAATTTAACTCTTTAACCCCAAGAATTAGTACTGTATTTTATCACCCACTTTATATCTTTACTGTTTACTGACCAAAATGAATAACAATTAGTGATACAGTTGAAATCTAATTTCTTAACATTGCGTAATAAACTGTGTATTTCGTCGTTGAAATATAAGATAAGGGACTGAGAAAGAAAAGAAATGTTTTAATGGATTTTGCATTAAATCTTAACAAAAAGATTTTGACAGTATGGAAAGGGAGAATCCAGCTACAATGATGGGACAATAGCTAACCGAAGGAAGACACAAAATGCTGGAGTAACTCGGCGGGACAGGCAGCATCTCTGGAGAGAAGGCATTGGTGCTACCTCCTGCACCCGTGCAGAACTCATGGACGTCATTAACTTCACTACCAATTTCCATCCTGCACTCAAATTTACTTGGACCATCTCCGACATCTCCCTTCCATTTCTTGATCTCGCCTCTATCGACTGACATCTATTATAAACCCCCTTCTCTCCAGTGATGCTGCCTGTCCACTGAATTACTCTAGCATTTTGTGTCTATCTTCGGTGTAAACCAGTATCTGCACAGATCACCGAAGGATACAGGAAATTGACAAATGAGCCAGAAGTGAAATGAAGATAATTTTTTGTTTTGTTTTGGGATGCTTTGCTTGAAATGTAAGTGGAAAAAAATTTCAGGGATGAATTAAATAAGAACTATTAAAGGAGAACAATTCCCGGGATGGCGGGACTGTCATATGTTGATAGAATGGGGAGGCTGGGCTTGTACACTCTGGAATTTAGAAGGATGAGGGGGTTCTTATCGAAACATATAAGATTATTAAGTGTTTGGACACGGTAGACGCAGGAAACATGTTCCTGATGTTGGGGGAGTCCAGAACCAGGGGCCACAGTTTAAGAATAAGGGGTAACCCATTTAGAATGGTGTTGAGGAAGAACTTTTTCACACAGAGGGTTGTGAATATGTGGAATTCTCTGCCTCAGAAGGCAGTGGAGGCCAATTCTCTGTATGCTTTCAAGAGAGAGTTGATAGAGCTCTTAAAGATAGCGGAGTCAGGGGATATGGGGAAAAGGCAGTAACGGGGTACAGATTGTGGATTATCAGCCATGATCACAATGAAAGGCCCGAATGGCCTACTCCTGCACCTATTGTCTATTGTTCATAACAATTACATGCTATCAACGGCAGAATAAGGGAGTAGAGATATTTGTATACTACTTTACAAGGGTGGGCACAGGCACACGGGTTGAATGGTCTCCTTCTGTGCTGCCTTATTCTATTTTTCCATGAACGTAGATTTCTGTAAAATCTCACATCCCATTCTAAGAATTTGTACTTACCAGATACCCGAGGATTGATGCCAGGTGCATCATTTCAAGAAAAGGTGCAATGCAGTCAAACCCAAAACTTAACCCAATAAAATCCAAATCCCAATTGGACTCAAAATTCATCTAAAACTATCCAGTTGTTCAGGGTTAGGAAGTCTGAGGCAAAAAATTACAATGTTGAATGGGGCAATAAAATGAGAAATAAAAACAATATATCGGATAAAATTTAATGGTTAAATTATTTAATATCTTTCATCTGTTTCAAATTGCCCGTGCAAAACCATCTGAAAATATGCTTCAATTTCTATTTTTGAAGTTTACAAACAAAATTAAAAGGCCCATTTTCAATTAGTTAGATGGCAGCTATTAGACAAAATAATGGGATTCATTTGTAGACTTCAGCAAGGCTCCAGCTATAAACTGCACTCCATGTGCCAGAGAAATAAATGATTGCAATGTTTTTGATGGAACATTTAATGAGAGGGGAAGTAGGAGCAAAAGGAGGCTAGGAAACAAACAGTTGTGCATGTCGTTTCCCCTGGGTTTGCAGTCTTGGCATTATCTTCTGTCGGAAGGCCAATCTCATAGAGCAGAAGAGTTGATTTTAGATCTTCAGATCCACAGTCTTATGCAACAGCAACCAAAACAATTCAACTGAGAGCATGAATAATAATTATTTATTTTATCGTAACTTTGCTGGTGCAAATAGTTTACAGACGCATATTTAAACAGTAATATTTTAAAGTGCAAGAACTAACATTTAACAAGATCCGTAAAATTTATTTTCTTTTTCAATGATTACCTTGAATTAAGGAGATTTTATTAGTTGCAAATCCATTAAAACTTATTATGTAAACTCTATACTTTAAGTTCACGGGACAGCTGTTCCTTACCAAACTAATAATGTAGAGAATCACTTTGAAGAGCGATGTAAGGCCCTGCTCCGGGTCTTGATGTTGGAGCCCTCGGCGGGCGATGGTAAGTCCCGTGGCCATTAAAGCCGCGCCGGGCGATTTAAGGCCCCGCTCCGGGTTGTTTTTAACCCCGCGATTCGGGTGGGAGAAGTTAATTCGGGTGGGAGCCGGTGTGGGAGCTCCGAAAAGCGGTCTCCCACCAGGGACCTGCGAGCTCCTGATGTTACCGTCCACCGGGCCTGCGGCTGGAGCCTCCGAAGTCGGGTCGCAGCCGCGCGCCACCACAGCTCTCCACGCTCCGAAGTCGGCCAGCTCCGCGATGGAGTCTGCGATTGGTTCAGGTTGCAGGCCGCCGGCTCCACGATGTTAGGCCGCAACGACAACGGAGACCCGACAGGGAAGAGATTAAATTTTTTTTAAGGTTTCCCCCCCCCCCCCCCCACCCTCCCGCATATACACATCTAAAAAATAAAACCAAAAACATACACCTAACGGGACAAAAAGAAAGAAAAGACGGACAGACTGCAGTTGCCACAAGGCGCAGCCACAAATCGAATCATTTGCAAAGTACCGTTATCTTGAACACATTCATATTTGACAACTTTTCTTTATTCATTATTTACTAAATTATTAAGTGATTGGTCCCATACTATGAAACAGAACAACCAAGGTTTGTGCCAATATGTTTCCTGCATAGATTATTTCCTGGCACCATAACATGTATGAGAACAAAATATTCTAAAATTAATTTGCAGAAGAAAACAACAATTTGTGTGACTATAATGTATTTAACATAATGAACACTCTCTAGCTAGCTCAGTTGGAAAGTCAGAAATAAATCAGCATGAACCAAAGAAGATGTAAGGTTGGGTAACCAAAAATTGCTTCAATTAATTATGTTCTTGCTAATAGCTAATGGAAAAGAAAATTGGAATCGGGTGAATTTTGGGGGAATATAGAAAATGCAGGAGAGAATTTAAGAAAATAGCTAGAGGACAAAATGAGGTGGTCAAATGTCCATGCCAAGTAAGATTAATGAGAATCCAGGGAACCAAAAGGGTTCTCGAGTGTATTCACTAAGGAGAAGGATAAAGAAGATAGTGTAGCGAAGCCAGACAGGTGGAGCAAAGTAATTTTTATTTTGAATAAAAACAAAACAAAACTCGTGAAGTATGCGTGTCTGACTGAACTAACAATAATAGCTCCAGTTACTGGGAGGAGCGCTGACTAACCATCACACCCCAAAAAGCACGCGAATGAACCCCCGCGGTCACGTGACCGAACCGACCAATGATGAGGGTTCTGACCTCCCCACCCCACCCCACCACTAGGTGCCGCTACAGGACCCCCCCCCCAAAACCCGAGGAAAGGAAACGAGTGGGCGGCCAGACCGAGTGGAGACAGGAGGGACTGCACAACCGGTGCCACAGGCAGAACAGGACAAACACGGTGAACAAGCGGAACAGGGCTAACAGGCAGAACAGTCACAATAGGTGGAACAGGCACAGAAGGTGCAACCGGTGAAAGTGGCACGGCCAGCGGACGACCTCTACGCCGGGGTTGAGCCACCACCACCGGGCTGTCGACATCCAGATGGGCAGGCTTGAGGCGGGCCACCGAAATGATCTCCTCACGACCCCCAACATCCAACCCAAAAGTCGCAACACTTGGAGAGGCCCCTCATAAGGCCGCTGTAGTGGAATTCGATGTGAGTCCCTGCGAACAAAGACAAAATTGCAGTCCTGAAGCGCCGGCGGAACACAAGTAGGAACAGCCCCATGGCGAGAGGTGGGGATGGGAGCCAGGCCTCCCACGTTCTCCCGCAGATACGCCAGCACAGACGAGGTGGGCTCCTGCGACCCCCGAGCCGCAGGAAGGAAATCCCCAGGCACCCGCAGCGGGGCACCGTACACCAGCTCCGTGGAAGACGTGTCCAAATCTGCCTTGGGGGCCGTGCGGATCCCCAGCAACACCCAAGGCTACTGGTCCACCCAATCCAGGCCCATAAGCCGCGCCTTCAACGCCGACTTCAAATGCCGGTGGAACCGCACGACCAACCCGTTGGCCTGAGGATGGTACGCGGTGGTATGATGCAGCTGCGCGCCATACAGCTGACCCATGGCCGACAACAAGGCAGAGGTGAAATGGGCATCACGGTCGGTGGAGATGTCAGCAGGCACACCAAAATGCACCACCCAGTGGGCCGCGGGGGCTCGAGCACAAGTCGCGGCGGAGCCAAGTCAACAGCTTCGGGCCACCTCGTGAAACGGTCCACAATCGTGAGCAGGTGAGTGGCACCACGAGACGACGGCAGAGGACCCACCAGGTCAACATGAATGTAGTCAAACCGGTGAGGAGGGACCACGAAATCCTGAAGTGGCGCACGTACATGCCGCTGGAACTTGGATGTCTGGCAGGGAATGCAGGCCCGAGCCCAGGCCGCAACCTGCTTGCGAAGTCCATGCCAGACGAACTTGGCCACCACCAATGCAGAAGTCGCACGGTTGGAAGGATGGGCAAGCCCGTGAATAGAGTCAAACACACGCCGCTGCCAACCCGTAGGGACGATAGGCCGCGGCTGCTCGGTTGGAGACATCGCACTGGACCGTCACACCTGCAGGACCGAACGGAACATCGGCCAACACCAATCCCGACACGAATCCCAACACCAACGACAGTTCGATAGCCCTGCATCTCGTCTCCATCGCGCTGTGCAGCAGCCAGCCCACAATAGTCCAAACCCGGGGACACGGCCAGTACAGCATGGACTGCAGGTGAGACAAAGCATCTGCCACCTGATTCAGTTTGCCCGCCACGTGTCGAACATCGGTGGTGAATTCGGAAACAAACGCAGGTGCCGCTGCTGACGAGCAGACCGAGGGTTGGACACCTTCGCGAATGCAAATGTGAGCGGCTTGTGGTCGGTAAACGCCGTAAATGTCCTGCCCTCCAGGAAATACCGGAAATGAAGAGCGCCAAATATAGAGCCAGAAGTTCTCAGTCGAATGCATTGTAGTTCCGTTCAGGAGGGCGCAGGCGCCAGCTGAAAAAGGCAAGCGGTTGCCAGCGACCATCGTTAAACTGCTCCAGGACCCCTCCGATAGCAGTATCCGAAGCGTCAATGGTGAGGGCAGTTGGGGCAGCAGCCCGTGGGTGCACCAGCAACGTGGCATTGGCCAGCGCCTCCTTGGCACCATCGAAAGCAGCCTCAGTCTTGGCGTCCCACACGGGATCCCGCGGCTTACCGGCCAGGCACTGGAACAAGGGCCGCATGATCCGAGCCGCCGCTGGTACAAAACAATGGTAAAAATTCACCATCCCCACGAACTCCTGTAGCCCCCTGACGGTGAGCGGCCGAGGAAACTGCCGAATCGCCTCCACCTTGCCGGGAAGAGGTGTAGCGCCCTGTGGGGTAACATGGTGTCCAAGGAAGGAAATGGAGCAGAGACCAAACTGGCACTTGGCGGCATTAATGACCAGGCCGTGATCCTGGAGCCGCTGGAACAGCACGCGGAGGTGCTAACAGTGTTCCCGGTGGGAGCGGCTGGCAACCAGAATGTCATCGAGGTAAACGAAAACAAAGTCCAAGCCACGAGCAACCATGTCCATCAGACGCTGAAAAGCCTGCGCAGCGTTTTTAAGTCCGAAAGGATCCGCAGCCACTCAAACAGGCCGAACGGAGTAATGATGGCGGTCTTGGGCACATCATCGGGGTGGACGGGAACCTGATGGTAGCCGCGCACCAGATCTACCTTGGAGAAAATGGTAGCACCATCCAAGTGGGCCGTGAAGTCCTGGATGTGCGGGACTGGGTAGCGATCGGCAGTCATGACGGTATTCAGGCGGTGACAATCCCCACACAGCCGCCACCCACCGGACGACTTGGGAACCATATGAAGTGGGGAAGCCCAAGGGCTGTTGGAGCGCCACACGATCCCCTTATCCTCCATCCTCTGGAACTCCTCTCTAGCAAAACGTAACTTGTCGGGTGGGAGCCTGCACGCCCGTGCGTGCAGCGGAGGACCAGCAGTGAGGATGTGATGCACAAATCCGTGTTTACGGGTGGTGGATTGAAACCGCGGAGTCAGGATCTCCGGGAACTCTGCCAGGATCGGAGCATATGCCCCACCGACGTCTGACACGGATCCGAGCTGCGGGTGGGGGGAAACCACAGGCCGTGAGGCCGCAGGCTGGGGGGAATCCGGAGAAACGAGGCACTGGCCGCTAAAGTCCACCAGGAGAGTAACGGTGAGAGTCGAGGACGAGGGAAACAGTCCGATTCCCATTGGTGCGGAGGGGGCTGCCGTTGACAGCAGTCAGGGCTGGGCCACGCTTACCAGCATGGGTATCTAGGCCACATGGCGGTAGGATGCTCAGCTCAGCCCCAGTGTCCACAAGGAAACGAAGCCCGGAATGGTGATCCCTGACATAGAGGTGATGTTTCTGGCCGACTGCGATAGCCTCTACTGGCGATCAGTCAAGGCATTTCCCGGAAACGAGCAGGGGGCGCGGCACCGGCGGGCTGCCGCACCCCAGCGTTGGTGGTAATAACACCACTGGCGCTTTCTGAGAAACATGGCCGTCGACCGCGGCCCAGCGATGTCATCTGTGGGAGGAACAGCCCGGCGAGGCTGCTGCGGCAAAGGTGCGGACACCCGGCTGATGGAACCGCCGTCCTGCTGCTTGGCTAGCCACAGCTCATCCGCCCGTTCAACGAGTTGCAGGGGATCGGCGAAATCAGACCCGGCGAGAAGCAGGCGGATGATGTTGGGCATCTGCTCCAGGAAAGCCTGTTCGAATTAAAGGCAAGGCTGGTGGCTAACATCAAAGCTAGCATCCCGCTCATCAAAACCAATGGCTCACGATCGCCCAGACCGTCCATATGCAGCAGCCGAGCCGCATGATCGCGGCGACTGAGCCCGAAGGCGCGGAGCAGCAGCGCCTTGAGGCCCTCGTGTTTGCCAACAGCGGGCGGATTCTGCAGGTAAGGCAGCAACCGAGTAGCAGTCTCCTGACTGAGCGCACCCACCATGTAGAAATAGCGGGTAGCATCCACGACAATCTGGCCGAGCTCGAACTGGGCCTCGATGTGCGCGAACCACACCTGAGGCTGTACCAGCCAGAAAACGGGCAGTTTTAGTGCAACCACGTTCTGCTGGGTGGCGGGGCGTTGAGGTTCTCGGCAGCATTCATAGCGAAAAGTAATCTGAAAAATGTTCGGATCGGCGGGGTCACCACTGTAGCGAAGCCAGACAGGTGGAGCAAAGTAATTTTTATTTTAAATAAAAACGAAACAAAACTTGTGAAGTACGCGTGTTTGATTGAACTAACAATAATAGCTCCAGTTACTGGGAGGAGCGCTGACTAACTAACACACACCAAAAAGCCCGCGAGTGAACTCCCGCGATCATGTGACCGAACCAACCAATGTTGAGGGTTCTGACCTCCCCACCCCACCACTAGGTGCTGCTACAATAGTGAATTTAGGGAGGGAAATATCAATAGCTGGAGCATGTTTGTATTAAGAAGTTTTGAAGTTAGGTGTTACGGAAAACATAAGGGTTGATCAATCCCCATGGCCAGATAATATCTGGAATGGTCAGTATGGTGTTGTGTGGGGGAAATCCTGTCTCATCAATATGATTGAATTTTTTTAGGTATCTGAGAAGATAGATAAATATTGTTTATATAGGTGTTTGACAAAGTCCTGCATGTCCAGAAAATTAAGACAATAGCACTCAAAGCAAGCTGGCTAATTGGATCGAAAATTGGCTGGGTGATAGAAAGCAGAGGTTGCGAATACAAGGGTATTTTTCTGGAAGAGGTTGGTGATGGAAGTCTGTGACAGTAGGTGCACAGTGGGAATTGGTGTTGGGACTCTTGTTGTTTAAGATAAATATTGATGACTTGGATGTGAATATATGAGGTATGATTAATAGGTTTACATATGACGTGAAAATTGGTGGTGTCTTGATTGTCTAGGTTGTCTAAAGCTATAAAAAAGATCAGATGGAAAATTGTGTGAAACTTCAGCAGGTAGAATTTAATTCTGATAAGGATGAGGTGATGCAATTTATAAATGTAATGGAGGTAGGACATATACAAAATATAGGTATGTTGATGAATAGGAGGCTCTTGTGGAACATGTCCATTGTTTACTAAAAGTAGCATCATAGTGATATAGAACTAGGGTTGCCATGGGTCATCCCGTATTTTGGGCTAAATTGGTTTGTCCGCCCTTGCCCGTATTTGACTGCTACTACTCAGGTCGAGGGGACTTTCGGGTCGGAACGCCGCGTCCGGCCCAACCTCACCCGTCCCGACGTAGTGCAGCCCATGGAGTGCATCAGCAGCGCCTCGCCCGTGGCCCCATCGGTCGGCTGCCCGGCCAGCCGTCCGAACTTCGGACCTTCGCTTACCGCCGACACACCACCCCTCCTTCTCATGGCCGATCATCGGTTCATGAGTCGCGCGGGCCAAAACTCTTCAGCTGACCCGCTGGCTGGGCTTTGTGTGCAGTCCAGCACCCAGGCCAACTCATCATTCACCCAGTCACGGCCGAGTCAGTCAACGAATTGCCGTCGGGAATTTGCCCCGTATTTTGACCTTATTTGGGAGTGAGAAAGTTGGCAACCATATATAGACATTGCTGAATGCTTATGACATGCTTTCTTTCATAGGTAGGCGAGGCATAGAAAATAGAAGTTAAGACTTTAAACATCAATTGTACAATACACTTTTTAAACCTCATTGGAGTATTTGTGTTTAATTCTATTCATCAAGATAGAGGAAATATGTGGTTGCACTGTAAAGATTGCCAATATATTCATCATCATGCTGCTTGGATAGGATGATTTTAGTTATGTGAAATTGGATTGTCCGCACTTGTATTCCTGGAGTGAAGAAGACAGAACGGTGTGATGACAGAGAAAATAAAATTATGAGGCATCGATAAGGATCTTTTTTCCCCTTTAATATGGGTGTCAAAAACAAGAGGGTATATGTTTAATGTGAGGGGGAAGAATTTTAGAAGAGATTTGAGGTGACAGTTTTTTAAATAGATAGTGGTTGATAGCTGGAGCAATCAATTCATTTTGGAGCCATTTAGACACTTATTTGAATAAGCAAGGCATAGAAGGGTGATACAGCAATAGAGTTGCTGTCTTGCAGTGCCAGAGACACTGGTTTAATTCTGACTACAGGTGCTGTCTGTACAGAGTTTGTACGTTCTCCTTGGTTTTCTCTGGATGCTTTGGTTTCCTCCCTCATTCCAAAGACGAACAGGTTTGTGTGGAGATGGGCAAAAAAGTTGGCATGGAAGTGAGGGGCTGAACAGTCCAATTTTGTACCCTAGAGCTCTATGACACCATGACTCTGAAAGCTGACTGTCAGAATAAATAAGGGGAAATATCCAGACTTTAGGAATGAGAACGCTGAAGCATACTGGTGAGGAAAATGAATTACTGGATGCTCAAGAGACCAGAAGTGTAGGAACATTATAGATAAGAAATTTAAGAAGGTTGTGGGGAGGATGAAAGTTATCACGAAGGACCAGGACACAATGTGGAGTCAATAAGGATATAAACTGAGTTAGGATAATGTGGAAATATTTTGGATTTGCTCATGTTCTTACAATGGATTGAAGATGCAAAGGCAGACAAGCATGTAGTGCAATAACTGAGTGGAGAAGTAATAAAGTATGACCACAGTAGTTAGAGGTTCAGCTCCATGCAGTTAGGACTTCAAGGCCTGATTTGTATATTGACATAGATCTTCTTAATGTTTAACCAGGGGATATGTTGTCTTGCTCAAGTCTAAATGTCTGCAGAGTGGTCTGGTAACACAGTGGAGGAGTGACGAAAGATATTGGTGAGACAATAGGTGCAGGAGTAGGCCATTAGGCCCTTCGAGCCAGCACCGCCATTCAATGTCATCATGGCTGATGATCCCCAATCAGCACCCCGTTCCGGCCTTCTCCCCATATCCCCTGACTCCACTATCTTTAAGATCCCTATCTAGATCTCTCTTGAAAGTATCCAAAGAACCGGCCTCCAACACCCTCTGAGGCAGAGAATTCTACAGACTCACCACTCTCTGTGAGAAAAAGTGTTTCCTCGTCTCTAGTTCTAAATGGCTTACCCCTTATTCTTAAACTGTGGCCCCTGGTTCTGACAAAATGTTGTCAGTAAATACATAGATTATATTTTTGGATAAAGGCAAAGAGAGACAGCTGTAAAGAAGAAATTAGAGACAGCACTGTGACAGCGATACAAGATGTAATTTATGATTTTTATTACATTTCAGCCTTCTAATGTTGAACACAACCTTATGCAATAGTTTGCAATATCTATGCTCCATTAGCTTACTTGCATCAATGCAGCAACTTGTTGAGGTCTAAACATATTGACATCTGGATGGTCTGGGTGTAAGTATTGTGTTTTACTGTTCCCTCCTGACTATCTTAATGGAAAAAAATGTCAGTCTTTCCAAATGTTGGAGAATCGTAAAGATGATTTTAAACATGATTGAGTGAAGCTGGTAGTGTTCTTCTGTAGAATGCAAAATGGAGTCTGCTTGTGTCAATAGACAATAGACAATAGGTGCTGCAGTAGGCCATTCGGCCCTTCGAGCCAGCACGCCATTCAATGTGATCATGGCTGATCATCCCCAATCAGTACCCCGTTCCTCCCTTCTCCCCATATCCCCTGACTATCCTCTTGAAAGAGAGAGCTAGATAGGGCTCTTGTCATTTTGTCTTGGTATAAATTTTTACTTTTGACTAAGTAAGGAGGCCAAAGCTTTTTTTCTTAAGTGGCAGGTACACCCTGAAGATATCCAGACCAATCAGGCAATTTATGGTGATTTTTTTTTACCTGCACAGGAGGGAAGGGAACCATTCATCTCTGAGTCCCACAATTCTAATATAGGCATATCCTATGACATTGAGAGGTATCTCATTTTAAGATTGTAACGTATGGGAATAGAGTCATACAGCGCAGAAACAGGACCATCGGCCCAACATGCCCCATCTACACTAGACCCATGTGCCTGCATTTGGCCCGTATCTCTCTAAACCTGCCCTATCCATGTACCTATCTAAGTGTTCCTTAAACAAAATAAAGAAACAAAAATCTTTAAAGATAGAAAAATAATGTGGATCAGGAAAAGAAGCTCCCTTTCCTTCTTTAAAAAAAAACCTCCCGATGCAGCTTCACCATTACTTTTAAGTCAGAAAAGCATCACATTTGTTTCATCCAATGGCTTTGAGTTGGTCACATCTCCATTGTTGACCACAGCACAGTTTCTTTTTCTCACCTATTTTGGTGAAGCTGCTAACATGTGGGATGATACTGCAACCCAGCAAATTGATTTTGTTCCCACTACTTGAATTGGCTATGGGTAGAGTTTGAGGAAGAGTTCATGCGTCATCATCTATTTCTGTCTAGGCTGGTGAACCTCACATCAGTGGTAGGGAAGCCAATGGAAAGGATTCTTGGGGATATGATTGGCTGGGAGATCAATCAATCAAGCACTTTATTTATCCCCGAGGGGCAATTCAAACAATACATTAAATCTGCACCGACCGGTCGACCGCATGAGCAGTGACCCGGCAAGGATTGGGTTGTCAGCAGCGATACAATAATAAAGAACACACAAAATGTAACACAAACATCCACCACAGCATTCAACACTGTGGTGGAAGGCACAAAAATTTGGCCAGTCCTCCTCCATTTCCCCCCCCCCCGTGGACAGGACCAGAGTCCAGAGTCAGTCCAGGATCGGCTCTTCCTCACCGGAGACCGCGGCTTTAGATTGTTGTGGGCCGCAGGCCGGCGGTCAAGATTTAAAGTTCCCGCCGCAGCCAGAAGCACCGTAGACTGCAGGGCCGGCGGTCGAAGCTCCCCTCCAGGGGTGATGGTAAGTCCATGCCGGCCCCGCGGTAGAAGTTGGCCGCGGGCCGCCAGTGATGGCTTCTTCTCCCCCCGGGTCCCCCACGAGGGATCCCGGGCTGTAGACGCTGCACCAGCTGGAGCTTTGCAGACCGCGGCTTCAGGGTGCGACTTCAGGCTGCCGGCTGCCCCGGGCCAGCGAAACGGAGCGCTCCCCTCCAGCGAGCCCCAGCGAGGGTTTACCCGCTCCACGCCGAGAGTCCACGCTGCGCCCGCTGCTGAAGCCCCGGGCACGTCTCCGGGAAAGGCCGCGCCGATCCTTGATGTTAGGCCACGGGGGAGGCGACCTGGAAAAAGTCGCCTCTCCATGGAGGAGGCGACCGAAGCGGTTTCCCCCTTACCCCCCCACACCACCCCCCACACAAGACACACAAAGAAACATTAAATACAAACTTTAAAACATACTAAAAAATAAAAAATAAATTGAAAAAACTGACGCACTGCTGACATGGCTGCTGCCAGAACAGCGCCCCCTACAGACCTACCTGGATGGAAGAGAATGTTCTAATTAGAGTTAATCAGAATAGCTTTGTCTGCAGCAGTTCAAGTCTTTGCAAACTTGATTGAGTTTTTAAAAGAAGTGATGAAGGCGTTTGATGAGAGTAGGACTGGATGTTGTAAACATGGACATTAATAAGGCATTTGCCCATGTCCATCTTAGAAGGCTGATCCAGAAGATTAAGATGCATGGGCTCCACAATGACATGGATTCAGAACTGGCATACTCACTACCCCCTGAAGACTTGCAGGCAACTCAAAAATTGGTGGAGTTACGGACAGTGAATTATATTGTCCAAGAATGCGGCAGGATATAGATTAGTTATAGATATTTGCAGAGAAATTATAGATGCAGTTCAATCTAGGCAATTTGGGAGATTAAATGCAAGGGGCAAATATACAATTAATGGCAGGACAATTAATGGCCGTTTTTGTTATTATTTATCTGATACGTTGGAGCTCCGCTCGGGCAGTGCGCCTGAAATTTCATTGTATGTATTTACAATGACAATAAAGTATTATTATTATTCTTGTTATTAATAATATATAGAGGGATATCGAGGTCCAAGTCCACAGCGCCTGCAAGAGGCAACCTAAGGAACTAGTGTGGCAACTAAGGTGTATGGTATCTTTCTCCCAATCTGTCCAAGTCCTTCTGCAGAGACCCAGCTTTCTCTACAGTTTACACTTTTCTCTATGCTTTCTCCACACTGCTTTCTCTGCCCCATCCACCTATTCACCTAGAAGTGAAAAATAGCGTCTGGTATTTTGATGGGCTTCAGCATTATGTAACCTGGATGCCGTTTACTTTGTAGGCACGCTGAGTTCTCTGTTACAGCATAGCTTGTCAGGGAAGAAAATGAGTTAAGTTAAATTCTAGTACACCTTTATAATTTACATGTATGAAAAACATGCAGATGAATTTTCAGGAATGGTAACAATAAATCCTCAAACCAATCTTTGACCAATTTCCCTCCGGGGAAAAATAAATTTCCACCGTATCATAAATTATTGTTCGTCACTAATCAACGATCAATATAACTACTTATTCACCATACTTTGTCCCGACAAAAATGCAGGTAGTTGTCTTGCCAACCCATTTATACTTTCCACCATACTTGCTGCATGTAATGTTAGGCAAATCTGCCTCTCTTTGGATATAAAGAATTCTGACTGACTCTTTGCCCTCACTTTTTGTTTAATATAGGTACCTTGGGATTTCTCCGTACTGTTATGAACAAGTTGTCAATTCTTACCATTTAGCGACTCAAAATCAATAATTTGTATCTACTTACATTCATATGAATTTTGTCATACTAAACCTGGTCAAAAACAACCAAACACATGGCACATAAAATGGAACCGAATTTTTTTTCTTTGAATAACAATGCCTTTTTCAATGCTGCAACCGCAATGTGTTTTCCATTAGAGAATATTAATAAGAATTATATTTACTGCTCTATAGTGGGTTTAAACATCTGGAAGTTATCAGTTGCAAAGGAGGCATGTTATAAGCCAGAACAGATATATCATATCACTTTTGTCTTTTTTTTTCTTTTTTTCTTGGAATACTATATAATCAATATAAATATCTCCTTGCTTTTAAGTGCAGCATGGTGAGTCTTTCCCAGGATAAGGGAACACAATAATAACAAAGCTTTGTCTTACTCACTGAGGGCAAAATTTGAGTCTCTTCTGCACAATGCTGAGGAAATGTCATCTGTGTTTTATTGTAATTGAAATCTGGGGGTAACAGCATCAATCTTGAAAAATACCCTAACTGCAACTTACGATGTAATCAATGCAAAGATATATAGTGTTACAGCACTGTTTCACCAGTGTTCATTTAATTTGGTAATTTCTTTTCACTTAATTGACAAGGACATGCTTTTTAGATATTTGTGATTTATTTAAAAATATTTTCGCATGTTGCATCCTCCAATATTGCTACATTGCTCATTACTCTTGAGGGCATCAACTCCTGATTTCATTCCATTTCTTCGGGTATCAACAGCTCCCAATTCATCAACCATTTTCAAGATGTAAGCTTTGACAGGCTTTTCAACTGTACGAGAGGCACAGCTGGAGCTAAAAATACCCTCAGCGGTCATTCGCATCACATGCAATATCTGGTGTAGCACAATGAATAGACTTCAGAAGCAGGTTGATTTTCATTCACCCCATAACTCTAAGATCTCGGGACACAAAGATTAGATGTGGTATTTCCAGCTTGGTACGTGATTTTGAATAGCGTGTAATTGAACCTAGGATCTTTTTGGTCATTGACATTTTGGTTTTGTGTAGCTACCATCATAGAATCATTGTCAGTGAGTCATAAGTACGGAAACAGACCCTTCGCCCCAAATCCAACTATGAATTATTTTCCATCTTTAAATTTCACATGTGAAGGCTTCAGAGCAGAGAAGGCTTAAACAGGCATGAAATGTACAAACTTAGGGTGTATTCTCCCAACTTTACAAAGTTGCAGAGTGATCGAATGGAGGGGTGGCATGGTGGCGCAGCGGTAGAGTTGCTGTCTTACAATGCCATAGACCCAGGTTCGATCCTGACTATGGGTATTGCCTGTACAGAGTTTATATATTCTCCCTGTGGCCGCATGGGTTTTCTCCGGGTGCTCCGGTTTGCTCCCACAATCCAAAATAGTACATGTTTGTAGGTTAATTGGCTTTGGTAAAAATTATATATTTTCCCCAGTGTGTAGGATAGTGTTAGTGTATGAGGATTTATGGTCGGCATGGACTCAGTGGATCGAACGGCCTGTTTCCATGCTGTATCTCTAAACTAAATTAAACTAATGGAGTTTAAAATAATAAAGGATCTAATAGAACGAAAAACATACAAACTATATTCCTTGTTGGGGAGATCCAGAACAAAGTCATAAACATAAAATTGAAGCCGATGACAAGGAAACCTAAACGCTCTCACCTTCTTTACGAATAGGTTATTTGAAATTTTCACCAGTAAGATCAAGGAAATGTTTTGTTTTGAGTAGGTATGGGTCATAAACAAATGAATAGAATTGTGGTACAGATGAACCATTGGAATTTTTTTATTGACAGCAGAGGATTGATGGACTAAATGGTCTAATCCATCTATAATACATGTTTATAAATGGTAGATGGATAACTTGCTCCATGGTCAACATTAAATCAACTTTTCTCTCTTAAAATGGGTAATGTGTTTTCGAAACAGGTTTTGATGGTATTAGATAGGAACTTGCTTCTGATGGTATTAGACTGGAACGTCAAGGGCTGATTAGTGATTGTTAGAATGGTTTTGTAAGTGGGAGATCATGACTTACAAATCAGATTGCATTTTTCGAAGGAATAACCAAGAAGGTTGATGAGGGCAAAGCTGTAGGCGTTGTCTATATGTACTTCAGCAAGACATTTGATCAGGTTCAGCTAGGTTCTCTTCACTGAAAGGTTAGATCCAGGGAGAGCAAGCCAACAGAATAGAGAATTGGCTTCATGGAAGGAAGCATAAGGTGATGGTAGAAGGTTGTTTTTCAGACCAGAGGCCTTTGACAAGTAATGTGCTTCGCTGCTGGGTCCATTGCTGTTTGTGGTTTATAGAAACAATGTGAATGAGAATGTACAAGGCATAATTAGTAAGTATGCAGATGGCACAAAAATGGGTGGTGTCAAAAATTACAGCAGGATCTTGATCAGCTGGGCAAGTGGGCTGAGTAATTATTAATTAATTTAAAGCAAGTAAGTCTGAAGGGTTGCATTTTTGTAATACAAACCAGGGCAGGACCTTCACATTGAATGACAAAGCCCTGGGGAGTGTTGTAGAGCAGACATATTGTGTATTGCGTTCAGCTTTGATCACCCTGCAATAGGAATGATGTCGTCAAGTTGAAAAAAGTACAGAGAACATTGCCAGGACTCAATGGCCTGAGCAACAGGGCAGGCTAGGTCTTTATTCTCTAGAGTACAGGAGGCTGAAGTGTGATCTTACAGAGGAATATATATATTCATGAGGGGAATAGATAAGGTGAACACCGTATTTTATGCAGAGAAGGGGAATCAAGAACCAGACAACATCGGCTTAAGGTCAGAAGGAAAAATTTAATAGGAACCTAAGGGGCAAAGGTCACACAAGGGTGGTGGGTATGGAACGAGCTGCCAGAGGAGGTAGTTGAGGAAGGTACTTAGTTTAGTTTAGAGATACAGCGTGGAAACAGGCCCTTCGGCCCAGCGGGTCCACGCCGACCAGCGATCTCCGCATATTAACACTATCCTACACACACTAGGGACAATTTTTTTTTACATTTACCAAGCCAATTAACCTACATTCCTGTACATCTTTGGAGTGTGGGAGGAAACCAAAGATCTCGGAGATAACCCACGCGGGTCACGGGGAGAATGTACAAACTCCGTACAGACAGCACCCTTAGTCGGGATCGAACCCGGGTCTCTGGCGCTGCATTCGCTGTAAGGCAGCAACTCTATCGCTGCGCCACCAACTATCACAACATTTACAAGGCAATTGGACAGATAATGGATAGGAAATGTTTAGAGGGATATGGGCCAAATGCAGGGAAGTGCGACTAGTGTAGATGGAGCAACTTAGTTAAGTTGGGCGATATGGCTCTTTTCCATGCTGTATAACTCTACGACTCTATGTGCTGTTAGAATAATATTAATTCAGCTAAGAAACCAACTGACATCAAGCTCAGACTGCTGTGGTGAAATTAGTAATCATTCAGTTGCAAATGCTTTGAACAAAATTAGCTTTGACATCTTAGTTCCTATTGGGAACAAAGCCATAGTGTATCACTGATAATAATTAAAAATCTGACTGGAAATATATTGAAGCCTGGAGGAGGGAGGGGGTTGCATCTGACTTGGGAGTTGGAAAACTGGAGCAATTGCTTTTATGGTGGAAACAGTATCTTAAGACAAAGTAGAAGGAAAACTAACGTTGGAAATGGACATTTTTGGGCACTACAAGATCATTTAAAATTTCAAACTAGCATTCATTTGGAATTTCAAAACTTAGCCCAGATCCCTTCACAGGTTTTTGTGTTTTTATGACTGTTGGCAGATCAATTTCCCTCCTGGGATAAATAAAGTTCTATTGTATCGTATCATAGCTACATCCATGTTCAGTGATGTGAAGGAACCCAAACTGGCACTGTTCAAATTGGTACACAACTACTTACAGAATAGTTAAGGATTACTTCTTCTGGGTGTTGGTACAAATGTACACATTCTCACACCATATCCCACCCCCTTCCCCCCACCCTAACTTCCCTGTGCTATACCTGGATGTGCACCCATTTTCTCCCCACCCCTTCCCCTTCCATCAGATTCCTTCCTCTGGCTTCACAATTTGCGCTTCTATCCTTATCACACATCTTTTGTCTTTTCATCTCTGGTATTTGTCCCACCATCAGCCTATCAAAAAAAAAAACCATCAGCTGTATCTACCTGTAACTCCCAGGCTCTGTGCTGCCCCTGCTCCTTTCTCTTCCTATTCCCCCATCCCCACCACAATCAGTCTGAAGAAGGGTCCAGACCTGAAATATCACCTATCCATCTCCAGAGATGGTGCCTGACCCGTTACTCCAGCACTTAGTGTCTTACATCTTCACACTCTGGAAAGTATTTTGTACTGAACCATCTGCAGTTCCTTGTTTGTCCATGTTTACACATTTTGCTTGCTTTGCCACATTTGTTCAACATTTTCGCAGTACTCTGGATGCAGATTTGCTGGTGCTAAAATATGTTCTTGTTGACTTAAAGGCATGTGCAAAGATCAATTGCACAATTGCCTTTGAAGGCTTCCTCTTGGAATCGAGCATGATTGGGAGAATGAACACAGAGGAATAAGTTGGAAGAAGGGTGAGGATGTGAAGAAGCAAGAGGAGGAATTGTAGGGGTAGTTCTTTTATTTGGAGTTAGTCATATTTAGGAAGAAGGTTCTGTAGTATCCTGGGCGAAGCTGTGATATCTTGGGAGCCACTATATGTGCCATTGTAATTGCTGTCTGAACATGCATAGTATGAAACTGATATTGGAGGATGGCATGGTAAGCTTTCACTGCAGCACTTGTGAGGTTTTCAACAGTACTAAAGCTGTGAGGAACTCAACGGGTGAGGCAGCATCTATGGAGCGAAGGAAATAGGCAACGTTTCGGGTCGAGACCCTTCTTCTGAAGGAGGGTTTCGACCCGAAACTTTGCCTACTTCCTTTGCTCCATAGATGCTGCCTCACGCACTGAGTTTCTCCAGCATTTTTGTCTGTTTTCGATTTTCCAGCATCTGCAGTTCCTTCTTAAACATTAAAGCTGTGAGCCTAGGTTGAAACATGCAGCTTTGAGTATTGTTTGATGGAAGTTGTTGGGAGAGAGAGGTTGTGGAGGATTTAGGTCGGCAATGCAGGTAGACAGTGGCAATTCGAAATGCATTTATTGAACTTTATGATATTTGTGAAATCATTAGGCTTCGTTCAGACTCTCGGAGTTTGAGTGTTTTTCTGTAAACTTTTTAACATATATCTGGAAAGCCTCTTGCCCTGTTATAGGATATCAGAATGTTGCCTGGATTAGAGGGTATTCGCTCCAGGGAGAGGTTGGACACACTTGGATTGTTTTCTCTGGAATGCCTGACAAAAGAATGCCTGACAAAAGTATATAAATTTCTGGAATGCCTAACAAAAGTATATAAAAGTATATAACATTATGAGAGGCAACGATAAGATAGACATTCAGAACCTTGTTCCCAGGTTGGAAAAAAAACAAATACTAGGGGGCATAGCTTTAAAGTGAGAGGGGAAAACCGTAAAGGAGATGTATAAGGCTTTTTTTGTTTACGCTGGGTGCCAAGGAACATGCTTCCAGAGTGGGTGGTTTAAGCAGATATTGTCATTTAAGCAGAAGTGCCATTTAAAAGGCTTTTGGATCGACATATGGATATGTAGGGAATGGAGGAATGAGCAGGTAGATGTGATAAACTTGGCATTATGTACGGCATGGATCTCGTGGGCTGAAGGGCCTGTTCTGGTGCTGTACTGTTCTATGTTATCAGTTCCAATAGGATGTAGAATATCTCTCTTCCTACTTACATCTACACCAAACTACTCTGGCCTGCAATCTCTTCCATGGTTAGCCATTCTGTTCCCAAGTTAGTTTTCATGTAGATTGATTCCCACCACGTACTCATGCACAATGTACCTTCCCTTTATGAGGTATAGGCTACCTTTTAGCAAGGGATGGTATTTAATCCCCTGCTAATACTTGCAGTTTATGACTATTTACATAGGATTATTACATTTCTTCCAGCTCTGCATCCACACTTGTTGCCTATCATGTTAGCACCATGCAAGTAGAAATCATAGAATCATAGAAAATAGGTGCAGGAGTAGGCCATCCAGCCCTTCGAGCCAGCACCACCATTGAATATGATCATGGTTGATTATCCAAAATCTGCTTTCTCCCCATATCCTTTGATTCTGTTTGCCCTCAGAGCTATATCTAACTCACTCTTGAAAACATCCAGTGAGTTGGCCTCCACAGATGCACAACTGTGTGGGTGAAAAAGTGTTTCCTAATTTCAGTCTTAAATGACCTACCCCTTATTCTTAATCTGTGACCCCTGGTTCTGAACATTGGGAACATTTTTACTGCATCTAGCCTGTCCAATCCCTTAAGAATTTTATTAGATTCTATAAGATACCCTCTCATCCTCCTAAATTCCAGTGAATATAAGCCCAGTCGATCCATTCTTTGGAGATATTCTTGGAGACAATCATTGTCACATTGTCTCCAATCATTTACAATCATTGACAAATCATTGGAGTTGCTATTATGCTGTTATGCTATCAATCAACTCAAATGTTGTAGATTTATTTTTTGTTGCAATCTTCCTGCACATTTTCAAGGCATAACAATGTTTACCCCCTTGGTAGAAACAAAGAACTGCAGATGCTGATTTATACCAATGATAGACACAAAGTGCTGGAGTAATTCAACAGGTCAGGCTGCATTTTTGGAGAAAAATGATGGTGAAGATGCTGTCTGACCCGCTGAGTTACTCCAGCACTTTGTGTCTATCTTAACCCAATTGGTGTTTTATTTGATTTGAATTCAGCAAGAGCCAAGGTTGCTAGATTAATAGAGTGAATTAAGGACTATCCTGCTCAATGTCAACTGAAACTATGATTGTGAGAAAACGATGCACTAGAAATGGAAATAATAATCAAGAATAGGATGTTGATCACACCACATAATTGGACAATTTATGAGAGCACTAATCTGTAAAACCACTTCAACCCTGCCAGATTGTTTCACATGAGAACATTCTTTTTCTCAATAGTAGATGAGATTATTTCAGTGTTGGTTCTGAATAATAAGCATGAATATAAAAGGACCTTAGTTATTGAAACCAGCCTTCTGTCTGTAAGAAGTGTTGGTATTATGCATGTGAATTTAAATAATTTAAAATCAAAACATATATTAATAATTGTATTCCTCATAAGCTCCTTGATGTTTGTTGTTCACCATATGGGACAATGTAAATAATAACAGCTCAGAGCTGATAATATGTTCCGCTCAGTTGCCAGCATTCACAAAGTTGTTTAAACCTTATTTTTCATACTGTTGAGTCTCTAACTTGTCATTCAAGGCCCACTTTAACCGTTTTAACCGTTTACTTTCAGCCAGCGCTCTCAATAGCAATTGAGATCAGGGCTCTGAATCAGCTAAGTTTTATACTTAGGACCATTGCATCAGATTAAAGCATGTGCAGGAGACAGCATATGTCGCTTCTATGGTTTTCATCTTTTTTTCAAAAGTGATTTTCTCTCTAGGTGGCTACATTTAACATTCCCTTTGGCAGTTAGCAGCCTCAATGCTGTAATTTAATGCTTCACAGACTGGGCAACACATGAAACAAATGTTTGTTTTGAAGAGAGTTCTTCACCTCACTTTTCATAATAATGCATGACTAATTATATCATTGCACACCTACCTCATCTGTTTACAGCATCATTACCATTTTGATTTCCTGACTACTTGCA
This sequence comes from Malacoraja senta, assembly GCA_038087875.1. NCBI lineage: Eukaryota > Metazoa > Chordata > Chondrichthyes > Rajiformes > Rajidae > Malacoraja > Malacoraja senta. The sequence goes on from CM075977.1 coordinate 366,597,268, forward strand.
ACTTGAAACAAAACAAACTATTGTATCCTGTCACAATAATTTCAATCTGTTCTTTTTCTGGTACATAATCATTTGAACTATTTGATAGAGGATGCTTGTATAGAAAAGCACATTATTTCGATGGATGTACCAGAGGGATTTTCACTGCATTTAACATGTACACAACTGTTTTAGGAATCCTACACTGTGAGCTTGAATTAAAAAGATTCAGTTCTCTTACTTGATGAACACATTAAAAATGGGTTTAATTACATCTTCATACTCTGGAAAGTATTTTGTACTGAGACATGAACTGAACAGCAGATGAGCAGATGTAAACCATTATTGATTAATGCAATACTCATTTTTCCCCATATGAAAGTAACATTTCTAAGCTGATCATTATATGCAAACTGCCAGATTTTAGCAAAAAAGAAATTACATAGAAACTAGTCTTGCTTGTTTATTCAAATAAATTGAAATATATTCTATGTGGTACTCGTATTAAAGTATTCTTTGTAGTTATGTTTAAGATTATGCTGCCAATAGTGAACAGAAATCCTTTCCTGCCTCTGATTTTCATGAATGAAATATTAGGACAGTCTCTAATTGTTCCAAATGTTCCAAGAGCTTGAGAGCAGTCTATTGGACAGGAATCTACCCATGAGATTCCTCACCATTTTCTCCAGGAGAATATAAGCATTTCTCCAAAGGGAAGCAGTGTCCATTTACAATATGTTGGATGATATATTGCAAAAGAAATCTTTCTTCTTTTAGTATATGTCATGGATAAAAAGGAGATATCTAAAATACAGAGTAATAGGACTACTAAATATTTCCGTGTGCAACTTTTTCGGGACATTAGGCAAATCAACAAGCAAACAGAAGTGTCATGTAAGTGAACCACTTTTCTGATTGGAATCAAGATGTTTACAGTGCAAGTGTTACTATGTTTTGTATTTGAGCAGTGGGCAAATAATTGTGTTATCTTGCTCATCCTCAAGAAAATTGTTTGTTTTTTAAATCTTTCTGCTTACAGCACCTCCCCGGTTTGGGATAAGAACAGAACTAAGAGGTCAATCATTAGATTGAAAGAGAACATGTTAACTTTCTGAATTCTATAAAGCAATGCTGAAAATCATAGACTGCCTTTATCCCAAAAAACCCAATCTGATGCACATTTTCCAGTAGTTCATTCAATCTTTTTTTCATTTTTGTGATGTAATCAAATAATCCATTCTTTGAAAGATTGTAGATGCTGGATCAAATAAAATTTTCTGGATCTAGAAGGGTAAATTTTTATTTAGGTGAAGTTACTACAACATAGAAGGCTATTCAGCCAATGGTGGCTCACAGGAGTGCAATCCCATCAATACCAGATCACTTTTTAAAATTTTCTCGGTAGCCCTGCAATTTATTTTCTCCCTCATACCCATCCACTGTCCTTTAATTCTTCTCGCTGTTCTCCTAGATTTGTGTTATTAACAGTAGCTGATTAATCCAGCATTTCTTTGGGAGTTAGAAGAGACCAGGGCACCCATCAGAAACAAGCATGGTATCTGGGTGTGGTCTATGGGCAGCATCCAAGGTCAGGACTGAGCCTGCCTCGTGAGTGCTGTGATATTAACAGCTGCACCACTATATGCAATTTTTATCATGGGATGATGAAATAAAGACAGATCAGAGCAGGTGATGTACCGATCAGGCATAATCTAATTCGATGCAGAATATACTCTGGGCTGGAATAGGCTATATCTATTCCCAGTTCATTAAGCTAATATACCATCTTGCAGTAGTGCTTTCACATTGCAGTTTGATAAGAAATTCTAAGATTCTGAACAGTGAACGCTACAAGTTAGCACCAAATACATAGTGATTCATTGTATACTGCCCGAGAAGAAATCTACTCAATCGTTGCATTATTTTACTTATGTATGATTGTGCTTATGTATACTGGTTTGTATGCAAAACAAACCATTTCACTGTATCTAGCTGCACATGACAATAAAGTCATTACTACTGCTACTACTGATGATTAAGTATAGAAGTGTGAAAACGCACATCTCCAGATTCAAGGACAGTTTCTTCCCAGCTGTTATCAGGCAACTGAACCATCCTACCAATAACTAGAAAGCAGTCCTGAACTACTTTCTACCTCATTGGAGACCCTTGGGCTATCTTTGATTGCACTTTACTGGCTTTATCTTGCACTAAACATCATTCACATTATTCCCTTTAACATATATCTGTACACTCTGTTCGATTGTAATCATGTATTCTCTTTGTGCTGACTGGTTAGCACGCAACAAAAGCTTTTCACTGCACCTCAGTACATGTGACAGTAAATTAAACTAAATTTAGTACACCAGAGGCTAGAAGGGAAATTGATAATTTCAACTATATTCCTGTTCATCTTGAGCTCAGCGGTGGAACTCACAGAGTGGGGAATTCAACACATTAAAACTGAAGTTTAAAATGAAGCAGATGAGCTCTCGTGTGTCTAAGAAGGTCAACTACTTATTTCTTAAATAGTGTTAAAATTACCTGCAATTGTCACCGTAGATTTGGATGATGTTGTGGTCAAGCTGCACATACTTCATTGTTAGAGATATTGTGAACGCAGTTGAATCTATGAAGGAAACAGATATATTTTCCTCATTACTAAAGTGATTAAAGATGGTTGAGAATACTTCCCAAAGGAATTCCTGCAGATGTTTGAATGCTGTGATGAGTGGCATTCAATAACCAAAACCATCATCTTTACTGTTAAGTATGAGTTTTGCAGGATTCGCTCAGTTGAATGCTGTTATGATGACAATTGAATAATTAATATCATCTTTTCTCTGTTAGCTTTTGCATTCATATCAAGGTTCCGCAGAAGTCTGTGCCTGACAAGCTTTTGATTTTTTTTTCCTTGTATGTTCTTTACTTTATTCTCTGCGATTCTCTTTATGTGTCTTTATCTGTCTCTATGTACATCTCTTCCTCACGGTCTGGTCTTTCCCTAACAAACAGCACCCCCGGTCCCAGTCACACATCAAAGACTGGTGTCATCGGATTTGGCACAGTTTCTTTGAATTTCATTCCAATCTGGATTTCAAACAAGTTAATCACAGAATAATTCCAAAAGAAACTGCTAACACTTGTGTAATGATAATCCAAGTTTGGCTACTTTCATTAAAAACAAATATTTTGTTTGAATTTTATTATCCCTGCATTCAAAACTAATAAGAAGAACAAAAATAAAAGGTTAACATTAATCCCAACAAGGGACATTGGGTGTGCTGTCTCTTCAGGCAATTGACTGCAAATTTCTACCTGTCAAGTTGTCTCATTTGAAGTGGAACCTAGGAGGTTTCTGTTAGTGCTCAGCATCATGAAGGATGACAGATTGAATTGTTGGTTTGACTCAGGCTCCTGGGGTCTGTACAGGCAAGTCCTTAAGAGGAGGATGTGTTTGTTGAAAGAGTGACGCTCACGTTCACAATGCTGCTCTGTAGATTAAGAGTCCCAGCAGCTGTCTTTTAGACTGATGTTTAATGATTTCACTTGTTTTCTTAACAGATGGCGAATCTTGTTGCTTCTGCCTACTGTGTGGTGCTGGCGATTCTGCTGGTGCGTACTCGAAGCCACAGCGGGCCGGGTAAGTTGGAAAACAAAGAATTTCCATTCCATTCACCATTTTACATTAACCTTGCCCACCTCAGGCAGAAACCCCCCCAAATTCCAAGAATTCAAAATTGGATCTCTAAAACATCCTTTTTTTCCCTACAAAATAACATGTTCGTTTGCTGATATTCTCCATTCCTGGCTGCGTGCTGGGATCTACCTGAATTCCCTTTGTATCCTTATGTATCTATGCACTGTAAATGGCTCGATTGCAATCACGTATTGTCTTTTTGCCGATTGGTTAGCACGCAACAAATGCTTTTCACTGTACCTCGGTACACGTGACAATAAACTAACTAACATTTTATCCATGTCACAAGCGAGTATGAGCAGAAGACACTGGAATCACAGGCTACATTCATATATATGGCTGCTGTGATATATCTAATTTTTACAGCTGAGCGCTACAAATGAAATATAACAGATATTTCAGTATCTAATTTAGGATTAGATTGCAAACTGGTTACAACAGAAACATTGATGACTGAAAATAAGCCTACCGTTCATGTATTTATACCCAAACTGAAAGTACATGTCTCATTCTTTGGACCTGGCTGGAGCACCATGGCTGAATGGCATCCTTCAATGCTATTAATGACCTTAATTGTTTATCTTAAATGATTAAACACATCAACATTATCAAACTCAAGAATCGTTGCAGAAAGTTTCAACTCCAGAGAGGTGTCCATGCAGGTTGTGGTTCAACTGCAAACAAACGTAAACAAACAGAACTTCAAATCCAGATATTTAACCGATCCTCGTAATTTTTCTTATGTATTTGTTGTCATCATTGGCAATGTCGGTATTTAATGTCCATACATAATTGCCTCAGAATCAAAGAATATGTTGATAGTCAATCACATTGATGGATCTGAGGTCACATAAATGGCACCAGATTACCTTCTCTGAAAGATATCAGTAAAGCAGATGGGTTTTCATTAGAGTCCAGTAGTTTCATGTTTACTGTTACAAGGCTAGCTTTAGTTTTTAAATTATAGATTTATCTAATTGCTTGAGTTTAAATTCCTAGCCACCATGGTGGCCCATTTCTGAATCAGAGGCCCAGATACCAGATTTCCCATCATTGACTCCATTTATACTTCACGTGTGGAAAGGAACTGCAGATGCTTGTTAACACTGAAGATAGACACAAAAAGCTGGAGCAACTCAGCGGGTTAGACAGCATCTCTGGAGAAAAGGAATAGGTTACGTTTCAGGTCTCGACCCGAAATGCTGTCTGACCTGCTGAGTTACTCCAGCACAATGTCCTTTTTGTAAAATAATCAAAGACCTGTCCCACCACTGTCATTCCTTCTTCTCCCAGCACCCATCAGCAGAAAGTACAGAAGCTTGAAGGTGCGCACCACCAGATTCAAAAACAGCTTCTTCCCCTCTGTTCTCAGGCTTCTGAACGGTCCTTCCATAAGCTAGGGTATTGTCCGACTCACCTTTCCCCCATGAGGACATTGGACTTTGTCTAAGGAATTGATGCATTACAATGTGCTATAATGCTGAGAACTCTATTCTGCACTCTGTACCTTCCCCTTTGCTCTGCCCATCTTACTTGAGTTTGAACTAATTATATCTATGGTATATCTGATCTCTTTGGATAGCATGCAAAGCAAGGCTTTTCACTGTACCTCATGTGACAAAAATAAACCTTGACCTAAACCTGGCTTGCCAATCCAATAGCAATTGTTGTATGTTATGATTTTGACTCGCCTTATTCATGCCAGCTATCAAGTATTCGGCTGTAACAATTTAATTTGCCAGCATTTGGTCCTTAGCCTTCTCTACCTTGGTAATTCAAGTGCTCATTATTAAATGTGAGAATCACTGCATTCATCACCTTCTCAGATAGTGTATTCTAGATTCCAACGGCCCCCTTGGTAACAACATAAGCTTTCCTTGTATGCACTCTAAACCACTTGTTCTCTACCTATAACCTTTGCTCCCAGATTATAATTAAGCTCAATATAGGATGAAGATTAGTTTTGTCTTTACCCAACGTAATTTTATGCATATCTATCTGGTTCCCCATTGGCCTTTTAGATCATAAGATTATGTGATAGGGGTAGAATTAGGCCATTCAGCCCTTAAGTCTACTCCTCCATTCATCCATGGCTGATCTATTTCTCCTTCCTAACCCCATTCTCCTGCCTTCTCCCCATTACCTCTGACACCCGTACTAATCGAGAATCTATCAATCTCTGCCTTAAATACATCCACTGACTTTGCCTCACAATAATTTTACACTGTAAGGAAAACAAACTCAGCTTATCTAGTCTAGTTTATTATAGAGATACAACATGGAAACAGTCCCTTCGGCCCACCGAGTCCGTGTCGACCAGCGATCATTCCATACACTAACACTAACCTGCAAATGGCGGATGTGCAGGAGTGGGGCGCCATTGTGTATGGCTGCTCTGCCTGCAGTCATTCTTTGCACCCTTTTTAGTGTATAAAAACTTTTTATTTTGGAGGTCTAATCTTTTTATGTGGGGGGTGGCGGGGGGAAGGGGGGGACTGTATTTTCTCAGTCCTACCTGGTCGGAGATGCGGTTTTCCTCCGAATTGCATCTTCGCCCTCTCCGTGCGGCCTACCTTTGGGACTGGAGCGGCGTTTCCTGCCGGGATCAGCCGGGACTACCACTTTGGCGGCGGCACAGCGCTGGGATACCATCACGGAGTGGGCGATGCCCTACCCGGGTCGCCTTGCGGTAAGCTCCGGAGTGCTGTGACCGCCGACCAACATCCGAGGAGCTGTGGCTGCGGGTGTCCAGCCGCGGGCAGCGCTGGATTTAAAACACCGCAGAGACTGGGATCCGAGATCGCCAAAGTCGGAGCTCCAACCAGCGCGGCCTGAGGACTTCGGGAGCTGCGATCTCCGGGGAGGAAGCGGCCGCTCCAGACATTCCAAGCCGCTGAGGAGTTTTCATCTTCCCGGCAGGAGGGCCTATAGCATCGGGCCACCGTTGCGGCGACTGTTTGGCGGAGGCCTCAAATAGGCCCCGACCTTGGGTGGACTAGGAGGAGAAGGAGGAGGAGGACTGGACTGGACTTTTTGGTGCCTTCCCTCACAGTGGAAAGTGTTGATTCTGCTGTGGGGGGAGGTTCATGTTGAATCCTATAGTGTATTGTTTTTTTTTCTTTTTTCTTTTATATGGATGTCTAATTTCTTCTCTGTAAAGCACTTTGGCTTCAACGTGATTTAAAAGTGCTATATAAATAAAAATTACTTACTTACTTACTATCCTATACGCGAGGCACAATTTACAATTTTTTTACCAAAGCCAATTAAACGACAAACCTGTACATCTTTCGAGTGTAGGAGGAAACCAGTGTACCCAGAAAAAACAACTTGCAGTCACTGGGTGAATGTACAAACTCCGTACGGACTGCACCCACAGTCGGGATCAAACCCAGGCGTCTGCCGCTGTAAGGCAGCAACTCTATTGCTGTGCCACTGTGCTGCAATACATTTCCCCCATCTAAATGAAATGCTCCGTCCCAGGCAACAACCAGGTGAATCTGCACTGCTCCATCTTAATTGCAATCAGGTTTTTCCTGTTGTGTAGTGACCAGAACTGCTCACACGATTCCAGTTGTGGCAACCAAACTGCACCCAATATTCTATTGATGACTTTACCAATGTTTTATAAAGCTTTTGCATAACTTCCTTGTTCTTACATTCGATGAAAGCTAGTTTGTTTGTCTAGGTGTAGCATTTTCTTAAATTGCAAATAACACGTTCTATAAACAGACCTATTCAGGTTATGGATACTGTAATATTGCAGTATATTTACCTGTCCAAAGTCCATCTCCATCATTATTAAACATCTTGGCATATACCACTTTAAATTCACTATTAATTCACATTTGGAAACATTGAAAAGTATGGGTACATAAATAGACCATTGTGATCAACATAATTAATCACCGTCTTTAGAAAATGTTACACCACAGGCTCTAACCTTCTGCAGTTCCTTCTTGAATACCTTCGATTTTCCAGCATCTGCAGTTTCTTCTTGAACATTTTTGTCTACTTCACTGCGATATCTCCTCAAGGTATGCCTACTTTGAAGAAGTTCTCCTCCTCCAAAAAATTCTGAAGAAGGGTTTCGGCCCGAAACGTTGCCTATTTCCTTCGCTCCATAGATGCTGCCGCACCCACTGAGTTTCTCCAGCACGTTTGTCTACCTTCTAACCTTCTCTGTCAGATGGTCTGAAAGTGAAGGATCATTCAAGCTGACTTCAACCCAATCCGCCACTCCCACTGACCTTACACCTGACACGAATGGTGAACAGACATCAGGTAGTGAACCATGAAAGCTTTGGGCCTAGAACAGCATGGTAATCTTAGACAGTGATCAAGGATGGGGACAAAACATCACCCGCTGTCAAAGTTGTATGTTTTTTTAATGTCCCTGATATTCAGTCATTTAGGAACTAACTGACAGTTAAAATAAAATGTTAAAAAATAAAGTTTCTTTTAGGTGAATAAATATTATTAAGATAATATTGTAATGTTCTTAGTTCATAAGTTCCAGGAACAACATTAGGCCATTTGGCCCATCAAGTCGTCACTGCCATTCAATCACAGCTGATGTAAGATAGACACAAAAAGCTGAAGTTAGTAGAGAGTATTCTGAGGGATTGGATATACAGGCATTTAGAGGGACAAGGGCTGATTAGTAATATGTAGGCATTTAGAGGGACAAGGGCTGATTAGTAATATGAAGGAAGGAACTGCAGATGCTGGTTTAAACCGAAGATAAACAGAAAAAGCTGGAGGAACTCAGCAGGACAGGCAGCATCTCTGGACAGAAGGAATTATGACGTTTCGGCTCAAGATCCTTCTTCAGACTAGTAATAGTCAGCATGTGTTTGTACGTCATGTCTCACAATCTGATTGAGTTTTTTGAAGACGTGACCAAAAAGGTAGATGAGGGCAGAGCAGTAGATGTTGTATATATGGACTTCAGCAAAGCATTCGACAGTGTTCCGCATGGTGGGCAGCAATGAAAGATTAGATTGCATAGGATCCAAGGAGAGATAGCTGAATGGATAGAAAATTGGCTTCATGGAAGGAAGCAGAGGGTGATGGTGGAAGGTTGCTTCTCGGACTGGAGGTCTGTGACTAGTGGTGTGCTTCAGGGTTTGGTGCTGGGCCCGCTACTGTATGTCATCTAAATGAATGATTTGGATGAGAAATACATGGCAAGATTGGCAATTTTGCAGATGATGCAAAAGTGGGTGGTTTTGCAGATAGTGAAAATGGTTGTGAAAAATTGCAGCAGGAACTTGATCGATTGGCCAGGTGGGTTGAGAAATGGTTGATGGAATTTAATACAGAGAAATGTGAGGTGTTGCATTTTGGGAAGGCTAACATGGGCAATCCTACACAATGAATGGTAGGGCTCTGGGGAATGTTGTGGAGCAGAGCGATCTGAGAGTGCAGGTGCATGGTTCCTTGAAGGTGGTCGCAGGTAGATAGGGTGGTCAAAAAGTGTTTGGCGCATTGGCTTTCATTAGCCAGAATATTGAGTATAGTATTTGGGAGGTCATGTTGCAGTTGTATAAGATGTTGGTGAGGCCACATTTAGAGTATCGTGTTCAATTCTGGGCACCATGTTTTAGGAAAGATGTTGTCAAGCTGGAAAGGGTACAGAGAAGAATTACGAGGATGTTGCCAGGGCTAGAGGGTCTGAGCAACAGGGAGAGGTTGAGTAGGCTGGGACTCTATTCCTTGGAGTGCAGGAGAATGAGCGGCGATCTTATTGAAGTGTGTAAAATCATGAGACGAATAGACTCGGTAGATGCACAGTCTCTTGCCCAGAGTAGGTGAGTCGAGGACCAGAGGACAGGTTTAAGGTGAATAGACAATAGGTACAGGAGTAGGCCCTTCGAGCCAGCACTACCATTCAATGTGATCATGGCTGATCATCCCTAATCAGTACCCCATTCCTGCCTTCTCCCCATATCCCTTGACTCCGTTACCTTTAAGAACTCTATCTAACTCTCTTGAATGCATCCAGAGAAACGGCATCCACCGCTCTCCGAGGCAGAGAATTCCACAGACTCACAACTCTGTGTGGAAAAGTATTTCCTCATCTCCGTTCTAAATGGCTTACCCCTTATTCTTAAACTGTGGCCCCTAGTTCTGGATTCCCCCAATATCGCGAACATGTTTCCTGCCTCTAGCGTGTCCAAACCCTTAATAATCTTACATGTTTCAATATGATCCCCTCATCCTTCTAAATTCCAGTGTATACGAGCCCAGCCGCTCCATTCTATCAACGTATGACAGTCCCGCCATCCCGGGAATTAATGTTGTGAACCTACGCGGCATTCCCTCAATAGCAAGAATGTCCTTCCTCAAATTTAGAGACCAAAACTGCACACAATACTCCAGGTGTGGTCTCACTAGGGCCCTGTACACTGCAGAAGGACCTCTTTGCTCCTATACTCAACTCCTCTTGTTATGAAGGCCAACATGCCATTCACTTTCTTCACTGCCTGCTGTACCTGCATGCTTACTTTCAGTGACTGATGAACAAGGACCCCCCAGATCCCGTTGTACTTCCCCTTTTCCCAACTTGACAACATTTAGATAAGAATCTGCCTTCCTGTTTTTGCGACCAAAGTGGGTAACCTCACATTTATCCACATTAAACTGCATCTGCCATGCATCTGCCCACTTGCCCAACCTGTCCAATCACCCAGCATCCCCATAGCAGAAGGGTCCTCACAGTTCAGACTGCCACCTAGCTTTGTGTCATCTGCAAATTTGCTAATGTTACTTTTAATCCCTTCATCCAAATCATTGATGTATATTGTAAATAGCTGCGGTCCCAGCACCGAGCCTTACAGTACCCCACTAGTCACTGCCTGCCATTCTGAAAGGGACCCGTTAATCCCAACTCTTTGATTCCTGTCTGCCAACCAATTTTCTATCCATGTCAGCACCCTACACCCAATACCATGTGCTCTAATTTTGCCCACTAATCTCCTATGTGGGACCTTATCAAATGCTTTCTGAACATCCTGGTACACTACATCCACTGGCTCTCCCTTGTCCATTTTCCCAGTTACAACCTCAAATAATTCCAGAAGATTAGTCAAGCATGATTTCCCCTTTGTAAATCCATGCTGACTCGGACCAATCATGTTAATGCTATCCAAATGTGCCGCTATTTCATCTTTTATGATTGATTCCAGCATCTTCCCCACCAACGATGTCAGGCCAACTAGTCTATAATTCCTTGTTTTCTCTCTCCCGCCTTTCTTAAAAAGTGGGATAACATTAGCTCCCCTCCAATCCACAGGAACTGATCCTGAATCTACAGAACATTGGAAAATTATCACCAATGCGTCCACATTTTCTAGAGCCACTTCCTTAAGTACCCTGGGATGCAGACCATCAGGCCCTGGGGATTTATCAGCCTTCAGTCCCATCTGCACTAGCAAACCTGCCTGCCAGAACGTTGGTCCCCCTCCAGTTAAAGTGCAACCCATCCCTTTTGTACAGGTCACCCCTACCCCAGAAGAGATCCCAGTAGTCTATAAAGCTAAATCCTTGCTCCCTGCACCAGCCCCCCAGCCACACATTCAGATCCCCTATCTCCCTGATCCTGCCCTCACTAGCATGAGGTACTGGAAGCAATCCAGAGATAACCACCCTAGAAGTCCTGCTTTTCAGTCTTCTTCTGAACTCTCTAAACTCGCATTGCAGAACCTCCTTCCTCTTCTTCCTGACGTCGTTTGTGCCCACGTGCACAATGAGTGCCGGCTGCTCACTTTCCCTCTCGAGAATGTTCTGAATAAGGTTTGTGTTATCTTGAACCCTGGCACCAGGGAGGTCACAGACCATCCTCGAATCTCGCCTGCCGCCACAGAATCTCCTGTCCGCACCTCAGACAATGGAGTCACCCGCCACTACGTCTGCCTGACATCGGTCTCGACAGTCAAGTCTCATCGCTAGGATTGGAGCCAACGACATGTCCGCCGCTCGGTCTGGAAGCGTCGTCTGCCCCGACAGCGAGGGTGTACCTGTTTTCATTAGGCACAGCCACTAGGGTCTCCTGCACTCCACGGTCACTCCCCTTTTCTCACAGTCACCCACCTTCGCTCTTATTGTATCCTTGACGTGACAACCTCACTGTAGGTCTTGTCCCGGAAACACTCATTTTCCTAGATGGCCCTGAGGCCATCCAGCTGCTTCTCCAGTTCTCTAACACGTTCGTTCAGGAGCTGCACCTGGACACAATTTTTGCAGGTGTAGCTTCCAGAAGCACCAGCAGTGTCCCTGTCTTCCCACATCCTGCAGGAAACACACTGCTCCAACATGCCTGCCATTTCTTCAGATGACAAAGTCACAACTTCAAACAAGTGTTGCCTCCTTGCCTCAGCCTCCTCGCCGAAGGCTCTTGAGCCAAAGACTCACACTTTTCTCACAAGGCAAAAGACTCGCACTTTTCTCACAAGGCAAAAGACTCACACTTTTCCCACAAGGCACTTTTCCCACAAGGCATTTTTCTCACAAGGCAAAAGACTCGCACTTTTCCCACAAGGCACTTTTCTCACAAGGCCACTCCCCGACTGGCCGCTCCCCTCGAGCAACCTTGCTTATATTGGCTGATAAATAGCCTAAATCGCCAATTTACCAAATTGCGAATTAAATTCCTTAGTTTTAAATTGTCTTTCCCTGTGGCTCACCTTCTTTCTCACAGACTTACAAGCCAATAGTCTCTTCTCTCTGCTTCTGCTTGCTGCTTCTCCGAGCTACAAGTAAGGACTGGGGAAAAGATTTAACATGAAATTTTCACACAAAAGGTGTTGGGTGTATGGAACAAGCTGCCAGTGGCAGGGACTATCCCAACATTTAAGAAACAGTTAGACAGAAAGATCAACATGAAGGTTTGGAGGGATATGGACCAAACGTGGGCAGGTGTGACTAGTGCAGCTGGGACATGTTGGCCGGTGTTCGCAAATTGGCCGAAGGGCCTGTTTTCACACTGTATCATTCTATGACTCTATGACTGCTCTTGTTGTCTGTTTCAGATGGTATGTCATAAGATCATAAGTGAGAGGAGCAGAATTAAGCCATTCAGCCCATTGTCTACGCCATTCAATCATGGCTGATCTATCTCCCCCTCCTAACCGCATTCTCCTGCCTTCTCCCGATAACCTCTGACACCTGTGCAAATCAAGAATCTATCTAACCCTGCCTTAAATATATCCACTGACTGCCTCTACAGCCTTCTGTGGCAAAGAATTCCACAGATTCACCACCCACTGACTAAAGAAATTCTTAATCATCTCCTTCCTAAAAGAATGTCCTTTAATTCTGAGGCTATGACCTCTAGTCCTAGACTCTCCTGCTAGTGGAAACATCCTCTCCACACTCTATCCAAGCCTTTCACGATTTGGTACGTTTCAATAAGGTCCCCCCTCATTCTTCCAAACTCCAGTGAGTACAGGCCCAGTGCCCACAAATGCTCATTATATGTTAACCTATCATTCCTGGGATCATTCTTGTAAATCTCCTCTACACCCTTTACTGAGCCAGCACATCCTTCCTCAGATATGGTGCCCAAAATTGCTCACAATATTCCAAATGCGGCCTGACCAGCGCCTTATAGAGACTCAACATTACATCCATGTTTTTGTATGCAAACCCTCTTGAAATAAAAGCTGGCATTGCGTTTGCTTTCTTTACTACCAGGGAATGTCCAGTTCCCTTGACGCGCAATTGGTTAATGTGGAGTTAATCTATTGACCAAAGGGAGCTTGCAGCTTTCACTGCTGATCTTGGAACAAATGCCACACTTTGCCCCATCTTCAGCTGACATGGGGAAGATTTAGTTTAGAGATAAAGTGCGGAAACAGGCCCTTTGACCCACCGAGTCCATGCCGACCAGCGATCCCTGCACATTAACACTATCCTACACACACTAGGGACAATTTACACATACACCAGGCCAATTAACCTACAAACCTGTTCGTCTTTGGATTGTGGGAGGAAACCGAAGATCTTGGAGAAAACCCACGCGGTCACGGGGAGAACGTACAAACTCCGTACAGACAGCACCCGTAGTCGGGATCGAAATCGGGTCTCTGGCGGTGTAAGGCAGCAACTTTACCACTGTGCCACCGTGGCCACAGCGGTAGAGTTCCGCATTGCTGACAAATCTTTTTTTTTCTTTCTGGACTGTAAGCGCTTAGGGTGATTGATGCTGATGCTACTTTTCCTGAATGGATTATCCACACTGTGCCCTGGTTCACAGGCGATGCATGGCAGATTATTGGAATCTGGGTTGTGTCTGTTGTATTGTATCCCAACATCAATAGAGAAAATTGAAAAGGAACGGGGGCGAAGAATGGTTTAAATTTAGGTAGTATCTATCACCTTAGGACATCTCAAAACATTTTACAGCCAGAAAAACACTTTTTGAAGTGTGGTCAACATGAATAACAAATCCGCTAGTTTGTACCAGCATCTCCCAAAAGAGTTATGTGTTAATTCACAGATACTCTGTCCAGTAGTGTTGATTGAGGGTTACATTTTGGCCAGGGCACCGAGAATGATTCCTTTGCTCTCCTTCAGGAGAATTCCATTGGCACTTTAACATCCACCAGAGAAGATAGATGGGACCTCAGTTTATCATCTCATGTTAAAAAAAAAAAAAAAAAAGTAAAACATGATGAATAAAAAAAATATGTGCTCATGTATATAACAGTAGGAAACTAATTAGTAAAATACAAAATATAGAAACATGGGTCAGGACCAGTCTTCATTTGGGGATTAAAGCTTTTCTTCAGAACCTCTGATCTATAGGAGAATACATGCCTGAAAAATCGATCAATGACCTGTTCTCCTCAATGCTGTCACTTGACTTGCTTTATGTTTCAAGCTTTTTGCTATTTTTGTTTCATATTTCCAGCATCTGCTTTTTGGTAGATTTTATTCAGTTCCATTATATCACCCAGAGTCATGTGAGGCTGGATTTGCACTCGTCTTCAATTTAGAGTTAATATTCCAAAGCTGTCAACAATAAGTTTGGGATTTGCCTTTTGGCTAGATGAATGGACCAGTGAAATTTGATTCTGGGATAAGTCTTGAGAAGGGTTAAATGATTCACAGGAAAAAGTGTGTGTCAAATGGACTGAAAAGTTAAAGAGCTGTCAATCTTGACTGATGAACTGTCTGAAAGGAATTTGAACCAGATGTCTAAACGTGTACCCTTGAGGAAGCTTGCCTCTTAAATCCAACTGCTGGGAACCTTTTTTGAATTAGTAATTAATAAATAGTGGATCTTTGAATTCTGCACTTTCATTTTTAGAATTATCTGTGACTTCTTTTAAATTATCAAAATTAAAACTCCAAAACACTTGGAAAATTAATGAGAATGAATTAATAATTGTGAATTTTATATCCAGACTATTGCAAATGAATGCAAAGTTGTGATGGCTGCTTTGTACCACGCATCAGTCAGAAATACTTTGTGCAGGTCTCAAGAATCTCAGTATAGAAATAAGACCGACCAGGGATAAGGACAGTAAACATTCACTAAGCTGCTGCCAGGAATGAAAGTTAAGATATTTCCTGGAACAGAGAATGTTAATTGGAGTTTTCAAAGTTTATGAAAGGCCCTGAGGTTAGAAACGGAATAAGATTTGCGGAGAAATTCAGTGCGTTAGTTTGTGCCAGCCCAAACCCTGAGTTGAACAGGCTTTACAAGTTAGACGCCAGCAAGCTGCAGGTAGGGGTGGGTGAGATGTCAGGTGATTCCTATCCTGAGCCATCCATTAGGCCAGATGTGACAATGATGTGGGAGAGGTAGTGAAGATGGGTCTGTGTGTGAACGTCATAGGAATGGCAACTCTGTCATCTAATGGTTCCTTTCATATAGCTTACTTCTTAAATTTGCTCCCAATATCTGTGGAATCCACTCACATTATTTCAGTTCAGTTTAGTTTATTGTCATGTTTACCGAGGTACAGTGAAAAGCTTTGGTTGTGTGCTAACCAATCAGCAGAAAGACAATACATGATTAAAATCATTCCATTTACAGTGTATAGATACATGATGAGGGAATAACGTTTAGTGCAAGGTAAAGCCAGCAAAGTCCAATCAAGGATAGTCTGAGGGTCATTAAAGAGATAGATAGTAGTTCAGCACTGCTCTCTGGTTGTGGTAGGATGATTCAGTTGCCTGATAATAGCTGGGAAGAAACTGTTCCTGAATCTGGTGGTGTGTGTTTTTGAACTTCTGTACTTTTTGCCTGATGGGAAAGGGGAGAAGATGGGGTGGCCAGGGTGCGACTTGTCCTTGATTATGCTGCTGGGCTTGCCGAGGCAGTATGAGGTAATAAATGGAGTCAATAGAAGGAGGTTGGTTTCTGTGATGGTCTGGGCTGCGACCACAATTCGCTGCAATTTCTTGCGGTCCTGGATGGAGCCATTCCCAAACCAAGCTGTGATGCATCCTGATAAAATGCTTTCTATGGTGCATCTGTGGAGGTTGGTGAGAGTTGTAGTGGGCATGCCAAACTTCCTAATCCGTTTAAGGAAGTAGAGGTGTTGGTGTACCTTCTTGGTCGTTGCTTCAATATGGGTGGTCCAGGAAAAGTTGTTGGTGATATTGACTCCTAGGAATTTGAGGTTTTCGACCATCTTTACTTCCTGAAGTCGATCACTATCTCTTTTATCTTGCTGATGTTGAGAGAAAGGTTGTTGTCTCGACACCAGGACATGAGATTCTCAATCTCCGTTCTGTACTCCGTCTCATCATTGTTTGTTATCTGGCCCACAATGGTGGTGTCATCTGTAAATTTGAAAATTGTATTAGATTTGTACATGGCTGCGCAAATGATGCTAAATGTTGTTAATGTAATGTGAGAGCTGGAAGGAGAGATTTAAGGTTGAAGCAGGATTGATGTGGATACAAGGTTCAATATCACTCCCTCAAATATTCATTGCTTTTGTATGTGCCCCACAACTCCTACTTTTATGCCAATCATCGTAACATCTTCACTCAGTGTAAGATGGTCAATTATAGCCAGTTATTCATAGTTGAAGATGTATTTACTTAAGTTATGACTATATGAGATTGTAACATCTTGGATGCAGATTGCTTCTAATTAAATTGGTTGTTTAAATCATGTAGCTATTAACCAAGCTAAGATGAAGGACGAGTTTCAATTTATTTAGCGAAAAACAGGCTGCTGTAGGAACTCAGTAGTAAGGCAGCATCTGTGGAGGGAAATGGATATATGACATTTTGGGTCAAGAGCCATCTTCAAATTAGAGTCTGAGGGGCCCTGACCCGCTGTGGCATCTGTCCTTTTTCTTCCATAGATATTGCCTGACCAGTTGAGTTCTTCCAGCAATCTTTCTTTTGCTCAAGAGTCCAGCAACTGCAGCTTCTGATGGCACCCTTTTCAATCTACTTGTGCAATAAATATCTGTACAAATTATTAATACAACCGTAACCCTAACCCTAACCCTAACGCATGAACACAATACATCCCAGTGTATTGCCAGGCAGAAGAATTAAAGAGAAAATTGAGAGCAATCAAATGTCAGTGGCTGAAAATGTTTCAATTATAACCATTTATGCAGCTTTCACTAGTTTTAACACAACTTGGCGCCTGTTACAGAATGATAATTATACTGAGCGGAACTTACTGACAAAGAGACAAATTGATTCACATGTTTCAGCATTCGTGTGTTGGATAGTCCAAAGACCACACTTTAGGAAGACATAAAGCTTAGAGGTGAGGCAGAAGGAAAATTAACTTCCTGCTGACTAGGTACAAACATCATGTAATCCACAATGAGTTCAAGTAATAAAGTGTCTGAGCCTTCGGAGAAGTGATCAAAGACGTGGCCTAGAGACGTGAATTTGAATCGTGACTTGACAGCAGGAAAATATTAATTCAAGAAATTATATTAATTGATTGTAAAAATAGTGTCATTAATGGTGACTTCAAAGTACATGAATGAATGTTTAGTCATGTGCTCAGGGAAGGAAATTTGCTGTCCTTACCCAATCTAAAGTAAATTAAGCGCTGGGCTCAGTGCAACATGGTCGACTCTTAATTAGCCTCACATTGCAGCAAAGTAGCTACTAGATCTGCTGCCTTGCAGCTCCAAGTGAACTGAGTTCAATCATGAGCTTGGGTGATATGTGTGGAATTTGCACATTCTCCCTGTAACCATACGGTTTTGGTCTGGTTTCATCCCACATTCTGGGTCGGCAAGTTAACTGGCTGCAGTAAATTGCACCGAATGTGTAGGTAGAATCTGTGGAGTGTTGGTGGGAATGTGGGGTGAATAAAATGAAATCAATGCAAGATTAATACCAGTAGGTGCTTCATGAACAGTGCAGGCCCATTCTTAGTCACGTGTGTGACCAAACATGTGGAATACATCTTTTCTAATTCTGAAAGCATTACAGGTATATTGTTTTGTACTGTATATATGATTCATATATTTTTAGAAGTTTATCAAGTGAAATATTTATGTTATGCTGACAATGTTTGTTTAGGGACCAATATAGCTGGTCACGTGTGTGACCTAACACAGAAGCATTTTGTTCATAACTCAGTTTTATCTTACAAACTCTTGTGAATTAAAAAAAGCTAGAATGTTCATATCTTTAGCAGACATGCATTATAGTTCTGTAGGTAGGAAAATAGCAATGAATAAGATTCATCTCTTACAATAATTTTTTTATGATGCCATTTGGTAACGTGTGTGGCATTTTGGTTCACTTTCCAAACAATGGCCCTGCAGTGGAACGTCCTATGTCCATGCTACATGACTGTATGATTCTATAATTCAGAAGCATTTAGCAATAGCCTCGTCCTCGAAGGAAGAAAAACAATACCTTGTCTGAAGAAAGGTCCTGCCCTGAAACGTTGCCTATCCATTCCCTTCACAGATGCTACCTGACCTGCTGAGTAGCTCCAGCACTTTGTGATTTGCTCAAGATTCCAGCATCTGCATTTTCTTGTGCCTTCCATGTAGCCAATGCTATTAGTTGGTCTTCGGAGGGTTAATTCAAAAGCTAGACTGCTTGGCTTAATTTCAGTACATGTAAGGAATGGAAATCAGCCTTATCGCCAGTGAGTAATTGGAGGTCAGGTGAATGCAGGATCCCACCTATGATTTATTCTCACTCCGGCAAGAGCTTGCTAACTTGGCCAACATGTGATAAATGGTCTCATAGTTTAAGTCTCTTAGAGAAATACACAGCCATAGATATTTAACAAAGAGGCAATGAGCATTTTGTGCAAATACTTTTTTTTTCAAAAGAAGATATCGTTCAGAAATAAGACTTTGGGCACTTGAACAATTGATAATAGAATATAAATAGAAAAAATAAAAAATTAGAATGCTGCCATAAATTCTGCAGCTTTCCCCTGTACCCATTTTACATCTTCCATCACTTAAAAAAAAAAATTTAAAAAATTGCATTTTATATGAGAGTTACATATTGGGGTAGATAAATATACTTACTCATTATTATCCATGGAATGTAATTCTTTGTATTAACCATATAACCATATAACAATTACAGCACGGAAACAGGCCATCTCGACCCTTCTAGTCCGTGCCGAACACGTATTCTCCCCTAGTCCCATATACCTGCGCTCAGACCATAACCCTCCATTCCTTTCCCGTCCATATAACTGTCCAATTTATTTTTAAATGATAAAAACGAACCTGCCTCCACCACCTTCACTGGAAGCTCATTCCACACAGCCACCACTCTCTGAGTAAAGAAGTTCCCCCTCATGTTACCCCTAAACTTCTGTCCCTTAATTCTCAAGTCATGTCCCCTTGTTTGAATCTTCCCTACTCTCAGTGGGAAAAGCTTATCCACGTCAACTCTGTCTATCCCTCTCATCATTTTAAAGACCTCTATCAAGTCCCCCCTTAACCTTCTGCACTCCAAAGAATAAAGCCCTAACTTGTTCAACCTTTCTCTGTAACTTAGTTGCTGAAACCCAGGCAATGTTCTAGTAAATCTCCTCTGTACTCTCTCTATTTTGTTGACATCCTTCCTATAATTAGGCGACCAAAATTGTACACCATACTCCAGAATTGGCCTCACCAATGCCTTGTACAATTTTAACATTACATCCCAACTTCTATACTCAATGCTCTGATTTATAAAAGCCAGCACACCAAAAGCTTTCTTTACCACCCTATCTACATGAGATTCCACTTTCAGGGAACTGTGCACAGTTATTCCAAGATCCTTCTGTTCACCTGCATTCTTCAATTCCCTACCATTTACCATGTACGACCTATTTTGATTTGTCCTGCCAAGATGTAGCACCTCACACTTATCAGCATTAAACTCCATCTGCCATCTTTCAGCCCACTCTTCCAACCGGCATAAATCTCTCTGTAGACTTTGAAAATCTACTTCATTATCCATTGCCTATAGGATTGTAACAAGACCAGTATTTATTGCCCATCCCTAATTGCCCTTGAGAATATGGTGGTAAACCACTGGAGTCCTTCTGATGAACCACTAGCGTGGTTCTCTTTTGAAGTCCATCACCTTCAATTTTACCAATGCTCCTTGCTGCCACCCTCAGTCAAATACTACCTTGAGATCAAGGGCAATAACTCTCACCTCACTCCAAGTTCAGCTCAGCTCAGCTCTCTGAACAATGTTTGGAAAAAGATTGGCCTGGAGTCTACCCATTCCTGGCTGATCCCACAGTTGTAAAAGTCCTGGGAAAGACATGTTAAATTTCTGGTTTGATGATTTCAGTGTAAGGAAAAAAAGGTAGATTGTATTTATAGATTGGTTTTAAGTAGTTTCCAGACAGCTAACATTCGGTAGCATTACACTGGAGACAGAGTGGTAGATACGTGACCAGAAACTATGCTTCGATGCTATTGTTTAGAGATCTTTCTTGGGGGGAATGCAGACTTGTCTTGCTTTATTTGTGCTTGTTATTGGGTTTCAAGCAAAGTCAAGTCACATTTATTTATATAGCACATTTAAAAAAACAACTCACGTTGGCCAAAGTGCTTTACATTTGTTATAAGAATAGCACAACAAAACAAACTACATACATATATACATGTAGCCCTCACTCAGAGGACGTCAGGAAAGGCTTGGGAGTATAGATAAGTCTTTAGCCTTGACTTAAAAGAGTCGATGGAGGGGGCGGTTCTGATGGGAAAGGGGATGCTGTTCCACAGTCTAGGGGCTGCAACCGCAAAGGCGCGTTCGCCCCTGAGCTTATGCCTAGACCGTGGGATATTCAGCAACCCCAAGTCGGCCGATCTGAGGGGCCTGGAGGTGGAGTGGTGGGTGAGAAGACTTTTTATGTAGGTGGGGGCAAGCCCATTGAGGGCTTTGTAGACATGGAGGAGGATCTTGAAGTTTATACGGAACCGCACAGGGAGCCAGTGGAGAGAGGCCAGGATCGGGGTGATGTGGTCCCTTTTTCGGGTGCCCATCAAGAGTCTCGCTGCGGCGTTTTGGACCAGTTGCAGGGACAGGGAAGATTGGCTGATGCCAGTGTAAAGGGAGTTGCAGTAATCTAGGCGGGAGGAGATTAATGTGTGGATGATCTTTTCCCGGTCATCAAACTGGAGGAATTGTTTTATTTTAGCTATTGTCCGAAGCTGAAAGAAGCTAGCTTTTACCACGGCATTGAATTGTTTGTCAAATTTCAGTGCTGAGTCAAATATCACGCCAAGGTTTTTGACGTGAGGTTTGAGTAGTGGGGTAAGGCTTCCAAGGCTGCCTGCTATCATTTTGATTGAGTCCGAGGGGCCGAGAAGGATGACCTCAGACTTACTCTCGTTTAGTTGGAGGAAGTTCTGGGCCATCCAACACTTTATATCCTCGAGGCAGTGGGTAAGGTTAAACAGGTTTGATTGTTTTTTGGGCTTCAGGGGGAGATAGAGTTGTGTATCGTCTGCATAGCAATGGAAGGAAATGCCGTGCCTTTCAATGACTTGGCCTAAGGGGAGCATATACAGGGAGAAGAGAATGGGGCCAAGGATGGAACCTTGTGGAACCC
Source organism: Malacoraja senta (assembly GCA_038087875.1). NCBI lineage: Eukaryota > Metazoa > Chordata > Chondrichthyes > Rajiformes > Rajidae > Malacoraja > Malacoraja senta. Next base: position 366,618,981 of record CM075977.1, read on the forward strand.
CACAGCAGAGATTAGCTGGGGAGGAGAAAGAGTTGCCTATGTTAGTAGAGAAACTCCTACCTTTGAGGTAGGAGATGAACCAGCTCAGGGCAGTGCCATCAATACCAACCCCATACCGGAGACGGTCAATTAGGATGGTGTGGTCGACAGTATCAAATGCTGTGCTGAGGTCAAGAAGGAGCAGAATTGCACAGTCGCCGGAGTCAACGGTGAGCAGTAGGTCATTGTGTACCTTCAACAAGGCAGACTGTGCTATGGTGAGCCCTGAAACCTGATTGGAAAGTTTCCAAGATAGTGTTTTGGTGAAGGTAAGGTATAAGTTGACTTAAAATTACCTTTTCAAGGGCTTTTGAAAGGCAGTTTAGAAATGGGTCTGTAGTTGCTTGGCAAGGTGGGGTCGAGGTTAGTTTTTTTCAGGAGTGGTTGGACCACCGCATGCTTGAAGCAGGTCGGTACAGTGCCAGTGGCCAGAGAGCTGTTGAAGATGGCGAGGATGTTGGGACCGGCTGTTGTAATGACGTCCTTTAGGAGGGCAGAGGGGACAGTGTCGAGGGGGCAGGTCGTAGGTTTCATGGCGGTGATCAGTTTTACAAGGGAGGGTAGAGTAACGGGTTGGAAACTGTCTAATTTTGAAGAGCAGACCAGTGAGACAGCCAGGTCACTGGTGGGAGGGGAAATATTCGTTCTTATATTCTTTACCTTGCTGGTGAAAAATGTGGTAAATTCCTCGCACTTAGCGTTCTTAACTTTCAGTTTTGGTTTATTATTGTCACATGTATCAACATACTGTGAAAAACATTGTTTTGCATATTATCCAAACAGATCAGAAATACCATACATAGATACAATCAGTTCAAACTCAAGTACAATAGATGGAACAAAGGGGACGATACAGAGTCAGAATATAGTTCTCAGCATTGTAGCGCATCAGTTCCTTAGACAGAAAATCCTATGGCGCAGCGACTTGGAAGTTATTGAAGGATTGACCAGTATAAGTCTGCATTCATTATTTCAAGTAATTATGAAAGATTATGTGTTTTGAAAGGGATCCATAAATGAAACAATTATGAAGTTCAAACAAACCTACCAGAAAAATAAGAGCTAACATCAATGTGAAGTTTTAAATTTAGATTTCCCATAGGTTTTAAAGATTGCTCTTGTCAAAATTTTTAACTGGTTTTAACAAGATGGTTGTGAGTCTTTTCTTGTCTGAGCTCCTTGAATGTCCAAATTCGCATTTGGAAGTGATTGCACTGACAGTGTCTTGACCTGTGCATTTACAGTTCATTACCATGCCCAATTATTGTGGAGAAAATCTCCAAAGCTCAAAGCATCAAAAGAAATAGTCTACATTGATCAAGATTCCACACTTTTTGGTGGAATTAACAACTTCAGCCCTGAATCAGGTGCCTTTCATATAGTTTGCTTCCCTGACTATTTTCCTAAGGAAATTGTACAGATTCTTGAAATTAATATTCAAAACGGAGCTACTAATTTTACTCCACCTTTAAATTACTACGTTTGCTGATCATTCACTGTTTAAAAAATAAATCACTGTACGAAAGCAATAGTCATGACCCGATATCTCCTGTCTCAAAACCATGCCCTTAAACCTCATTAGTGACATTCCATACCACAAATAGCAAGCCTAGAATTCTTAACATGAACACGGTTCTTTCTCCCGGATTGGAATGATTTCCTTTATCAAAGTTAACCTTTGAATAAGATGGAGGCCAGCTGAATAAACATTAGATTCCATTTTTTTTCCTTTCAAACAATCACTTGCTGTCTGATGTTTTTGAATCTTCGAGTAAGAGGTGAAGCATTGAATTTGGGTTTTAATGGACAAAATAAATGTGTGTTGAATTGCATCTTCAAAGCCAGGAAGAATCACAAATGCCAAACTTGGAGACACAAATATTCAGTCAGGGAAAGCACAATGATGCTGTGGGTAGTGCAGCTGTCTCTCAGCTCCAGCAGCCCAGGTTTGAGTCTGGCCTCTGGTACTGTTGGAATTTGCATGTTGTCGACTCCACTGCATGTGTTTCTCCAGGATGCTTTTGCCACTGTGGGTGGCTGGTGAAGGAATCAGAGGCTGTTAATAAGCATGTGTTAGAAAATAAGGTTTAGATTGGGACTGTTGCAGATTATTCTGAAGCAGAGGTGACCTGTATAAGAGGGATGGGCTGCACCTGAACTGGAGGGGAACTATTATCCTGGCGGGCAGGTTTACTAGTGCTACTCGGGAGGGTTTTACCTACATTAGCTGGGGGAATGGGATCCAATGCAAGTGTGAGGCAGGTGAGGGGCTGGAAGTGGTACGGAAGGCAATGAAAGTAAATTGAGTTGACTGGATAGACAGGAGCACGGCAGGGAGTGAGGAATACTGTTGGATTAAATAGCATTTATTTCAATACCAGAGGCCTGACGGGTACCAGTGGATGAAAGCAGAGAGTGGATGGGTACGTGTGACTGGGAAGTTATAGCCATTAGAGATACCTGGCTAAGGGAGGAGCAGGAGTGGCAGCTGATTGTCTCAGGTGCTACAGGCGAGATAAAGTTGGGGTAAAAGAGGAGGTTGAATTACTTTCCTGGTCAAGGAAAACACCAAGTAGTATTCTGAGATGATATTACTGATGGTCGTCCAGTGAGGCAATGTGGATGGAGCTGGGGAATAAAAAGGGGATGATCACATTGTTGGAATGCCCCCAAATAGTCAAAGGGAAATAGAAGAATAAATATGCCAGGAGATTGCAGGCAGCTGCAGGGCAAAAAGGGTTGCGATAGTAACGGATTTAACTTTCCCAATATAGACTGGGACTACCATGATGCCAAGGGATTAGACGGGGTGGAATTTGTCAAATGCGTTCAGATGAGTTTCCTTTGGCAATATGTAGAGGGCCCTACAAGAGAGAGGGAAAAGCTTGAGCTACTGTGAGGGCAAGTCATTGAAATGTTGGTGGGCAAACCTTAGGAACCAGAGGAAGTAGTTTGATTAGCTTTACAATAGTTGAGGATAAGGACTAGGCAAGCACACAAGTTAAAATTCTGAATTGTGGAAAGTCCAACTTTGATGATATTAGACAGGAATTTGCTAAAGTTGATTGGAGTAGGTTGTTTTCAGGCAAAACAAAGTGGAAATGCTTGTAAAAGTGTGGTGAGAGATCAAGGCATGCATGTTCCTGGTAGACTGAAGGGCGAAGCAGATGGGAGTAAGGAAGCCTGGATGGAGGTCGGTGGGGGCGCTGCAAGCCGGCAGCCCTGTCAGCAGCGTGTCCGTTTTTTCTACTTTTTTTGTTTTTTTAGTATGTTTTAATGTATGGTTTTAATGTTTCTTTGTGTGTCTTGTGTGGGGGGTGGTGTGGGGGGGGGTAAGTGGGAAACCGCTTCGGTCGCCTCCTCCACGGAGAGGCGACTTTTTCCATGTAGCCTCCCCCGTGGCCTAACATCGAGGATCGGCGCGGCCTTTCCCGGAGAAGCGTCTGGGGCTTCAGCGGCGGGCGCAGCGCGGACTCTCATCGCGGAGCGGGCGAGCCCTCGCCAGGGGTCGCCGGAGGGGAGCGCTCAGTTTGCTGGCCCGCAGCAGCCTGAAGCAACGGTCTGTGGAGCTCCAGCTGGCACGGCGTCCGCAGCCTGGGATCCCTCGTTGGGGACCCGGGAGAAGAAGAAGCCACCACCGCCGGCCCACGGCCTACTTCTACCGCGGGCGCGGCGTGGACTTACCATCAGGAGCGGGGCCCCTCGCCGAGGACCCCTGGAGGGGAGCTTCGACCGCCAGCCCTGCGGTCTGCGGTGCTTCTGGCTGCGGCGCGGCGGGAACTTTAAATCTCCGACCGCCGGCCTGCGGCCTACACCAACCTGAAGCCGCGGTCTCCGGTGGGGGAGGCACCATTTCAGGACTTAACTGGACTTTCACTCATCTGGATGCCCACAGCGGTGGCTGCGGAGGGTTGAGGTCTCGACCACGGGGGAAAATGGAGGAGGACTGGCCAAATTCTGTGCCTTCCACCACAGTGATGAATGCTGTGGTGGATGTTTGTGTTTTATTTTTATTGTGTTTTTGTGTGTTCTTTTTCATTGTACCGCTGCTGGCAAATTCATTTCACTTGCACTTTATGTGCAAGTGACGAATAAAACTGATTGTATTGTATTGATTGTATTGTATGACTAGAGAAATTGAGGCTCTGGTTGAGAATAAAGGAGGTATGGGCCAGGTACAGGCAGCTGGGGTCAATTGTAGCCCTGGAGGAGTTTAGGAAACTGAGGAGCATACTTGAGAAGAAAATCAAGAGGACAAAAAGTGTGTAGGAGATATCTCTGGCAGATAAAATTAAGGAGAATCCAAAGAGATTTTACATATATTAAGGGAATGATGGTAACTAGAGATAGAATAGGACCCGTAGATCCAAAGTGGTCATCTCTATGTGGAACCGCATGGGCAAGATTCTCAATGAGGAGGAAGGAACACAAAATGCTGGGTAACTCAGCGCGACAGGCAGCATGTCTGGATAGAAGGAATGGGTGACGCTTCGGGTCTGAAGAAGGTCTCGACCCGAAAAGTCACCCCTTCCTTCTATCCAGAGATGCTGCCCCGCAGAATCTATCATATCCCGCTGAGTTACTCTAGCATGTTGTGTCTATCCTCAAAGAGTATATCTCTTTTTTTACTGTGGAAAAAGACATGAAGGCGAGGGAACCTGGGACAGTTAATGAAGATGTCTTGAGGATAGTCTGTATTTTGGCCAAGAAGATGCTGGATATCCTAAGGTGTATGAAGATAGTTAAATCACCTGGGTATAATCAGATATATTTAAGCACTGTGGAAGTTAGAGAAGAAATTATGAGAACTTCCGCTGTGGCATATGAATCATCATTAGATACTGATGTACTGGTGGCCAGAGGACTGGACAGTGGCTAATGTTTTGCCTCTAATTAAAACAGGGTGCAAGGAAAGCGAAGTTCTAGTGAAGATCCTAGAGATCTATCGACCAGTGAGTCTAACATCTGTGGTAGGTAATTTTTGCTGGAGAGTTTTCTGAGGGATGACTTCCATGCATTTGTATAGACAGGGGGTGATTACAGTTATTCAGCATGGTTTTGTACGTGGGAGATTGTGTCTTATGAATTTGAGTTTTGAAAAAAAGTAACCATGAAGGTTGACATGGGTAAAGGCGTAGACATTGTCTGTATAGTCTGCAGCAAGGGAAATGATAAGATTCCGCATGATAGGCTGTGCTGGAAAGTTAGATCGTATGGGATGCAGGGAGAGATCTGCCTGGATACAGAATTGGCTTCATGGAAGGAAGCAGAGGTTGTAGAATAACTTTTTTCAGACTGACTTGACAAGTGGTGAGCCTCGGAGATCATTGCTGGGCTCATTGATGTTTGTGGTTCATATCAGCGATTTGGATGCGAATGTACAAAGCATAGAAACATAAAAACATACAAACATGGAAAATAGTTGCAGGAGTAGGCCATTCGGCCCTTCGAACCAGCACCGCCATTCGATATGATCATGGCTGATCAACCAAAATCAGCGCCCTGTTCCGGTTTGCTCCCCATATCCCTTGATTCCCTTAGCCCTAAGAGCTAAATCTAACTCTCTCTTGAAAACATCTCGTGAATTGGCCTCCACTGCCTTCTGTGACAGAGAATTCCACAGATTCACAACTATCTGGGTGGAAAAAGTTTTTCCTCATCAGTCCAAAATGGATTACCCCTTATTCTTAGACTGTGACCCCTGGTTCTGGACACCCCAACATCGGGAACAATTTTCCTGCATCTACCCTGTCCAATCCTCTAATAATTTTATATGTTTCTATAATATCCCCTCATCCCTCAATTTCCAGCGAATACAAGCCCAGTCGACCCATTCTTTCATCATACATCAGTCATGCCATCCCAGGAATTAACCTGGTGAACCTATGCTGCACTCGCTCAATAGCAATAACGTCCTTCCTCAAATTAGGAGACCAAATTTGCACACAATACTCTAGGTGCGGTCTCACCAGGGCCAGTGGATGTGGATGCGAATAACCTCACATTTATCCACATTATACAGCATCTGCCATGCTTCTGCCCACTCACCCAACCTATTCGTCACCCTGCATCCTTCTTGCAGCTCACACAGCCACCCAGCCTTGTGACATCCGCAAACGTAGAGATGTTACATTTAATTCCCTCGTCTAATCATTAATATATATTGTAAACAACTGGGGTCCCAGCACCGAACCTTGCGGCTCCCCACTAGTCACTGCCTGCCATTCTGAAAAGGATCCGTTAATTCCTACTCTTTGCTTCCTGTCTGCCAACCAGTTCTCTATCCTTGTCAATGCCCTACCACCAATACCATGTGCTCTAATTTTGCACACTAAACTCTTATGTGGGACCTTGCCAAAGGCTTTTTGAAAGTCCAGATACACCACATCCACTGGCTCTCCCTTATGCATTCTACTTGTTACATCCGCAAAAAATTTGAAAAGATTAGTCAAGCACGATTTCCCCTTCATAAATCCATGCTGACTCTGACCGATCCCATCACTGCTTTCCATTACTGACTTTGACCGATCCCGTCACTGCTTTCCAAATAGCATGTTTCGTAGGTTTGCAGATGACACTAAAGTAGGTGGTATCAAAGAGGGTGAAGATGGTTATCAAAAATTACAGGAAGATCCTGATCAGCTGGGCAAGTGGGTTGAGGAATAGTTAACCGATTTTGTTGCGGATAAGTGCAAGGTATTTCATTTTTGGAAGTCTAACTAGGGACAGATCTTCAGTGAATGGTAAGGCTCTGGAGAGTGTGATGGAGCAGAGGGTTCTAGGAGTACAGGTACATAATTCCCTGAAAGTGACATTGGATGTTAATTGGAGGTAAAGAAGGCTTTTGGTACATTGGGTTTCATCAGTCAGGGTATTGAGTGCAAAAATTGGGTTCTTATTTCACAGTTATGCAAGCTGTTAGTGAGGCCGCATCTGGAGAACAGTGTTCAGTTTTGACCTTCCAGCTATAGGTAGGATGTCATTTAGCTGAAAAGAGTGCAGAGAAGATTTAAGAGGATCTTGTCAGGATTCAGGGACCTTCGAGGTTGGACAGGCTAGGACTTCATTTCTTGGAATGAAGGGTGATCTTGTAGAGATATCTAAAATCATGATGGGAATAGATAGGGTAAATGAGTCTTTTACCCAGGGTATGGGAATCATAAACCAGAGAACATAGGTTTATGGGGAGGGGTAATATTTGAAAGGAACCTGAGGGGCATCCTTTTCACTCAAAAGGCAATGGGTATATGGAATGAGCTGCCAAAGGAAGGAGTTGAGGCAGATATTGTATCAACATTTAAAAGATGCTTGGATGGGTACATGGATAGTAAAGGTTTCAAGAGATAGAGACCAGAGGGACAAATATACTAACATAGATGTAATATCTTGGTTGTCATGGACGCGTTGGGCCAAAGGGTTTGTTCCCATATTGTATGTGTGACTCTATGACTCTTGAGTAACTAACTGGGTGTATGGGATTTGTGTGAATGGCATGAGAGTCAGCATATACTCATTGGGCCTAATTGGTGCAAGACACAAGAGGCTGGAGATGCGGGAATCTTAAGCAAAAGCAAAGTGCTGGAGAAACTCAGCATCTGTGGGGGGAAAAGGACAGACAACTTTTCGGGTCAAGCCCCTTCTTCAGCCTGGCAGAAAATAAAAGCTTCACTAACAAAATTATCACGGAAATCGATTTTTTATTTTGCTACAATTACTCAACTTTAAAGGGAATATAAATATAAAAGAGATTCATCTTAAACTTTTGCAGAAAGTCAACCAAACACACCAGTTAACTTTTCACTTGATATGAGCAGATGTTTAATTTGCAAGTTCCTCAATAAAGGCAGCCTTAGTCTAGTTGGTGAGGTCTGTGCAGTGCATGGCCTTCTACCTAAATGTAACAAGGCCTGAACAGGCTTCAACCACAGAAGCATCTTGAAAACATTGACAGACAACGTTGCCTCCATCCCAGTCTTAGCTAGCTGTCAGCACTGACATTCAACACTATTCATATGATAGCAAAAATATTATCGATATTTTAAGCATAAACATCCAAAGTAAATACATTCTTTTTTTTTTAAAGCACAGAGGTGCAGCTGGTAGAACTGCTGTATCACAGCACCAGAGACCCGGGTTTGATCCTGACCTCTGGTGCTGTCTTTAGGGAGTTTTCAAATACTCCCTGTGATCGTGTGGGTTTCCTCCAGGTGCTCTGGTTTCCCATCCACATCCCAAAGACGTGTGGGTTTGCAGGTTAATGGGCCTCTGTAAATTGCCCTGAGTGTGTAGGGAGTGGATGTGAAAGTGGGATAACATAGAACTAGTATGAATGGATGATCGATAGTCGGCATGGACTGAATGGGCCAAAGGGCCTGTTTGCGTGCTGTATCTCTCAACTAAATATTCCATCTCCTTCATCTGTTCCTCACTGTTGAATAAAGTGGCTGAATCTGCCTGACTTGTGACAGATTCAACAGACACTTCCCAATGCAACTGCTGGAGAATTGGAAGAAAATTGGTGTTCCGCATTTAGTCTACCTGAGGAGTTCAACATCCATATATTCATCACTCCATTTTTGAAGAAGTATTTCCAGATACTTAATCGTCGGTGCCTGCGGTATTTGACTCCCTTTACACCAACGACTGCACCTCCACTGAGCTTCTCAAGTTTGCGGATGATACAACCCTGATTGGACTGATCCAGGATGGGAGGAATTTGCTTACAGACAGGAAGTGACACAGCTGGCATCCTGGTGCCTTCGTAACAACCTGGAGCTCAATGCTCTTAAGACAGTGGAATTGATTGTAGACTTTAGGAGAGCTCCCCCTCCCCTCACTCCACTCACCATCAACAACACCACAGTCACGTCTGTGGAGTCTTTTAAGTTCCTTGGAACTATCATCTCCAAGGACCTTAAATGGGGGGCCACCATCGAATCCACAGTCAAAAAGGCCCAACAGAGGATGTACTTCTTGTGGCAGCTGAGGAAACATAATCTGCCACAGGCAATGATGATCCAATTCTATACAGCCATCATAGTCTGTCCTCACCTCTCCATCATGGTCTGGTTTGGCTCAGCCACCAAGCACGACATCTGGAGACTGCAGCGAATCGTTCGATCAGCTGAGAAGGTTGTTGGCTGCAACCTTCCTCCCATTGATGAACTGTACATTGCAAGGTCCAGGAAGTGAGCAGGTAAGATCATCTCTGACCCCTCTCACCCAGGCCACAAACTTTTTGAAGCACTTCCCTCTGGCTGTCAAAGCTGCCACAGCCAGACATAAAAACAGCTATTTTCTACGAGCAATAGTTCTACTCAATAACCAAAAGTCTGTAGCCTCCTTTTGCTCTGGCAGTTTATTTCATTCACATGTTTAAACTATAATGTTTTATTCTTAATATTTTATGTTTTATTCTTAAATGTTTACTGTATGTCGTGTTGTTACTTGCGAGCAGAGCACCAACTTATTCATTCATTCGTTCATTGCAATTTAATTGAAAGGAAATATCGAAACTCTTTTCAGCTTTATAAATCTAGTGTGCATGGAATCACTAAATTAGCTTTAATATCTTAGGGGTATATGTAAATTCAGTTGCCTGTACAACTTAATGTATGTGCACAAAACTCTACTAAAATTCTAAAACACTAAATTCAACTATATTTCCTTCAATGGGACTTTATTGTATATTTAGCACGTAGGGATTTCTCTTCCTTTGTTGGTAGACCTTTCTGGTAGGGTTCAGTTTATGGCTCTTTTTTGCTCTACTTTCACCGTTTCCTTGTGACTAGAACTGGTTTCAGTGCTCAGTCTGTGGACTGACTCTGCACTAACTGCCCTGACCATAACTTCCTCTGAGTTGCTTCTACTGTTTGGTTTCCTGAATACAACAAATTCTTGATTGCTGTATTGCATTGGCTGGAGATTTTGACCGCTTAGCCCACTCGGAGTTCCGGGTTCTTTCAACTTTATCCTTGGCATTTTTCAGCATTTTCATGGTGTGTGTATTTTGTTCATTTGTCCCTACTCTGCTCAACCTTTTGCAGTCATGTGAGTATTAAGTTTCATCTGCCATCATTTTTCCTGCTCATTTATTTTGTCTAGCTTGTATTCCAGTTTCGGAACTGTCTGTTCTGATTCCGCTTCTCTCCAAGTTCAGCATCATCTGCAAATTTGTTCAGTCTGCCTTTGTTTTGAGAGTTCAAATTATGATGTGAATTAGAAACAGTAATGGTCCCAACACACATTCCTGCAGCATTTCACTCAGCATGCATCCCACCTCCTCTGTCATGAAAACCTCAACCATCAGTGCACAATTCTATCGGTTCGCCAAAAGTGGCTCAGGCAATTCTGATTTTCAGTGCTGCCTCTGAAGCAACCTTTTTTCATTAGAATCTAATTGCAGTAAATTTATGAGGACACATTCAGTGATATAACATATCAGTAAACTGTTCTGTTCTGATTTCAGAATTCTGAAAAAAAAAGTTATGACTCTGATATCAAATGCTATTTCCCAAGAGAAGATGCATTTAGAATCTATTCACAAATTAGCTCTTTTCTATTCTTATAGGATTTAGAAATGAACTGAATAGGTGACAGGTTGTTTCCTCAGAATGGAGAGTTTGGAATTACAAAGCATGATCTTGGGAGTAAGTCATTCAGGACTGAGATAGAGAATTTCCTTACCAATATGATTATATGGTTTTGAAATTGTCTATGATCAATAACTCGTGTCTGACTTTTGGTAGATGTTTGGATTCGAGCGAATGAAGGAAAATGAGAAGCAGAGCTGGAGAAACCTTATGGTCTGATTCTTCTGCTTAGAACATAGAAAAGTATAGCACAGGACAGCACAGAATATGAGAATCGCTGGTCGGCGCAGACTCGGTGGGCCAAAGGGCCTGTTTCCGTGCTATATCTCTAAAGTCTAATGTCTAAGGATAGTGTAAATGTGTGGGGATCACTGGTCAATGCGGACTTGGTGGGTCAAAGGGCCTGTTTCAGCGCTGTATCTCTAAACTAAAACTAAACTCAACTAAACAAAACAGTCGTGTTTATATGAGGGGTATAGCACGGGACGGAGAACAAACCTCAAATTTAAATAAATTAACCTATTGACTTTCAGTGCAGTTTCCTCACAATCACTGGGAATGGGCTGCACTGTAACTCTTAAGAAAGCGGCAGGTTAGGCACTGATAAGTCAAATGGATGATTTCTATCTTCTTGGTAGCGTTAAAATTGACTTAGATCGTCTCACCATAGTATAGGTCCTACACAGGAGATTAAGGTCCCACACAGGAGATTAGTGTGCAAAATTAGACCACATAGTATTGGAGGTAGGGGATTGACATGGATAGAAAATTGGTTGGCAGACAGCAAACAAAGAGTAGGGATTAACGGGCCCCTTTCAGAATGGCAGGCAGTGACTAGTGGGGTGCCGCAAGGCCCGGTGCTGGGACCGCAGCTATTTACAATATACATTAATGATTTAGATGAAGGGATTAAAAGTAACATTAGCAAATTTGCAGATGACACAAAGCTGGGTGGCAGTGTGAACTGTGAAGAGGATGCTATGAGGATGCAGAATGACTTGGACAGGTTGGGTGAGTGGGCAGATGCATGGCAGATGCAGTATCATGTGGATAAATAAGAGGTTATCCACTTTGGAGGCAAGAACGGGAAGGCCGATTATTATCTGAATGGTGTCAGGTTAGGAAAAGGGGAAGGAGACCTTATGATGTCCAAGTACAGCAGTCACTGAAAATAAGTAGTGAAGAAAACTAATGGCATGTTGGCCTTCATAACGAGAGGAATTGAGTATAGGAGCAAAGAGGTCCTTCTGTGTTGTACAGGGCCATGGTGAGACCACACCTGGAGTATTGTGTGCAGTTTTGGTCTCCTAATTTGAGGAAGGACGTTATTGCTATTGAGGGAGTGCAGCATAGGTTCACAAGGTTAATTTCCAGGATGGCGGGACTGCCATATGATGAAAGAATGGAGCGACTGGAATTTAGGATGAGAGGGGATCTTATAGAAACATATAAAATTATTAAGGGATTGGACATGCTAGATGCAGGAAACATGTTCCCGATAGTGGGGGAGTCCAGAACCAAGGGCCACAGTTTAAGAATAAGGAGTAGGCCATTTAGAACTGAGATGAGGAAAAACTTTTTCACACAGAGAGTTGTGAATTTGTGGAATTCTCTGCATCAGAAGGTAGTGGAGGCCGATTCACTGGATGCATTCAAAAGAGAGTTAGAGCTCTTTGGGCTAATGGAATCAAGGGGTATGGGTGAAGGCAGGAACAGGGTACTAATTGTGGATGATCAGCCATGAATGTCGGTGCTGGCTTGAAGGGCAGAATGGCCTACTCCTGCACCTATTGTCTATGTATCTATGTATGGTATTCTCAAATAATATTTCACTCAATTTTGATTATGATAGGCATTTACTACGGAGGTTTTTTGTTAATCCAATTGAAAATTTTCAAGATTATGAAGGGAACTGACAAAGTTGTTTTGAGCAAAATTGTTCTCATTTTGCTTCCAACCTGGGAAGTTTTACTTTGGTAGTTTAGGGATACAACATGGAAACAGGCCTTTCTGCCCACCGAGTTTACTCCACCATTGATCACCTGTTCAGTCTTGTTCTATTTAATGCCACTTTCTCATCCACTCCTTATACATTAGAGGCAAATTACAGCGGACAATTAACCTACAAAACTTCACGTCTTTGGGATGTGGGAGAAACGTAGGAGCACCCAGAGAAAACCCATGCTGTCACAGGGAGAATGTACAAACTCCACACAGACAGCGCCCACTGACAGGATCAAACCTGCATCTCTGGCCCTATGAAGCAGCAGAGGTGCCACTGTGCCATCCTAACATAGAAAGAGGCTGTGGAGCTCATTGAAACTATGTCAGTTCTCAGAACATCCCATCCTCCCACCTATTTCTCTGCAACCTATTCTCTCCCATCTGTCTAATAAATCCCCCCCCCATTTCTCTGATCACCCATCTACAACACAGCAATTTATAGTCACCCAAACATCCTACCAGCGCATGTCTGGGATGAGGGAGGAAACCAGAGCATGCATGGCAAAGTCATGCAGTCACAGGAAGAATATGCAAACTGCACAAAGACAACCTCAGAGACCAGAATTGTACCCGGATTTTTTGAGCTGTGAGGCCTTGCAGTAATGGCTTCAAATCGTAGATTAAGCCAAGAAAATAAAGAACATGTGGCAGGACCTTTTAATGACTAACAAGACTGATGTATGAATGGGCTGAAACGTTTCTGAAGGTATTGTGCTGAGCATGTGGAATACTGGTTTTGAGTGCAGGATTGAGAACAAATTTAATGGACCAAAGAGTCTCTGCCTGGTCCGAATAACTCACAGATCATTGTCAGATTTGTCCTGTATAAATTCATGGCATAAGATGAAGATAAAGTCCCTAAGATATTGAAATGAAAGCAGAGATCATTGAAGTACTCAGCAGGTCAGGCAGCATCTGTGGAGAGAGAAATTGTGGTAATGTTTTGGGTGGGTTGATGATATCTAATCAGAGGATGTTAGAACCTTGCAAGTTGGCATGTTCATATATTTCCCATTGAATGCGAATCTTTGTGAGGCACTGTATAGATGTGATAATATTTCCTATGAAATAAGCGGGGAGCTTAATCGCCCCAACGCTACGGGAGCCAAGATCGTCCTGTCAATGGAAGGCATGAGGCCCCCAACCGCAGGAGACCAAAGAAGGGAAGAGATTGAACTTTTTTTTTGCGCCTTCCATCACAGTGAGGAATGTGGGGGAGTCACTGTGGTGGATGTTTATGTTAAAATGTATTTTGTGTGTTTTGCTTTTTATTGGTATGATGACTGTAGGGCAAGTCAAATTCCTTGTATGTTGCAAAACATACTTGGCTAATAAAGTATGATTATGATTATGAAATGCAGAATAAAAATCTCCTGTCCATCCATTAAGTGCTGAAGAATTAAACTTATGACTCTCCATCATAAATTCAGTCCTGAACAACTGGCTTCACGTTAATCAAAGCACTTAATCCCAAAATGTGAATGGGAAGTATGTTTTAACACACACTTGACTTTTTTTGTTCTCCTCTTTCTTGGCTCACTTTGCACTTTGATTCCTGCTTATTATGACTGCATTGCCTGTCAGTACTCCCTCTAGGTTCAAACGTCAAAAGTGGGCACTTTAATGAGGTATTGGTGAGCAGATATTACTAGCAAAAGGCAGCATCTATGATTATATCACTAATGTTTTCTTTCATTTCAGAAGGACGAAAATACTACAAACGGATTGGAACCAATGTAACCCTGCCGTGCGAGACTTCTGACAGTTATACTCCAGTGCAATGGATATTTAATGGACATGCAATAATCCACAATGAAGGTCACTTTCTTCAAAGCACCAACCTCACCCTCATAAACTTAGATTCATCACACAGTGGGACCTACAGCTGCCATGAAATGCACAGTGGAAGCTTGAAGAATCAAATAACTATTCAAGTTGGAAGTGAGTAGCTTTTCCACGTTTATTTTTTCAATGGGATCTATCAGGATGTGGCACTTTGAGAAAACTGCACTACTGTGTTCACAAATAACTCGGCGGTAGTGTGATTGAAATATATTAAAATGTAGGCGAACGGTAGGGATGGGTGTGAAGTAACCAACTCAGTCAGTAGTACACCAATAACCTCAGCACCAACTGCTAAGTCTGTTAACATGGCTTTCACTAACTATTAGAGCAACATGAGCTAAGCACAAAACAAATGTAAACTGTATATTTAGCAAGGTTGCTTAATATCTCCAGTTACTGATTTTGCACTTTCTTTGTACATAAAGGATAGGATGTGTGTTTTGTCATTGAAAACATGTGAAACTCTAGACTTTGCTATCAAATGGAGAAAAATGTCATTAACTTGTGTAGACACTTAAACAAATTAAATAAAGCTCTCGGGATATCTTGTAAGATTTAAGCATTCTAGGATTCTTGGTGGTGCCAAACATTTCATTACTTAAACAATAAATTACTTTGCAAAGAAGTTCTGAGAATTTTGCAGCAGTTTCATTAGCATCTGGAGCTCAATTTAAGTATATGTTTAGTTTAGCGATACATCATGGAAATTGGCCCTTCGGTTCACCAAGTCCACGCCAACCAGCGATCCCCAACCACAAATTTGATCCAACACACTAGGGTCAATTTACTGAAGCCAATTAACCTGTAAACCTGCTTGTCTTTGAAATGTGGGAGAAAACCTGAGCACCCAGAGAAAATCTATGCAGTCACAGGGAGAATATATAAAATTCAGTACAGCCAGCATCCATATTAAGAATTGAACTCGGGTCTCTGGGGCTGTAAGGCAGCAACTCCACCGCTGCACCACTGCATAACTCTGTGGCACTGTACCTCCATGTATCAGGAGCCTGGTGATACAACTGGTCTGGCCTGCTCATCAGATCAACTGGTGCAATTAAAGTGTCAATTGGGAAGGACTAAGAAGGGACAATGTTCATTGGTTTCCTTATTCTTCTAATGGATTTGAGAAATTTTGTGGAGACTGCATTGAGGATACCTCTCCAATGATGCTGTAGGTAGTCCATATTTCCAAAGCAGTGATCACTGGCTTCCAGACCATAAGGTTAGTGCTAGGTCTGAGATCTTTACAGAATGCTTGTAGTATTGAAGAAAGCCAAATAATCGTCCATGTCCATCTTGCTCTGTGCAGGAGCAATCCAGCTCATCCCACACCTCTGGCCTTCAAATTATTTCCATTCAGTTTCTTTATCCAACTCTTCTTTGAATACCCAAAATAGACACAAAATGCTGGAGTAACTCAACGGGTCAGGTAGCATCTCTGGAGAAAAAGGATGGGTGATGATTTGGGTCAGGACCCTTCTACAGACTCATTGAAAGAGGGTGGTGGGGGGGTTGGAACTGGAAACAAGGAAAGACCTGGGAAAATTAGGGCTTGCAACAGATTATCTCAGGCAGGGTGGTCCCTGATTAGCCAATTGTTGGCTAAGGATGGTGTAATCCCAAGAGGGATACATCATTGTGAACTATGGAACTGGTTAACCAACTTTTAGTGGAGGAAGAGGATGTTGCCTGACTTGCTGAGTGACACCAGCATTTTGTGTCTATCTTTGGTATAAACCAGCAGCTGCAGCTCCTTTTTTAATCACATTTGAATACTATAATAGAATCTACCTCCAGTGTAGACCCCTGATAACCAGCTGCATGAACAAGATTTAGAGTCTTTTGCCAATTGCCTTTGAACACTTTTTCCACGGACATCCAAGACCCGTGCAAGTGCATTAGAAACAGTGATGAATTTCATCATCCATGTCTGCTTCTCCCAAGATGTGGAAAGTGATCTAAGACTACCAGGATCACCTTGTGGATTTTAATTGCCTGGTGTGTGATGCCCCACATCAACAGATGGAATTTAAAGGCAATTCATCGGAAATTCTAGATGAGAATAAAATCAGGAAGTAAAAATTGTCCATTTTCACTGCCAAACCACATCTGGGAATATCATGTTTCCACTTACTAGAAGATTTCACTAAACCACAAAGACAGGCAATTGAAAGGAAGAGTCTGTAATCTGTTTAAACAGTAAAAAAAAAAAGAAGCCAGTACAGAATACTTGAATTGTGTCTCTTCCAGAATTCACACAGGTAAGAAACAATAGGCTCAGCATGAACTGCTGTTGTGATGTGATACTGATTGTGCCTGGCAAAATCAATGTAGGCAGAAGGCTCAGGAGGATAACTGTGTCATTTCAACAGTTCACAAACAAGGTAAGAAGCCATAGGCTTGGCACAAACTGCTGCTATGAAGTGAAATTAGAAACAAAATGCTGGAATACTCAGCGGGACAGGCAGCATCTCTGGAGAGAAATAATGGGTGACGTTTTGGGTCAAGACCCTTCTTCAGACTGATGTCAGGGGAGTGGGTAGTACAGAGATGAAATGTAGTCGGAGACAGTAAGACTGGTGGGAGAACTGGGAAGGGGGAGGGGATGGAGAGAGTGGGAAAGCAAGGGCTATGAAGTGATACTGATTGGGTTTGGCAAAGTCAATGCGCAAGTTCTAGAGGAGAACTCAGTGTCTGTAAGTCACTTGCTATTTACAGAATTCTTGAATGGACTGAATCAAGTACACATGAAGTTGGCTCCCTTGTACTCCATTCATTTCTTAATATCAGCCAAATGCAGCAAAGCCTGATTGTGATAATCAAACTGAAAACAGTTGTGTCAGGGTCAAAAGGCTGAACAACTATCCAGAAAGGAAATGTCAGATGAGATCTCTTAGGATTTCAAAGATGACAGCAGGAAAGATGAAAGTTCCAGTGTCCTTTGTGAGTAAGAATGGCATTTGGGATGGAAGGCAGTGTGAAAGCAGAGGCAGAAATATGGAAAACTTAAGAAGTAAGGTTGTTTCGTATAATTGTAAATGTTGGAACTAAGAATGTGGTGTTCTGAAATATATAAATGATGTGTACGAAGACATGAAGGTAATTGTGCTGAGGCAATGATGCAGGATAGGATGTGGGAGAAGATATGTAGGAAGGAACTACAGATGCTGGTTTAAACTGAAGGTAGGCACAAGAAGCTGGAGTAACTCAACAGGTCAGACAGCTTCTCTAGAGAAAAGGACAATAGACAATAGTCAATAGGTGCAGGAGTAGGTCATTCGGCCCTTTGAGCCAGCACCGCCATTCAATGTGATCATGGCTGATCATCCCCAATCAGTACCCCTTTCCTGCCTTTTCCCCATATCCCCTGACTCTGCTATCTTTAAGAACCCTATCCAGCTCTCTCTTGAAAGCATCCAGAGAACCTTCCTCCACCGCCCTCTGAGGCAGAGAATTCCACACACTCACAATTCTCTGTGAGGAAAATGTGTTGCCTCGTCTCCATTTTAAATGGCTTACCCCTTATTCTTAAACTGTGGCCCCTGGTTCTGGACTCCCCCAACATCGGGAACATGTTTCCTGCCTCCAACGTGTCCAAACCCTTAACAATCTTATATGTTTCAATAAGATCCCCTCTCATCCTTCTAAACTCCAGAATGTACAAGCCCAGCTGGTTCATTCTCTCAGCACATGACAGTCCCCGCCATCCTGGGAATTAACCTTGTAAGGAATAGGTGATGTTTCGGGTCGAGACCCTTCATCAGACTGAGAGTCAGGGGAAAGGGAAAAGAGATATATGGACAGTGATATAGAGAGATATGGAACAAATAAATGAAAGATATGCAAAAAAGTAATGATGATAAAGGAAACAGGCCATTGTTACCTCTAGGCTAGGTGAAAACAAGTTACAGACAATGAAACTCTCAAGGATGACAGTGAAACTAGTACAACAACTAGGGTGGGGGAGGTAGACACAAAATGCTGGAGTAACTCAGCGGGTGAGGCTGCATCTCTGGAGAGAAGGAATGGGCAAAATTTCGGGTCGAGACCCTTCTTCAGACTGATGTCAGGGAAGGGGACGGGGCACAGATAGATTGTAGTCGGAGACGGTAAGACTAGTGAGAGAACTGGGAAAGGGAAGGGGATGGAGAGAGAATGCAAGGGCTTTCTGAAGTTAGAGAAGTCAATGTTCATACCACTGGGGTGTAAACTACCGAAGTGAAATATGAGGTGCTGTTCCTCCAATTTGCGCTGGGCCTCACTCTGATAATGGAGGAGGCCCAGGACAGAAAGATCAGATTGAGAATGCGAGGGGGAAATGAAGTGCTGGGCTACCAGGAGATCAGGTAGGTTAAGACAGATCCCTAGTGAGACCACGCCTGGAGTATTGTGTGCAGTTTTGGTCCCCTAATTTGAGGAAAGACATTCTTGTTATTGAGGGAGTGCAGCGTAGGTTTACAAGGTTAATTCCCGGGATGGCGGGACTGTCATATGCTGAGGGAATGGAGCAGCTGGGCTTGTACACTCTGGAGTTTAGAAGGATGAGAGGGATCTCATTGAAACATATAAGATTGTTAAGGGTTTGTACACGCTAGAGGCAGGAAACATGTTCCCGATGTTGGGGAGTCCAGAACAGGGGGCCACAGTTTAAGAATAAGGAGTAAGCCATTTAGAACGGAGATGAGGAAACACTTTTTTTCACAGAGAGTGGTGAGTGTGGAATTCTCTGCCTCAGAGGGCGGTGGAGGCAGGTTCTCTGGATGCTTTCAAGAGAGAGCTAGATAGGGCTCTTAAAAATAGCGGAGTCAGGGGATATGGGGAGAAGGCAGGAACGGGGTACTGATTGGGGATGATCAGACATGATCACATTGAATGGCGGTGCTGGCTCAAAGGGCCAAATGGTCTACTCCTGCACCTATTGTCTATTGTCTATAAGACGGACTGAGCGGAGGTGTTCAGTGAAACGATCGCCGAGACTGCGCTTGGTCTTGCCGATGTAGAGAAGTTGACACCTGGATCAGCAGATACAGTAGATGAGGTTGGAGGAGGTGCAAGTGAACCTCTGCCTCACCTGGAAAGACTCTTTAGGTCCTTGGATAGAGTCGAGGGGGGAGGTCAAGGGACAGGTGTTGCATCTCCTGCGGTTGTAGGGGAAGGTACCTGGGAAGTGGGTGGTTTGGGTGGGAAGGGACGAGTTGACCAGGGAGTTTCAGAGGGAACGGTCTCTGTGGAAAGCAGAAAGGAGTGGAGATGGGAAGATGTGGCCAGTAGTGAGATCCCATTGGGGGTGGCGAAAATGTTGAGGATTATATGCTGTATGCGACGGTTGATGGGGTGGACGATGAGGACAAGGGGGACTCTGTCCTTGTTACGAATGGGGGGAGGGGAAGTAAGAGCGGAGCTGCGGGATATCGAGGAGAACCTTGTGAGAGCCTCATCTATAATGGAAGAGGGGAACCCCCATTTCCTAAAGAATGAGGACATCTCCGATGCCCTGGTATGGAACACCTCATCCTGGACGCTGATGCGGCGTAGACAGAGGAATTAGGTGTAGGGGATAGAGTCTTTACAGGAAGCAGGGTGGGAAGAAGTGTAGTCAAGATAGCTATGGGAGTCAGTAGGTTTGTAGTAGATGTCGGTCAATAGTCTGTTTCCTGTGATGGACGGTGAGATCTAGGAACGGAAGGGAGATGTCGGAGATGGTTCAGGTGAATTTGAGCGCAGGATGGAAATTAGTGCTGAAGTTGATGAAATCAGTGAGTTCTGCATAGGTGCAGGAGGTAGCACCAATGCAGTTGTTAATGTAGCGGAGGTAGAGTTCGGGAATAGGGCCAGTGTGCGTCTGGAACAGGGATTGTTCAACGTACCCTACAAAGAGGCAGGCATAGCTAGGGCCCATGCGAGTACCCATAGCTACGCCTTGGATTTGGATGAAGTGGAAGGAGTCGAAGGAGAAGTTGTTGAGGATAAGGACCAGCTCCGTTAGGCGGAGGAGGGTATTGGTAGACGGAAATTGGCTGGTTCTGCGGTTGAGGAAGAAACTGTGGACATCCATATTAAAGATAAGGGAGTGGTGCCTGGGAAATGGAAGTCATTGTGGAGACAAAGAGCGTGTGAGGTGTCTTGGATATACAGTGGCTTGCAAAAGTATTCATACCCCTTGAACTTTTCCACATTTTGTCACGTTACAACCACAAACGTAAATGTATTTTATTGGGATTTTATTTGATAGACCAACACAAAGTGGTGCATAAGTGTGAAGTGGAAGGAAAATGATACATGGTTTTCAAATTTTTTTACAAATAAAAAACTGAAAAGTGTCGCGTGCAAAAGTATTCAGCCCCCCTGAGTCAATACTTTGTAGAACCACCTTTCGCTGCAATTACAGCTGCAAGTCTTTTGGGGTATGTCTCTACCAGCTTTGCACATCTAGAGACTGAAATTTTTGCCCATTCTTCTTTGCAAAATAGCTCGCTCAGTCAGATTGGATGGAGATCGTCTGTGAACAGCAATTTTCAAGTCTTGCCAGAGATTCTCAATTGGATTTAGGTCTGGACTTTGACTGGGCCATTCTAACACATGAATATGCTTTGATCTAAACCATTCCATTGTAGCTCTGGCTGTATGTTTAGGGTCGTTGTCCTGCTGGAAGGTGAACCTCCGCCCCAGTCTCAAGTCTTTTGCAGACTCTTCTTCCAAGGTTTTCTTCCAAGATTGCCCTGTATTTGGCTCCATCCATTTGGCTCCATCCATCTTCCCATCAACTCTGACCAGCTTCCCTGTCCCTGCTGAAGAAAAGCATCCCCACAGCATGATGCTGCCACCACCATGTTTCACAGTGGGGATGGTGTGTTCACGGTGATGTGCAGTGTTAGGTTTCCGCCACACAGAGCGTTTTGCATTTAGGCCAAAAACTTCAATTTTGGTCTCATCTGACCAGAGCACCTTCCTCCACATGTTTGCTGTGTCCCCCACATGGCTTGTGGCAAACTGCAAATGGGACTTCTTATGGCTTTTTTTCAACAATGGCTCTCTTCTTGCCACTCTTCCATAAAGGCCCGATTTGTGGAGTGCACGACTAATAGTTGTCCTGTGGACAGATTCTCCCACCTGAGCTGTGGATCTCTGCAGCTCCTCCAGAGTTACCATGGGCCTCTTGGCTGCTTCTCTGATCAATGCTCTCCTTGCCCGGCCTGTCAGTTTAGGTGGACAGCCATGTCTTGGTATGTTTGCAGTTGTGCCATACTCTTTCCATTTTCGGATGATGGATTGAACAGTGCTCCGTGAGATGTTCAAAGCTTTGGATATGTTTTTATAACCTAACCCTGCTTTAAACTTCTCCACAACTTTATCCCTGACCTGTCTGGTGTGTTCCTTGGGCTTCATGATGCTGTTTGTTCACTAATGTTCTCTAACAAACCTCTGAGGCCTTCACAGAACAGCTGTATTTATACTGAGATTAGATTACACACAAGTGGACTCTAGTTACTAATTAGGTGACTTCTGAAGGCAATTGGTTGCACTGGATTTTATTTAGGGGTATCAGAGTAAAGGGGGCTGAATACTTTTGCACGCGACACTTTTCAGTTTTTTATTTGTAAAAAAATTTGAAAACCATGTATCATTTTCCTTCCACTTCACAATTATGCACCACTTTGTGTTGGTCTATCACATAAAATCCCAATAAAATACATTTACGTTTGTGGTTGTAACGTGACAAAATGTGGAAAAGTTCAAGGGGTATGAATACTTTTGCAAGCCACTGTAGGTAGGGAGGGATTGGACCAGGGGGGATAGGATGGAGTCGAGGTATGTGGAAATTAATTTGGTTGGACATGAACAAGGGGAGGGATGGAGACTGAAACAAGTGATCCATTGGAATTATCTATGTGTGGAGTCCATTTTTGGAGATGTTAAAGGCAGATTATAGAGATGGGTCAAGTGAATTATGTGTCCATGTGCGGCTAAGTTTTCTACAGACATTTAATATTAACATTATACATTTTTACTTTAATGATGGAACCCAAACATTGAAATGATTGCAGAAATTACAGATTTAGTATTACATTGGATCCTTTATCGTTTTGCATGTCTAAAAGCACAGGAGATGGCTGCATTTTAATTCCTCATTCCTATCAATAATCGTTACATCATTTCTTCTTACTCCATTGTAACTCCTATAATTGGTTCCTTACGAGTTAGAAATTTTAACACAACATTAAAAATTAAAGTACTGTTTAAAACCGTTAATCCAGAGAAGAGCATTTCTGTGTAGATTTCTGGGTGCATTGGTGACCTTCAGATAACTTGTTTTCTCAGTTGTTGATGGGATTCTCCGCCAGACTTGCGTGTTATTATCAACCGCACTGGTCTTATTTGCTCACAGACAACATTTGTCATGTCTATTTCCTCTGAAACTGTACTCTTTAGGACCAACACTCAAACAACATTGATGCATATAATGCAAAGTGCCCTCCTCCTCATTACAGCATCCATTCATTCAGTAAACATTCTTCAGTAGCTGGTAAAATGTTGCTTGTCTTATTGTACATATATTTTAGTATAGAGATAAAACATGGAAACAGGCCCTTAGGCCCACCCAATCCATGCCAACTATCGATCACCTGTTCATAATAGTTCTATGTTATCTCATTTTCGCATCCACTCCCCACACACGAGGAGCAATTTACAGAGGACAAATAACCTACCAACCTGCATGCCTTTGGGGCAGTGGGAGGAAATTGCAGCACCTGGAGGAAACCTACATGGTCAGAGAAAGAACATGCAAACTCCACACAGACAGCACCAGACACATAAACCAACTAAACTCAAAGTCAAACTTAAACCCAGGGTCAGTATCAAACCGGGGTCTCTGGCACCTTGAGACAGCAACTGTACCAGCTGCACCACTGTGCCGGTGCTGTCTGCATTACAGAATATTGCATTAATGTTCAATTTCTAGGAATTCAAGTTTCCACCCCCAAACCCAGTAATGCATGGGTCATCTGCCTTATTTTAACACCAATTGTTGGGACAATTTATCCATCACTTTCTCCAAATACCTCCCCTTTTTGCAACTGCATTTCTTTTCAAAATGTTTTTTTACTCAATGAAGCCCTACTCAGTTGCAAACATGAGTACTGCTCCCATATCTGGTGATGCTTTTCCAATACTTATCTTATGAAAAGGATAGTAGAAATAAAGCGTGTCTGTTATATGACAGGTGATCCCTCTTACCTAACTTGCCGCCAACCTTTCACTATTGTCAATAGAGCTGGGGTGGGAAAACGTAATGAAAAGAAGACATCTTACTTACAAAGTTGTACATTTTGTTAAACCATCTTTGGTATCTGATAAATTCCCGCTTCAGATCCTCAAAGGTTCAGCCTTGACAGTTATTGCCCTGAGCAAGCAAACTAAATTATAGTCATGTCCACTTACGTGCAAACCCAAGACACTTTAACGAGTAGATGTTAAATTACTGTTACAGATAAGTGAATAGAACATGAAATAGAATCCCATTTCCTACATGAACATTCTGATTCACTTCTTTCAACTGATTCACTTTGTTTGTTTATTCTTCATATTCTTTTGTCCATATTACTCATGTTACGACATATTCAACTGAGAACGATAGTAGTTCTGCATTAAATATGACCTGAACAATTTTGAGAATCTACCATACCCTGCAATGAAGCAGTCAGAACGTTGTGAAAGTTTCCATTGCATTTATGAATATACAAGAAATTGTGCAATGAGAAATTCTTTAAATTTTTTAATCTTTTAATACACGATTTACCGCAGGCAAGTAAACAATACCAAAGTGGAATTGACTTTAGAACGTAAATCCCACAATTACTTTGACAGATTCCAAATTGTTACCAACTCTCAGATTTTGCTTGATTGAGCGGTTTTGGTGAGGAGCCAAGGGCAATTGTACAGATCAACACCACAATTCTAAACATTAATTCAAAAGTCAAGGCCAATTTAAGAATAGCTGTTATTTGATTCTTAGCTTGGGTTTGAAAGGTTGTAATTTGTGTGCAGGTGTGGAATGCACTGTCTGTTTAGGTGACGGAGGCAGGTAATGTCACAACATTATAAGATTTATCTAGATGAGCATTGAATTGGGAAGGTAAACAAGGCTACAAACCAAGAGGGGGCTGTTGGGATTAGTGCAGAGATGTACTTCATGACTGGCATGGATGTTGTGGGCTGGAGAGCCTGCTTGTGTGCAATATGACAATCTATGCTCTGTACATCAGTAAGCAGCTAACCTGCCTTTCTGAGGTGGAGAGAAGTGGATTCAGGTCCCATTATAGTGAAATAAACATGGAAATCTGGATTAAGCAATGCTGCGGGGATGTTGCTTCATCAGACGTATTGACTTTGCTGAAGGTTAGATTGTATACTGGTTTGCTCTCTCTAAAGTGGATGCAATAATTTGCATTGTTCTACTTTGAACAATAATAATCCTGTTTGGAATTTATCACTCAATCAAGATTGCTGTAACAAATTATCATATGATAAGATGTATACCACCAATGGCTGTCTCTTATTAAAACATCCAGAATACAAGATTAATAAATATTCACTTCCAGCAGGCTCCGTATCCCTTGCATTCTTTTTCTTTTTCTGTTGCACTTTATATTCAAATTGGTGGA
Organism: Malacoraja senta; assembly: GCA_038087875.1. Taxonomy (NCBI): domain Eukaryota; kingdom Metazoa; phylum Chordata; class Chondrichthyes; order Rajiformes; family Rajidae; genus Malacoraja; species Malacoraja senta. Next base: position 366,644,125 of record CM075977.1, read on the forward strand.
TAAAATATATGGAAATAAACACCATGAAGAAAATGAGGTAGAAGGCAAGGGAAATAAATGAAAGGGAAAAACTAAACAATGAGGATCGTAGAAAACAAAGATCGTTACTGTCACATTAATACTGCACAGATTGATCTAAATCTGAGCCAAATATCGCTGCCTACTTGCATCATTATTAACTTGAGAAGTAGAGAGGCCATGAGAGAAATAAATACTGATTGCTTGCTTCCACTTTCAGTGTGTTCTTAATGATTAAGAAATAGCTGACAATAGCGGTCAGTTCTTTTCACCCATTGAAATTTTAAACCCACACCTTTTTGACAAAACTTTATTGGCCGGGCTTTTCATACTGTTGCCCGAGTCCATCAAGTCAAGTGAGTTTATTGTCATGTGTCTCTGATAGGACAATGAAATTCTTGCTTTGCTTCAGCACAACAGAACATAGTAGGCATTGACTACAAGGCATTCTATAAATATATACACACATGAATCAATATACTGATAAAGTGCAAATAACAGTATTGGCTAATAAATTTCAGTGTTATGTCCGAGCCAGGTTTAATAGCCTGATGGCTGTGGGGAAGTAGCTATTCCTGAACCTGGTCGTTGCAGTCTTCAGGCTCCTGTACCTTCTACCTGAAGGTAGTAGGGAGATGAGTGTGTGGCCAGGATGGTGTGGGTCCTTGATGATACTGCCAGCCTTTTTGAGGCAGCGACTGTGATAGATCCCCTCGATGGAAGGGAGGTCAGAGCCGATGATGGACTGGGCAGTGATTACTACTTTTTGTAGTCTTTTCCTCTCCAGGGCGCTCAAGTTGCCGAACCAAGCCACGATGCAACTGGTCAGCATGCTCTCTACTGTGCACCTGTAGAAGTTAGAGAGAGTCCTCCTTGACAAACCGACTCTCCGTAATCTTCTCGGGAAGTAGAGGCGCTGATGTGCTTTCTTAATAATGGCATCAGTGTTCTCGGACCAGGAAAGATCTTCAGAGATGTGCACGCCCAGGAATTTGAAGCTCTTGACCCTTTCAACCATCGACCCGTTGATATAAACGGGACTGTGGGTCCCCATCCTACTCCTTCCAAAGTCCACAATCAGTTCCTTGGTTTTGCTGGTGTTGAGGGCCAGGTTATTGTGCTGGCACCATATGGACAGTTGCTCGATCCCTCTTCTATACTCTGACTCATCCCCATCAGTGATACGTCTCACAACAGTGGTGTCATCAGCGAACTTGATGATGGAGTTCGCACTATGTCCGGCTATGCAGTCATGAGTATAGAGTGAGTACAGCAGGGGACTGAGCACGGAGCCTTGAGGTGCTCCCGTGCTAATTGTTATCGAGTCTGACACATTTCCACCAATACGAACAGACTGTGGTCTGAGAGTGAGGAAGTCGAGGATCCAATTGCAGAGGGATGTGCAGATACCCAGTTCTGCGAGTTTGGTAACCAGCTTGGAGGGGATGATTGTGTTAAATGCCGAGCTGTAATCGATGAATAACAGCCTGACATATGAGTTTTGTTGTCCAAGTGGTCCAGAGCGGGGTGGAGGGCCAGCGAGATCGCATCCACCGTTGATCTGTTGTGGCGGTAAGCGAACTGCAGTGGGTCCAGGTTTTTGTCGAGGTAGGAGTTGATCTGCGTCATGATCAACCTCTCAAAGCACTTCATCACCACAGGCATTAGTGCCACAGGTCGATAGTCATTGAGGCACGTTACCTTACTCTTCTTGGGCACTGGTATAATTGATGCCCTTTTGAAGCAGGTGGGAACCTCAGACCTCAGAAGTGAGAGGTTGAAAATGTCCGTAAAAACTCCAGCCAGTTGGTCCGCACAGGTTTTTAGAACACGACCAGGTATACCATCAGGTCCAGGCGCTTTTCGAGGGTTCACCCCTCTGAAGGATTTCCTGACGTCGGCCTCTGTGACTGAGACTGAAATACCATCACAGCGAATGGGGGCTCGGCAAGGCACATCGGTGTTCTCCCTATCAAAGTGTGCGTAAAACGCATTGAGCTCATCAAGGAGTGATGTTTCGCCGACATTCGAGCTGCCTCCTGATTTCGCCTTGTAAGAGGTGATTGCATTCAGGCCCTGCCACAGCCACCGAACATCTGTCTCTTCCTCCAGTTTGGAGCAGAAGTCCCTTTTGGCCTTTTTGATGGCCTTACCAAGGTCGTATCTGGACTTCTTGTAGACCACTGTACCATCAGACATGAATGCCCGGTGTCTGGACTTCAGAAGAGTGTGGATCTCAAAGTTCATCCAAGGTTTCTGATTGCCATCATTGCTAGACTGATGATTAGCGTTGATTGCCATAATTTAAGATGAAGCCCTCACAGGGTAAAGTAGACAAAGCTGCTCAATAGGATTTCTAGGATTTACGAACAGCACTTCTATGTAATTTTTGATGAGTGACTGAAAAGATTCATTGAGGTAACATTCCTCTACAATCCAACCTGATTACTCCCAAGGTTATAACAGAAAATAAATGAAAAAAACCCACAACATTTCACCTGTCAGCCTGCTCAGCATTTCACTTGCGCATCCTTACACAGACACCATTGGCTTGGTTTCTTGGTCCTCCAAAATATTCCAAATGGAATTTAAACTGGAGGTGGTGGAGGGAGGACTTAAGCCAGAAAGGGTTTTTGGGAAGAAAGAGCTACCTTAAATTTAGTTGCATCTGGTTGGGTAACTAAAGTAGGGTGGAGATTATTCCATGCTTTAATTGTGCGGGGGAAGAACAAATTTCTGTACACATCTGTCTTGGTAGCTGGAATCACAAATTGGATCAAATGCCCTCGTCTGCTCCTAGTTGGTTTGGTGTAGGTCTTGTAATCTATGTCGAGCTGACCATTTAACATTTTGTAAAAACAGGTCACGTCTGTCTTGGAGAGGGTTCCACCCCAGTGAATTCAGAAGTTTGGTAACACTCGCTTCTCTCTCATAGGTGTTAGTAACAAATCGAGCTGCCTGTCTTTGGACACGTTCGATGGAAGAAATGTTTTTATTTGTGTATGGGTCCCATGCTGCAACTGCATAGTCCAAATGAGGTCTAACGAGGGTGAAGTATAGCTTCTCCTTGACAGAAGTTGAACAATGATGAAAGTTGCGCCTCAGAAAATTTAGGACACCTGTTGCTTTCACCGTTGCATGATGAGTCTGACCATTCTGCAATTTGATGCCAAGATACTTGGTTTGTTTGGATTCTTCAAGGGTGGTACCAAGTATATTGTACGATGTTTCGCCTGGATTCCTCTTTCTGGTGACACGCATGGTTTCACATTTGGAAGGGTTGAACTGCATGCCCCATTGGTGTGGTCACTCAACCATTGTATCGAGGTCCTTTTGGAAAGCATCTTCATCATCAGCTGACTTAATTGGACGGTACAGCAAACAATCATCAGCGAATAGTCTGGTCGTGCTTGCGACTTTTTCACGGATCTCTTCATCTCTTGCCTGGTTCTAAGTTCCCAACATCGGTTTTTTTGTATTCATATGCTTTATTGTTGTTTTCTCATCCTGGAATAACAAAAATGGTAGTGAATCCTTACCAAGTCTGAGAGGGACTGGGATGATGAATTCAAGTGATAGGAAACCAAAGCTCTGGATCACTCCTGTGGACTGACACAGATGCCTGGCAAAGCGATCAACCATTTTGTATTTGGTTTCTCTGAAGGAAGAATGTTTTCACTAGTGAGAGAGGCTAGGACTAGAGGTCATAGCCTCAGAATTAAAGGATGCTATGTTAGGAAGGAGATGAGGAGAAATGTCTTGTCAGAGTGTGGTGGAATTCTTCGCCACAGAAGGTTGTGGAGGCCAAGCCAGTGGATATTATTAAGGCAGAGATAGATAGATTCTTGATTTGTACAGGTGACAGAGGTTATGGGGAGAAGGCAAGAGAATGGGGTTAGGAGGGAGAGATAGATAAGCCATGATTGAATGGCAGGGTAGGCCAAATTGCCTAATTCTACTCCAATTACTTATGACCTTATGAAGGCATTAGCTTGGAAGAGTGTAGATGAATTTCTGCTTCACCTGGATGAACTCTGAGCCCCCGGATGGTGGGAAGGGAGCAGTAGAAAGAACGTAGAAGTAGAAAGGAAGTAGAAAGAAGATGATGCATCTTCTGCAGTTGCATGGGCCAGTGGTACGAGATGGAGAGTGACTGGTGGGGATGGAATAACAAATCAGGCATCTCAAAATGAATGGTCCCTTCGAAATGTTGAAAGGTGAAAGAGGAGAGATGGTGGAGTCTTGTGGCATCTGGAGGAAATTGCAAAGGATAATCTGTTGAATGCAGAGCCTGGTGGAGTGGAAGGTCAGGACAGCGGTGACCGTTCTTGTTTTGTTTCGGAAGGGATGGGCGTGAAACTAAGATGAGCCAAATGGATGCAGAGGGACAGGCTGATTAGACTGTTGAAATACATTTTATCTCTGCGTGGAGAATTATCCCTTTTAGAATGCTTAATATATTGTCTATCTATTTATCCTCGTCCTCCTTACTCTTCTTTCTTAATGCCAATGATTATCTTTACACCCTCTCCCATGCGGGTGGATTCAAAGTAAATATTTGGAAGGATTTCTTGCTCATGGTTGCTCCTTTGGTTTGTAACAGGACCAATTCTTTTTTTTTGTTAGCCTGAAAGAAGCGACAGAAACAGATAGAGTGGTAAAGAAGACGTATGGTATGCTTGCCTTCATCATTTGGAATTTTGAGTGAACGATTCAGGAAGCATTGCAGCTTTAGAGAAGTTGGAGTATTGTGTATAGTTCTGGTCACCCAATTACTGGAAGGATGTGGAGGCTTTGGATGTGGAGTGCAGAAGAGAATTATCATTAGGGTGCATTAGCTGCTGCATTAGGGTGTATTAACTGGAATACACCTTTTAACTGTTTTAACTATAAACTGTCAAGGAAAGAGCGTTCACGTCGAGGCCCTGTTTCCACCAATCTTTCCACCACCATGCACAAGAAGCGACAAGACAGACACCATTGTATGCAAATGCCAAGAAGTGTGCTCAGCTCTGGCTGAACAACTTCTAATCTTGTGTGTGGACTCGATAAGAAGAAGAACTGTAAGGAAAGATTGGACAAACTTGTAATGGTTTCTCTGGCGTGTCGGATGTTAGGGCTCTGTCTTACGGTGTTGCGGTCATCGGCGGTGAAGCGCGGCTTCGCCTGTAGAGTGGACCGCACGGCAACGGCGAGAGCGCCGAGCCTATGCCACGGGAGCGCCGCACGGATGCTGCGCGGGGGCCGAGTGATTTAAATACGTCTGGTCCCACGTGCTTGCGGTAAGTAAAAAAAAGGGCGGGCCGACTGCGATGACGTCGGCCCGCCGCACGTGACTCACTAGCGGCGGCTGTGGCGGCGGCCGTACTGATCGCGGCGCTGTAGCGGTGGCTGTGCCGGCGGCCGTGCCGTACACGTGCCTCACTGGCGGAGGCTGTGGCGGTGCAAGTTCGACGCACGGCGCTCGAGCCACACTGGCGGCGGCTGTGGCGGCGGCCGTGCTGCACTCGTGCCTCACTGGCGGAGGCTGTGCGGTAGGGACATATTTTTGAACAGTGTTGGTTTTATTTTAGCACCGTGCGGTGTTGGGAACAACGCCGCACGGCCCCGGAATTGTCCGTTTGACCGAGTGCGCGGTCTATGGCGGCCCAGGAGCGGTAGATTCTTCCCGTTTCGCCGCCAATGACCTAATCTGATCTAGAGGTTGAATCTTTATTATGCAAGACTCCTTGCATGGCTTCCACTGCTCTCACATTCATTTATCTTAAAGTAGCTATTTCCAGTTCACTTCTGCTTTGAGAACTGAAGAAAACAGGAGCAGGAGCAGGACTAGGTCAAGAGATCCCTCAGCCAACACCCAGCTTTCAATACAATCGTAGCTGGTACACCTCCTGCCATAACTGTGTAAAATTAATTGAAAAATACAGCATTAAAACAGGTCTATCAGCCCTCCGGATGTACACCAACCATCAATCACCCATTCACACTAGTTGTACTTCCCACTTTCACATCCATTCCCTGCTCATGAAAGGCAACCCATAGTCACAGGGAGAATGTGTAAACTATACACAGCACTGAAGGTCAGGATTGAACCCGGCAGCAGCTCCACCAGCTGCCCCACTGTGCCATCCATTTAATGTCTCCCCCATATGCCATATTTATCCCATAAAAATATCTCATACCATCCCTTTTCTAGTCAAGCCAGCACTGCCATTCAATATGATCATGGCTGATCATCCAAAATCAGTACCTTGTTCTTGCTTTTTCCCCATATCCCTTGATTTCTTTAGCCCTAAGAGCTAAATTTAACTCCCTCTTAAAAACATCCAGTGAATTGGCCTCCACTGCCTTCTGTGGCAGAGAATTCCTCCGATTCACAACTCTGTGGGTCAATAAGTTTTTCCTCATCTCAGTCCTAAATGGCCTACCCCTTATTCTTAAACTGTGACCCCTTGTTCTGGACTCCCCCAACATCGTAAAAAAAATTCCTGCATCTGGCCTGTCCAATCCTTTAAGACTTTTATATGTTTCTATAAGATCTCCTCTCATCCTTCTAAATTCCAGTGAACACAAGCCTAGACGACCCATTCTTTCATCATATGTCAGTCCCGCCATCCCGGGAATTAATTTGGTGAACCTACGCACTCCCTCAATAGCAATAATGTCCTTCCTCATATTAGGAGACCAAAATTGCACACGTACTCCAGGTGCAGTCTCACCAGGGCCCTGTACAACTGTAGTAGGACCTCCTTGCTCCTAAACTCAAATCCTCCCGCAATGAAGGCCAACACTAAGGAAGACATAAATAATCTGCCGGAAATAGCAGGGGACCGCGGGTCAAAGGAGATGGAGGAACTGAGTGAAATCCAGGTTAGTCGGGAAGTGGTGTTGGGTAAATTGAATGGATTAAAGGCCGATAAATCACCAGGGCCAGATAGGCTGCATCCCAGAGTACTTAAGGAAGTAGCTCCAGAAATAGTGGATGCATTAGTGATAATTTTTCAAAACTCTTTAGATTCTGGAGTAGTTCCTGAGGATTGGAGGGTAGCAAACGTAACCCCACTTTTTAAGAAGGGAGGGAGAGAAAAAACGGGGAATTACAGACCAGTTAGTCTAACATCGGTAGTGGGGAAACTGCTAGAGTCAGTTATTAAAGATGGGATAGCAGCACATTTGGAAAGTGGTGAAATCATTGGACAAAGTCAGCATGGATTTACGAAAGGTAAATCATGTCTGACGAATCTTATAGAATTTTTCAAGGATGTAACTAGTAGAGTGGATAGGGGAGAACCAGTGGATGTGTTGTATCTGGACTTTCAGAAGGCTTTCGACAAGGTCCCACATAAGAGATTAGTATACAAACTTAAAGCACACGGTATTGGAGGTTCAGTATTGATGTGGATAGAGAACTGGCTGGCAAACAGGAAGCAAAGAGTAGGAGTAAACGGGTCCTTTTCACAATGGCAGGCAGTGACTAGTGGGGTACCGCAAGGCTCAGTGCTGGGACCCCAGCTATTTACAATTTATATTAATGATCTGGACGAGGGAATTGAAGGCAACATCTCCAAGTTTGCGGATGACACTAAGCTGGGGGGGCAGTGTTAGCTGTGAGGAGGATGCTAGGAGACAGCAAGGTGACTTGGATAGGCTGGGTGAGTGGGCAAATGTTTGGCAGATGCAGTATAATGTGGATAAATGTGAGGTTATCCACTTTGGTGGCAAAAACAGGAAAGCAGACTATTATCTAAATGGTGGCCGATTAGGAAAAGGGGAGATGCAGCGAGACCTGGGTGTCATGGTACACCAGTCATTGAAAGTAGGCATGCAGGTGCAGCAGGCAGTGAAGAAAGCGAATCGTATGTTAGCTTTCATAGCAAAAGGATTTGAGTATAGGAGCAGGGAGGTTCTACTGCAGTGTACAGGGTCTTGGTGAGACCACACCTGGAGTATTGCGTACAGTTTTGGTCTCCAAATCTGAGGAAGGACATTATTGCCATAGAGAGAGTGCAGAGAAGGTTCACCAGACTGATTCCTGGGATGTCAGGACTTTCATATGAAGAAAGACTGCATAGACTCGGCTTATACTCGCTAGAATTTAGAAGATTGAGAGGGGATCTTATAGAAACTTACAAAATTCTTATGGGGTTGGACAGGCTAGATGCAGGAAGATTGTTCCCGATGTTGGGGAAGTCCAGGACAAGGGGTCACAGCTTAAGGATAAGGGGGAAATCCTTTAAGACCGAGATGAGAAAAACATTTTTCACACAGAGAGTGGTGAATCTCTGGAACTCTCCGCCACAGAGGGTAGTTGAGGCCAGTTCATTGGCTATATTTAAGAGGGAGTTAGATGTGGCCCTTGTGGCTAAAGGGATCAGGGGGTATGGAGAGAAGGCAGGTACGGGATACTGAGTTGGATGATCAGCCATGATCATATTGAATGGCGGTGCAGGCTCGAAGGGCCGAATGGCCTACTCCTGCACCTATTTTCTATGTATCTATGTATCTATACCATTAGCTGTCTTCATTTCCTGCTGTACTTGCATGCTTACTTTCAGTGACTGATGTTCAAGCACACCCAGGTCTCGTTGCACCTCTCCTTTTCCTAATCTGACACCATTCAGATAATAATCTGCCTTTGTGTCCTTGCCACCAAAGTGGATAACCTCACATTTATTCACATTATACTGCATCTGCCATGCATCTGCCTACTCACCCAACCTATTCAAGTCACTCTGCAGCCTCATAGCATCCTCCTCGCAGCTCACACTGCCACCCAGTTTTGTGTAATCTGCAAACTTGTTCTGCTATAGTCTTAGTTTGGGTTGGGTAGAGGCAATCCGTCATTATTGCTGTGATCGGAATGACATTATTTAATAACTCAGATTTCTCCACTATTAGAATTGCAAAGGTTACTGAGTTACTGAAATCACTTTTTTTAAAAATACTGATTCGTATTCAGCTGGCAGCTAAAGGAAAAGGTGCCTCTTTAGTGAGGCAACTCTTGCAGCGGGATTCAACAGGTGAGGACCTTTCAGAAACTTTTTCTGGAAATCGGATGAGAGGACAGTATCAGGGGAGTTGGGGATCAGACACATGAGAGGACTAGGAAGGAGCTTAGTTGTTGGAGCTGGGGTAGACCAAAGGCTTCCTTAAGGGCCTGATGCGCATTCATATAGTCATACTTATACAGTGTGGAAACAGGCAATTCGGCCCAATTTGCCCATGCTGACTAAGATGCCTCATTGACACTTGTCCCACTTGCTGACTTTTAGTCCATATCCCTCTAAAGGTTTCCTATCCATGTACCTGTCCAAATATATTTCAATCATTGTTATAGTACATGCCTCAACTACCTCCTCTGGCAGCTCATTCCATAAACTCACCACCCTCTGTGAGAAAAAGTTCCCCTCAGATTCCTATTAAATCTTTCCCCTCTCACCTTAAACCCAGGGTAAAAGACTCTGTGCATCTACCGTATCTATTCCCCTCATGACCTTATACACCGCTATAACCTCTCCCCTCATCCTCCTGTGCTCCAAGGATTAAAATCTTAGCCAGCCCAAATTCTCCCTATGGCTTAGGCATTCAAGTCTGGCAACATCCTCATAAAAGCCCTGCAGGTCTATGGAACGAGCTGCCAGAGGAGGTAGTTGAGGCAGGGACTATAACAGAGGAGGTAGTTTGGACAGGTACCTGGATAGGAAAGATTTAGAAGGATATGGGCCAAAAGAGAAAACAGAATGCAGCAACAATTGCCAATTTAAAGTCACCAACTTTAAACTGGCTTTCTATTTGTGGGATTGTGAGATACTGTAAGTATGTTATATGTCCCAGCACTTCTCATTTGAGCATTCAAAACCTAAAATCAGATGGTTTAAAAAACACCAGAGGCATGTGTACATATTCAGGATGTGCTCCCCATAATTACATTTTTAAGCATTCCTCTATTTTGAACACCATTGTGCAACATAGTTCTTTTTTTTTTTGCTTGTGGTTTGTTATATAAATTTTCCAGATGGCCAAAACCCTGCTCATTATGGTAATGGTGCTATCCTGACATTAGCACATAAAAATTGTTCCACCATGGATTTTTGAAAACAACAATATTCCCTTCCTTCTCTCTCCAATAGTAAAGGCTGAGGTTTATGATTCTTTGATGCGGTTTGGATGCTGGGTTTTTTCTTAACTACGCTACATGCCAGTTGTGTACTGGTGAGCCCAAAAGGCCATGAGTAATGCACAATGTCACAACTTGCAAAAGCATGCAATTTAAAAAGGGTTCACAGAGGTAACTTATGAATTGATTGCAATTGGTAGCCAAAAGCTTCATTCCCTCTGTAATCTATGTAATCAGGGTGTAGATGTAAAAAATTAATACTATAATGAATGGAAAATACATTAATTTGATTCCATTGATCTTTTATAGGATAGCAATAAATACTAGCAGGCCCTATACAAACTCATAATGAACTGTGAGATCAGTGCTTAACATCCCCCCTGTTATAGTACACCATCAGAATTTGGATGGAGAGGACTTCTGCCACCCAGGCTATCCTGTTTCGATACATCCAAATGTGACAGGCTCAGATAATTAGCACAGCACATTGAATTTCTGCAGGGTGTGTAGATTCATACAGCATGACCTGAATTAAATAGCAGGTTTTGGGGGAGAAACTGGAATCAACCCACAAAGGGAGCCTGCACATTTTTCAAATTGAAGGCTGCTGGAAAATAACAGGCGGAGAAAAAGAGGCCATATGTGCCAGAGTTATACGGAGAACATTGCTGTTCAATGAAACATGCTGCAAGATAATGGGAAAATGGCATTACTGGGGGGAATTTAATGACACATGAAAAGAACGGGTGGCTGAGACAAAGGAAGACCAAGCAAGTTCAAAAAGTTCAGCGTGATTGTCAGCCTAATAATGAATTTGCACCTTGATTTTCCCGATGTAGAAACAAAGAACTGAAGGTGCTGGTTAATACTCAAAAGGACATAGTGCTGGGCTAACCCAGCAGGTCAGGCAGTTTATCTGGAGAGCATGGATGGGTGACGTTGCAGGTCGAGGTCTCACTTATCCATGTTCTCCAGAGATGCTGCCTGAGTTTCTGAGTTACTCTAGTACTTATTGTCCTTTTGACATCCCACTGTTCTCTCTACACTTCCATAACATAAAATAAGCCCACTTTCCCAATGCTGATGAAAGGTAACAACCTGAAATGTTCTCTCTCGCTAAATGTTGCCTGACCCGACAAGTTTTTCCAGTATTTTCAGTTATTCTCTCATGTTTCCAGCATCTTGAGTTGTTTGCTTTTCGAATATAGACAATTTAAACAATAGGTTTGGGCTTTGTGGTGCAGTGTTGACGACACCAAGTTTCATTACGTCCCTCAGCATGTACTCCTGGAGTCAGGATGGGCTAGTCGGCAACATTCCCTGATGGACATCTCGCTCTGCTGGGAGATCAACAAGTTTTGGGCAAACCAAAGAGTGCCTTTCACCAAGTTGATGACCTTGCAGCAGCACTTGATGTCTGTCTCCGAATGAGTCCCTGGGAACAGTCCGTAAATCAGAGAGTCCTCCGTTACGGAGCTGTTCAGGATAAACCGTGACAAGGAGCTTGTATTCACTGGAGTTTAGAAGGATGAGGGGGGATAGAAACATATAAAATTATAAAAGGACTGGACAAGCTAGATGCAGGAAAAATGTTCCCAATGTTGGGTGAGTCCAGAACCAGGGGCCACAGTCTTAGAATACAGGGGAAGCCATTTAAGACTGAGGCGAGAAAAAACTTTTTCACCCAGAGAGTTGTGAATTTGTGGAATTCCCTGCCACAGAGGGCAGTGGAGGCCAAGTCACTGGATGGATTTAAGAGAGAGTTGGATAGAGCTCTAAGGGCTAGTGGAATCAAAGGACATGGGGAGAAGGCAGGCACGGGTTATTGATTGGGGACGATCAGCCATGATCACAATGAATGGCGGTGCTGGCTCAAAGGGCCGAATGGCCTCCTCCTGCACCCATTTTCTATGTCTAAGGATCCTTGCATCATTCTCCAGACTCTCTTTGCAATTCTACGCTCTGCGAAGAGGTGGGCAACCGGCTCCTCTCAATAGCAGCCATCCCGAGGGCAGCGTGCACTGGTAGTAAGATTCCGACGGTGCAGGAAAGGTCTGATTGGGAGGGCCCCCGGCACTGCCATCCCAGCGAGGTCTAGCCACAGAAACTTGACTTCACATCCAGATGAGAATATTTAGTGGCAATTTTCCAACTGAAACCTTAAAAGGCAATTGTCAGCTGGACCCAGGTGCATAGATTTCATAAAATCATAAGAGATAGTCCATTCAGACCATCAAGTCTACCACACAATTCAATCATGGCTGATCTACCTTTCCCTCCTAACCCCATTCTCCTGCCTTCTCCCCATAACCTCTGACACCCTTACGAATCAAGAATCTGTCTGCCTTAAATATATCAACTTACTGCCTCCACAGCCTTCTGTGGCAAAGAATTCCATAGATTCACCACCCTCTAACTAAAGAAATTCCTCCTTACTTCCTTCCTAAAAGAAACTCCTTTAATTCTCAGGCTGACCTCTAGTCCTAGACGTTCCCACGAGTGGAAACATCCTCTCCACATCCACTCTATCCAAGCCTGAAGATTTCACTGAAGAAACCACTATTTTATTTAGTTATATTCCAAGCTTGTAACTTCCTGCTCATTTTTGAGTAACTTAATCCTGTTCAAAACAATAAAATAACATGTTCTGTTGTAGAGATTATTTAGATTAGCAAACCAAACTGATCTGAATTTGACATACATATGCATCTAATGCATACATTTACATTGCATGATTACTGCCTGAGGGATAAGATTGTATTTCAAGGAAAGTAACTAGTGAAGCACGGTAGAGAAACTTATATAATGATCAACTATAAATTGGTGGATTGAAGTGTATTATATAAAGAATAATAAATAGATTGATGTATGTAAGCATTTCCTAAATGCCTACACACAGAAAATACTCGCACTCATTTCTGTAAAAGTAAACATTTTATACACACAGGAATGCACACATATACAGTATACAGGAGCAAGAATAGTACACTTAGTCCCTCAAGCCTACCCTGCCATTCAATTTTATCATCACTAATCTGCCCAGTCCCCAACTCCAAGATCCATTGCATCTGTATCACCACTCACCACCACACCACTACCTTCCGTGACTAACAATGCTATTCCACATCTTTTTCTCTATTTAAGGGCCTGTCCCACTTTTCCCGACTTATTCACGAATTCTCCCGAGATATTCACGAATTATCCCGAGTTTTCCCCTTGATTCAAAATCGCAGAATGTTCGTAACGAGTCCGTAGGAGGCCGTAGATATAACGTAGCGGCTCGTTATGCTAGCCGTAGGTACTCGTGGCATCAGGTAAGTCGGGACGTTTTCTCCAGTCTGATAAAAAATGTCCACGAGTAAATAAATAGCCCCGAGTACCTACGGCTGACATAACGAGCCGCTACAATAACACTACATCAGATCTTTGTAATAGCTATTAAGTTGAAATTGTTTCTTTCTCTTTGTGCTGTCACCTCATTTATCTTCTTATGAATGCTGTGCATTCTGATAAAAAGCCTTAAGGGCCTGTCCCACTTTCACGACTTAATTCAAAACCTCAGCCTAGTTTAAAGGACCTAAAAAAAAAAATCAAGATCGTGGTAATCTACAAACTCCTGCGACCTTCCGCGACTATGTTCACAAACTCCTACGAACTCCTACGAGTATGTCTACGAATTCCCATGACTATTTTGATGCCCTCCTTAAAGGCCTGTCTCACGAGTATGCGGTCATTGCCGGTGATACAGGAAGTATCTACCGCTCGTGGACCGCCAGAGACCGCGGGTTCGGTCAAACGCACACCGCCGGGGCCGTGCGCCATTTGTCCCAACACCGCACGGTGCTAAAAAAAAGTCAGCACTGTCCAAAAATAATTTCTTACCGCACAGCCGCCACCAGTGAGGCATGAGTGCGGCACGGTCACCGCCACAGCCGCCGCCAGTGAGGCACGAGTGCGGCACGGTCACCGCCACAGCCGCCGCCAGTGAGGCACGAGCGCCGTGAGTCGAACTCTCACCGCCACAGCCACCGCCAGTGAGGCACGTGTGCGGCACGGCCGCCGCCACAGCCGCCGCCAGTGAGGCAGGTGTGCGGCACGGGCACCTCCACAGCCCGACGCCGCAAGCTCGTGGAACCGGCCGTACGGAGATCACTCGGCCCCCGCGCAGCATCCGTGCGGCACTCTCGCGGTTGACGCGCGGTCCCCTCTTCCGGCGACGCCGCGCTTCACCGCCAATGACCGCAACACTGTGAGACAGAGCCTTTACGAGTAAAAAGTTGCAATTTCTTTCATCCCGACCATTTTTTTAATCGTGGACATTTTTTATCGGCCTGGAGAAAACGTCCCGACTTACCTGATGCCACGAGTACCTACGGCTAGCATAACGAGCCGCTACGATATATCTACGAACACCTACTACTTCCTACGGACTCGTTACGAACATTCTGCGAGTTTGAATCAAGGGGAAAACTCGGGATAATTCGTGAATTACCTCGTGAAAGTTGGACAGGCCCTTTAAGCTTTGATAGGTTATAGCTGTTACTACATTCTCAATTTCGATTGCACACTTTTACTTATTTTCTACCACTTCCAGGCACATTTGCATTTCCAGTTATCACTTTACTACCTATTTACTTTGCTCTCTGATTTATTTCTATTACACTTATTCTTTATACACTCCTATCCTTATATTATGTAAGTAGGAATTTAATTGTTCTGTCTGGGGCCTATGACAACAAAACACTCTTGATTCCATTCTGTTTGCATCATGTGATCACCAGACATTACTGTCTTTGTGATGAATATATTCGCAGGGTACCATAATGAGAGGCAAAAACAAGTATTCAACTGTTTCAATATCAGTTAAAAAATTTGCTTTTTTTAGATCCATAACTCACTAAATTTGATCTGCATAATTTGCCTGCATACAGCCCACAAAAACTATGCGCAAGTTATATACTTTTGTTCACATTTGTGATGCAATGCAAATTTGTTCAATCAGGCTGCAGAAAAAAAAATCTAGGTGCAGTTTAATGTGTCACAAATGCATTACGAATATTGTTTATTTGCAAGGTTCAGCAAAACTGACATAGTGTATACCTAGAGTTCTATTTTTTTGCATTTGGTGATCAGCAATTATAAAGTGCAAACTTTTGTGCAGATTGTAAACGATCTCCTCTTTTAGGTCATTAAAATATTGAATTAACACCCAAATCTAAGCAAATATTAACCTTGATTGATGTGTAGCAAGGAACTGCAGATAGACACAAAAATCTGGAGTAACTCAGCGGGACAGGCAGCATCTCTGGAGAGAAGGAATGGGTGACGTCTCGGGTCGAGATCCTTCTTCAGACTGCAGATACTGGTTTCCACCGAAGATAGACACAAAATGCTGGAGCAACTCAGTGAGAAAGGCTGCATCTCTACATAGAAGGAATGGGTGAATGTTTCGAGTCGATACCCTTCTTGATTGAATTACATGTTGTCTCTAATGCCAACTAGACCATGTATCAAGAATTATTTCATAAAGGAACAAAATATCTTAGATAGCACTCAAGAAACTAGTGCTCTATAATCAATAGATTGTTTTATTTGAAGCCAACATCCACATTAACTTGTAGCGAGGGTTCAGAAACATCCAACATTTGGGCTTTAAATAATCCATTTTTGTTGCATTCATTGAAGGAGGAATATCTTGGCAGATCACCAAGAGGATACCTTCAACCAGAATCTTTATATATGACTAGCAAATAGATGGGATCCCAGTTTAACCACACAAGGACACACTTTTATCTGCACAGTATTGCCTTGTCACTGCAGTGAAGCTCCAAACTAAATGGTGTGCTTAGCTTTTACTGAGACTTGAAATCATACCCTCTTGACTCAGCCAAGCTAACAAGACTGGACTCTTTTCCTTAAGCAAATATCTTGGTTTGCAAATGAATGAGTAGCTTATGCTTTGAGTATGATGTTGTAAAATATAAACCTCAGACATCATTCATAAAAAACAGAAGCATAATTTTTATTGCCTCTTTTTGCATGTTGCTGAAAGATGCGATAAGACAGTATATAGAAATGTTTTCCATTGGCATAGTACAATAGAAATATATAAAATCTGCCAGGGGGCAAGAGATTTGTGATTGGGGTAGTTGTCACAGCAGTTGGCTGTGGACAGCCATCATTTTATTTTTGCTCTGCACTGACATCAGATATGAGTTTGCTCTACTTGGAAGTAAAATACACCACTTAATCACAAGAGGTGATTGGAAAAATAGCCACAATGCAATAATAAGCTTCTGTTTTCTACTGGTTTATCCAGGGTCCATCTTCCCCATCAGCTACAAAGAGGAGCAAAATTATTGCATGCATGTAGTATTGATTTACAGTAAATATTAATGCAGTTAAATCTCAATAAACATGTAGCAGATTGCCAAATAAATATTATACTTGGATCAGAATGTTTATGCAAAAGAATGTTGTACTTCAGCCTGGTTAATCAAAATACTCCACGAATTTGAAATTAAAATAATTTCTTGATGAAATACAATCTTTCATATAGGACATCATTCTCCAAAAAAAGCAGAAACAGATGGATAAATGGTCAATAAATGGAGTTGAAAGACCACAAGTAATTAGAAGATATTTTGTCCAAGAAACAGGATACAATCATGTGTTGTCTTCTTGTGGAGGAGGAATTTTGTTTCCGAGAGTGGATGGAAACTGATTTGGTTCACTGCACTTCTATGGTTGGATCAGAGCTCCATTTGGGATCAGTTTTCTTTATCTGGAGTCAGCTGCAGCAGAGTGGTTCCTGCCAAAAATCTGAGCCTGAGTTGGTTTTGATTTGCTCCCTTTGACTATATTTCAGTAGGACATGATGGCCACAGCCTGCCAATTTACAATCAAGTGCATTGCTGGCAGAATTTCAATCCTGGTGTTGTACTGGGCAATGCTCAATAAAGGAGCACATTGTTTTAAGTTGGCAGCCAAAATTATTTCTATTCTTTTGATTATCTAGGGCAGCATACATATGCAAATGAATGCTTCGCCATTTTTATTTTCAAAATTCTCTACCTCACCGAGCAATCATGGGATTATGCGAGTCTGATCTTTTTAATGAACCCATTTCCAAGAAAATTTTAATGATACCCTTGTAAACATGGAAAAAACAGTAAACATCTTAATCAAAATTAAATAATTGTGTCTGGCTCAGAGATTGGCCAGATGTACAGAATTCGACAGGCAGGGGAGGGCTGCCGACAGACTGGAATGCAGAGTATTGTTTCCATTTTTAATTCTTTGTGCGTTGTAACATGTACCTTAGTGTTTGTATGAGGCCACCTTTGCATTCATTGTTAACAGTTACATGTTGCATGATGTTTAGCGTTACTTGAAATAAAGCGTTCATTGACTCGTTTTCACTTTTGCTATGTTGCTGAACTTTGTGAATCTTACAACAATCATTCATTGCTTCTCGTGCCAAAGCTCTGAACTTGAAAGCTCTGCTTTTAGGTCTTGTGATGGATTTTTGTTTTCCTTCAGAGGAGCATTGAAGTTTATTGCAACTGATTGATAGCAATTCCCAGAGTGGTTTAATTGGCAAATATACAACCGTACTCTGAGTTGAGTCATATTGCCTTGGATCTGGTCGCCACACTATAGGAAGGATGTGGGGTCTTTGGAGAGTGTCCAGAAGAGGTTCACCAGGATGTTGCTTGGATTAGAGTGCATTAGCTATAAGCAAAACTTGGATTGTTTTTTTTCTGGAGCATCAGAGTTTTTAGTTTTAGAGATACGGCATAGAAACAGGCCCTTTGACCCACCGAGTGCACACCTACAATCGATCACCCATTCACACGTGTTTTATGTTGTCCCATTTTACATCTACTTCCTACAAAATTAGGGACATTTACAGAGTCCAATTAACGTACATCTTTGGGAGGTGGGAGGAAACTGGAGCACTCAGGAAGTAGCAGATGCCCTGACGTGATTTCAATATGCGGATCTAATTTTGTGGTTGAGGTGACAGTAATGTACTGCTTGATCTTTGCTCTTATGTTATAATTTAAACCCTTCAATTGGATTTCTGCCTCATAATTAATCAAAGGCACCCCTTCAAGCTCTCTTCTTCATCACGCTGCATATAGATTCATCCGCGCATGGATACCAAAAGAGTGGAAAACTACAACAGATCAAGTTCATTTTGTTCTATGCTAATGATAGCTATGTGGCAGTTTATATTAATTTAATTTCTGATTCCATGGTTTCCCTTAAACTAATTCATAATAATCATTATTACTTTCACATAAATCAACTAATTTTGCAGTCATTTTAGAGTCCACACAGCACCACAATGCCAATGAATCTCTGTGTAGGAAGGAACTGCAGATGCTGGTTTAAACCGAAGATAGACACAAAATGCTGGAGTAACTCAGCGGGACAGGCAACATCGCTGAGTTAGTCCAGCTTTTTGTGCCAATGAATCTCTGTTGGCGAAGGAAATAGGCAACGTTTCGGGCCGAAACCCTTCTTCAGACGTCTCACATTTTTGAGTTGGCAGCCAAAATTATTTCTATTCTTCGATTTTCCAGCATCTGCAGTTCCTTCTTTAACACAATATCTTTTGGCTGTTGAGAGTTGCTGACAAGATGGCCCAGTGATTCTGCTTTTGATTTTCATTCTTTACTCTATGCATGGATTTAACTTTTGAATGCTGTTTCTTCAGAAGATTTACATTGGAAGCCATCACAGGATTTTAGTGTTAACATCGTAGGCCCCCCTCGGTCATGACTGACCATGGGTGATGCATCCTAGTTGTTGGCTGCTTGCTCCAAACCTCGGCTAGAGCAGCGCCGCTTGTGGCTGAAGAGACCAATGCGGGATTGACAGTCTCTGTGGCAAAGGTCACATTTGTGTGTGGTCTCTGGTTTGTTGAAGTTGCTGCGCTCCTTTCTGCGTGCCCGCTTGTCTACCGCCGCGTTCAACAGTTTCTCTTCCCCCGTTTTGAGATGTTGGTTCAGGGTACCTCTCCACCTCGTACGGTCAGCTGCAAGGCTCTCCCAGGACTCCACATCGATGTCTAGCGCTTTCATATCTCTTAGTGTTAACAATAAATTAACTTATCATTCATCTCGCTTCTAATTTCTGGGAGATTCCTATTACCATGTTATCTATCTCATGTTCTCAAATAAAATCATGAGAGGAATAAATCAGGTAGATGCACAGAGTCTCTTCCCAAAGTAAGTGAATCGAGGACCAGAGGACAAAGGTTTAAGGTGAAGGGGAAAAGATTTAATAGGAATCTGAGGGGTAACTTTTCCAGACAAATGGTGGTGGATGTATGGAACAAGCTGCCAGAGGAGGTAGTTAAGGCAGGAACTATCCAAACATTTAAGAAACAGTTAGACAGATACATGGATAGGACAGGTTCGGTGGGAAATGGACCAAACGCAGGCTGGTCAGACTAGTGTGGCTGGGACATGTTGGCCGGTACATGTTGGCTGGGACATGTTTGGCCGAAGTGCCTGTTTCCAGACTGTATCACTCTATGATTCTATAACTCTAACTAAGATTTCACTTCATTTGAGATTACCTGGCTATGAAACTCCCTTCAGTATGAAGGATGTAATCAGCTTAAAAACAAATCCAAATAACAACTTAAGAAAGTGATTACAAATTTGGAGTAGTCAATTAATACGCTACCAGGATTTTGTGAGAATTACAGCTCATGATATTGATGCAAATTATTTTATTCATGTAGCTACCGAAGAAGGAAATCACATCATGTTGCTCAACCGCCATGCCTTGTAAAATCTGACCCTGTTAACTCAAAGTACTTTAATTCAAATTATCCAAATGTTAGCAAGTGTCTGTATTATTTAGACATATATATATATATATATATATTTGCATAATACATAAACATTTCATTGATAAGTTTTGTAATTAGGAAAAATTTTACCCGCAGAAGTAATTTCCCATTTTCCCATTTTCACACGAACATGAATAAATACGAGCAGGTGTAGGTCATCAGGCCCTTCATGCGCCGTTTAATATGATCATGGGTGATTTTTAAGTAACTGTTTCTTTAGAACTATCTATCCATCCTACTTCTGCAATGATTGTAGCAGAAACTTCAACATTAACATCCTCTGTGTGTGCACAATTTTTCAACCGCCATTCATTTATTTTTTTTTACATTATCTTGCATCTTTCCATCTTGCCCACCAGCAGAAAATTTCACTCATTTTGTATTAACTTACAAAAATAGACTATATTCATAAGAAATATATACAAAAGAAAACAGTACAAAACTCTTATAAATTCTTTGTTTTGGTCTATTTGATCAATATTACTAATTTTATGTATAACAGTGGCACAAGGGCGGCACGGTGGCGCAGCAGTAGAGTTGTTCTGCCTCACAGCGCTTGCAACGCCGGTGTCCTGGGTTCGATCCCGACTACGGGTGCTGTCTGTACGGAGTCTGTACGTTCTCCCCATGACCGCGTGGGTTTTCTCTGAGATCTTTGGTTTCCTCCCACACTCCAAAGACGTACATGTATGTAGGTAAATTAGCTTGGTATACGTGTAAATTGTCCCTAGTGTATAGGATAGTGTTAAAAGTGCCGGGATCGTTGGTCGGTGCAGACTTGGTGGGGCCGAAGGACCTGTTTCCACACTGTATCTCTAAACTAAACTAAAATAAACAATGTTCGCACATCTGTTTTGTACAGAGAACCATTGCCACTCAAGTGAGCCCTTGGGGTGACGCACCTTCAGTTGTTTGAGGTGTTTTTCTCACCGGATTTTACCTCTCAATGTCCCATAGCGGCCCTTCTCCACAGAGTCTTTACATTGTCTGCAGCAAACTTCAGTGCGTCCTTCAGCAGGTACTCCTGCAGTCTGGACTATGCACTCATCGTTTGCCCATGAACATCTCAAAAAGAACATGCCTTAACTGAATCCCCAATGAATTGAACCTGAACTTCTCAACCTCTCAGCATTACTGTGAGGCATACCTGACTTTATGCTGAACACTTCCCACTGCCTTTATTTTTGTTTTATAAATTGGCATAACACATTAGCATAAACAGTAAACTAGTATCTCCCAACATTTTTTTTTAAACACCTGTTTTTAGCTGGACTTTCTTTGGGCAATTCACCCGTAACTTGTGCTAGGGAAGCCAACTAGATAATACTGAGAAATTTGTTCTAATATTGAGGAGATTTGATAAAAGAGCACAGATTAATCTTCAGTACTGTATGCCATTTTCCACATTTTATTAATAACTATTGTAAACTTCTTTCAAATCAGATTATAAGGAAAAGGAGCAGGAGTAAGCCTTCTGACCATTTGAGTCTGTTGCACTATGCATCAAGATCATGTGATTTTCTACCTCAGAGCAATTTTCCTGCACTATCCCAAATCCTTTAATTTCTATTAGATTCAGATATGTTTCATTCGTTATTTTGAATGAATTCAACAACTGGGCCTACATAGCCCTCTAGGCAGAGTATTCCAAAACATTCATCAACATATGAATGAATAAATTTCTCCTCGTGCACGTGCTCACTCAACCCATGACTATATCTTCTTGAAGTTGGTGATCATCTTTCTTTTATTTGGGGATTTACCTTCATGCTTGAAATCTCCCAGATCAATTAATCCAATTGTAATACATATAATGACAGTCTAAAATCTCCATACTTCTAAATCTTAGCTTCCCTCTTTTGCTAAGGATCACATTTTGCCACAAGATAGAATTAAAGCCATCATAAACTTAACATCCCAAACCAAAGTTGTAAATCAGAGCATTTCAACTAGCATGCTAAGTAAACTAATCCCCCTTGTGCACTTTCCTGGTGCCTGTTTTCATTGTGAATTTTCCTGTCCAGATGCTCCAATGTAATTCTATCCCAGTGGATTTGTGAAGGGTGTTGACTTTCAATGTAGTTTGCAGATGGCCTTGAATGGTGACCTTGAGTAATTTGAAGCCAGGATTGCTGAACTTTATGAGCATGACAACCACAGTCTGTCTGTTCAGGAAACAAACACCAAGTACATTCATTGATGTAGAGTTGGCATCATTTCTCAATGTGCGCTGGGTAAAATCTTAATTGATTAAGATTGTTGGTGGATGAATGTTGAAGTTTTGTATTGAGTAGCATCTAGTGCTCGTGGTTCAATGGAGAGAAATGCTAATTGAAGATCAATTTGAAGGCTTGATGCATGTTAGCTTGTTGAACTACGTGCACCACTGCTTCAGTCTTCCCAATGACTATCTTTAGTTATTGACAGATTTAAATACTTTTACCCTCTGTCTTTACATTGTGTGTCTGGAGAAACCATTGGTTCCTAAAGAAACAGAACAGTCCCTCTTCTACTGTTTCCTCTACTAAAGTCTCCTTTGCAACATAGAAAATAGGTGCAGGAGGAAGCCATTTGGCCCTTCGAGCCAGCACCACCATTCATTGTGATCATGGTTGATCATCCATAATCAGTAACCCGTGCCTGCCTTCTCCCCATATCCCTTGATTCCGCTAGCCCCATAAGCTCTATCTAACTCTCTTTTAAATGTATCCAGTGAATTGGCCTCCACTGCCTTCTGTGACAGAGAATTCCACAAATCACAACTCTCTGGGTGAAAAAGTTTTTTGTCATCTCAGTTTTTAATGGCCTCCCCTTCATTCTTAGACTGTGGCCCCTGGTTCTGGACTCCCCCAATATTGGGAACATTTTTCCTGCATCTAGCTTGTCCAGTCCTTTTATAATTTTATATGTTTCTCTAATATCCCCTCTCATCCTTCTAATCTCCAGAGAATGCAAGCCCAGTCTTTCCAATCTTTCCTCATATAACAGTCCTGCCATCCCGGGGCTGCACTCCCTCAATAGCAAGGCTGTCCTTCCTCAAATTAGGAGACCAAAGCTGCACACAATACTGCAGATGTGGTCTCACCAGGGCCCTATACAACTGCAGAAGGACCTCTTTACTCCTATACTCAAATCCTCTCGTAATGAAGGCCAACATGCCATTAGCTTTCTTCACTGCCTGCTGTACCTGCATGTTTACTTTCATGAACCTATTCTGTCCGATGCTGTGCATTCCCCAATGTCTTCCACATCAGAATAGAAGCCACATCCATAACGCATCTCCCTTTGGCATTGCGATCTGATATATTTAGTGCAAACTACTTGCAGAATTGAACCCACTCCTGAGGCAATAATCCAAAAGTTATTAGAAGCTGTACCCAGTAATAATGTAAAATAGCGGGAAACAAGAAGTTGTCTTATTCTCTGCATCAGAATCAACATGCATTAATCGCATATCGTTCTGCCTGGTTTTTTTGTGCCTCCCAGCATTTCTTCCCCCTTTCCCCCCAAAGGCTTTACTCTCTCGTTACGGCTGGTACGGAGTTTACATACTAAGCTATTGAATGACGACATCGTCAGATTGTCTCAGAGAGATTACTGTCTTTTAATCAGTCTAGTGCAGCCAGTATCCTCCAAATGATAGAGATTTAATTATCAAAACTCTTTAAGAATAATAACTCTGCTTTTGGTTGCATTTGTCTTTAATTTGTTTTATTTTTCTAAAATTTCTCTAACATATACCAAATGGATTTCATCATAAACATGGATGATTTCCCCTGACTTGATTTAGGTCATTTTTATTTTTAAAGAAGAAAGCATGTAAAACATAGAAATAAGTAACAGATGGCCATAGGGTAAATTAGAAATGTTTACCTTGTCCCTGGGTGCTTCCCGTACATGCTCTGGCACAAATCCAGTTCAGGAGTTTCCTCCCAAACTTCCATTGTCACTCAAATCAAACTTTAAAATGCAATTTTAAAACACCTTTGAAAGATGATACAACTTGAGCAGTTCATCCCTGTTTGACAAACTTGAGTTTAGTTGGAGCCCATTATTTTTTTAGTTTGTAGTCTATACTGTTTAAAAAAAATTACAGTCTTAAGTACTTGTCCCTGCACCCAATTATTAAATCATTATGTAACCAAATCTAATTTAAAAATCAACATTAAACATTGCAGCATTATTCGAATGACAAAATATATCCCTAATATGTAGTATTAGGTGCTCAAGAGATTACACTTCAAGCGCTGCCTGCTGACTTTAAACGACATTTGATAAATTATTTATATTATTTCTTGAGTAATGGCAATATGAATTGAAGTTCAAGGGTCAGTTATGTGTGAACAGAAACAATGCCTTAGATTGTTTCTGCAGAAACTTCAAATTAGAATATAAATATAGGGGTTTTGTACAAGAGGAGCTGAATAATAGTAATGTAATAATAGAGGTGAATTATTCATTGATCACAGGTGTAGTTTCTCCTGATGGATTGAAATCACAGATTGATTATGCAAGCTGGTAATATATTTATTTTCCCAATATTTATCTTTCCAAATTGGACAAAGAGAAATATCCCTTGGACCAAATTACAGTGTTATTTGTGATTGTGCCTGATTTGGATGTTAATAGATTCATTCTGTTGTTGGACACATTTAGCTATGTTAAATCAAAAGAATAGTAAATGTTATGAAATCATTTCTATTAGTATGTTTTAATTATTTATTAGTCATCACACTGAACTTTAAGGGAAAAATAAAATATATATGTTTTTTCATGAACTGTTGCACATGTGTTCCAAAGTAGTTTGCTTGGGACATCTTACTTGGCTGGAAGTGAGTAGAATGCATATTTGCTGTGTGCAGTTAATTTCTTGCTGTTGTCTTGTTCCACGTACAAGAAACACTCATTTCATAGACAATCATTCGAGACCAGTCTCAGAATATCCTGTATATAAATGGAAATGTATAGGGTAGAGCAACTGATTACAAATTTCTTTAAATTAACGGCTTCTTTGGTTCATGCTCAGTTAATCTCAGCCACAATCTACGATTAGCAGACCTTAATGGTTGATTTTGAAATTGGATAGTGTATTTGTCCACTAAAATAATAAGAAGGAATCATACTTAGAATGCATCTTCAACTGTATTCTCGTAACTGGCTGATAAATGGGTTAAAATCTGGTGGCGGCTCATCGTAAATACAAGTGTGTTTAATTAATGTCTCTTGAATCAGAAAAATTAAAACAGTATGGACTGATACTGATATAGGATGATTCAGACTGCAAGTAATTCATAAAATAGATGCAATGTCCATTGTATATCATCTGTACATGAGTCAATAGGAAATGCTACCCTTTGATGACTGAACTCTGTGTAGATTTCAAAATGTATTCATTTTCCATTGTTTGACATCTGGAGAGAAGACTATGATGAAAACGGGATGCTAAATGTTGCATCGTATGGCAGAGGACACATTTAATACTCTAGAGTGTTTCCAATGTCACTCAAGAGGAAAATTAAAATTGCCACTACTAAATATAGCACAGGCATTAAAATTAAAATTAATATTTTTCTAGTATTGACTTTAAATGGAAAAGGCTAAAATACTCAATAATTTGCTGGATTTTTGTGTAGAGCCTTGAAGTTAATTTTTTAGACTATTATCCAAATAATTGGAAAATAGGAATAAAAATGTTGTTTCATGTTTAGTGCAAAGAGCAAGAGAACATGATTGTATATTATTTTACTAAATGTTTTACTGACAGATTGCTTGGATTTAACAATAATCTTATGAAATAATAATAGTTTACAATGAAATTATAATTGAGAAATTGATATGGAATTCAGAGCATTAATGAAGTAGTGAGAAAAAAAGAATAAAAGGGTGACATTTTGGTCAAGCGGGGATTTAAGAGCTTCTAAAAAAAGGCTTCAAGGAAGAAAAACTTATGGAACAATGAAATGAAAGCGGTGGTATCGGAATTATGTGTCAGTGGTGTCTCGTCTTTCTTTGGGTGTGGAGACGATGTTCTTTTTCAGTGACTGAGAAAGAGTGTTTTGCTTTTACTTTTCAGCCACAGTGTCATGTCTGCCTTCATGCAATATAATATGCTTTTACTTGCAAAATGAATTTTGAAATCAGAGCAAGGTTACAGTATAACTGTGACAATAGAGATATTCACAAAAAAACTTGTTCAAAGGTGACAAGTTACTCGGCCAGATAAAATTGCAATATCATAGAAATGGTTAACGTGCTTTGTCCCATCAGAGATTATTTATTTCTCAAAAAGTGAAATGGAGTAAAAATGTCAATGAGTCAGGTTAGATGATGGTGACAATTGAATCCTAGGGCAAATGCTCAGTTTGGGGGGTGGTACAAACCAAGTAGTATCAGATTGTTTGCCTGTTACTTAATTTAATTTACTGAAATTGAATGAAACATTAGTGTTGTGCACAATGCAATAATCTTCCATTCTACGGCACCATCCCAGAAGGGTCCCCTCTTTTTTCTTTAATCAGTATCTGTGAAAACAGGATGGCGCATTTAAAAATTGTAATATTAATCAGAACCTTTGGCTTCAGAACAGCAATTGCACAGGTCCATTGCTCCAGAAAGATTGGTCCCGACCTGTCCATGACAAAAAAGCTACTAGAAATTATCAAGAGATGGGGACTGATTTTTCTCCCATTCATCTGTGAAAAACAACAATGAAACTCGATTTTTATTTGCTTTTTACGTGGTTTTTATTACATGACTGGTGATGGTCTGTTTCCTCCTTTTGCATGGTTTCAAACAGATCAAAAGTCTTAAAATGGCCTGAGATGCCAAAATGCCTTAAATTATGAGAAACCGGTCATTTAGGCATTTAAAAATTATGTCAATATCTATGAATTAACATAAGATCATATATTTATAAAATATGTACTTCAAACTATTGACATTGATTGTGTTTCTTTGTCACAATATGAAATATGGTAATAGGAAAAATGTGATTAATAGTTATATCTAATTGTTTTGCTGTAAGAATTATTTTTCTTTCTATTTCTCTTATTGTTATTATTTATGATCTTGCTCTATTTTTTGTCATAACATAGTTTGCAATTTATTGTTCCATCAATAACTCATGCTCAATGAGTCAGCTGATATATATATATATCATGCACTCCATGTTCATGTTGACATCTAATCATTTATCATCTACATAAGATCCTGGCAGGACTTTCTCTTTATTTAAACAGCTGAACAAGATCCTCATAATCCTTAATCAAATTAGGTGCTTGATGTATCGTGACAATTTTACAAGCAAGTTGTCAATGCAATTGGCTCGTTAGTCAACTGGTCACGGTCAAATACATAGTGTTTGGTGGAAGTTTGAATATATCACATTAAATTAAGTGAACAGGGAAACATGCTTCATTCAATACAACACAAGAGTTTTTCACAAGTGCAAACTTTCCAATGATCAACTGAAAGATACTGCATTAACATAGGAATTTGCCAACAAAATATTCCGAAGTACGTTAGAAATGTTCATTTGTGCAGCAATTTTGTTCAATACTCTCAGATTGCAGGAGTGGAAGAACATGGTTCCACATATTGCCATCTCTACCCACAGACAAAGGCTGAGAGCACAGAAACATGATAAATAGGAGAGAGAGAGAGAGAGAGAGACATAGTCAAAGGAAGCAGGAGACACTGCTGATTCCAGAAAGAACAGCGGATGATTATAATCCCAAGGGATAGATCCATTACTGCTCCAACAATAGCCTATATGTTTAGGATGGCCTCTACTACTTTCAGTACAGTGACCTAAATTCATAGCTTTTATATTTAGGTAGTCTGTTTTAGAACCATCACGAATGTGTCGACTGGGCTTGTATTCACTGGAATTTAGAAGGATGAGAGGAGATCTTGTAGAAACATATTAAATTCTTAAGGGATTGGACAGGCTAGATGCAGGAAAAAATTTCCCGATGTTGGTGGAGTCCAGAACCAGGGGTCACAGTTTAAGAATAAGGGGTAGGCCATTTGGGACTGAGGTGAGGAAAATCATTTTCACCCAGAGAGTTGTGAATCTGTGAAATTT
Organism: Malacoraja senta; assembly: GCA_038087875.1. Taxonomy (NCBI): domain Eukaryota; kingdom Metazoa; phylum Chordata; class Chondrichthyes; order Rajiformes; family Rajidae; genus Malacoraja; species Malacoraja senta. The sequence goes on from CM075977.1 coordinate 366,672,217, forward strand.
TCTGCCACAGAAGGCAGTGGAGGCCAATTCACTGGATGTTTTCAAGAGAGAGTTAGATTTAGCTCTTAGGGCTAACGGAATCAAGGGATATGGGGAGAAAGCAGGAACGGGTACTGATTTTGGATGATCAGCCATGATCATATTGAATGGCGGTGCTGGCTCGAAGGGCCGAATGGCCTACTCCTGCACCTATTTTCTATGTTTCTATGTCTATGCCTATGTATGTCACCATCTTTTCGTTTACATTTATGTCATTTCCCTCCGAGTCCTATCCCAATCTGTCAGTTTTGGTTTTGAAACTTTTACCAGTTTACTTGGATGATGGGTGTCAATTTATTCTTCCCAAGGTAAACAAGTTTGTTGATTTTAATATTTACACAAAATGTTGACACAAAAGTACTTTGCATGATAACAAAATCTTTCCCCAGATTACGTGGCTAGAATTACGCACAAGACACTTGCAGCCATTTATTCTTGATACATTTAAATAATGTACTGGCAGATGACTCATTTTAGAACTACCTCAAAACATAAATGACCCACAACAGTGTAAGTAACAAAAATAACCAATAGGTCTGCAAACCCAAAACAAAGTGGTTTGAATGCTACAAGTATAAAATAAAAACAGAAAGTTCTGATGCTACTCAGTAGGTCAGGTAGCATCTATGGAGAGACAAATAGACTCAATGGTTCTGATATGAAACCTTAACTCTGCTTCTCTCTCCACAGAAGCTACCTGACCTATTGAATATTGGACTTGACATCCAAAAGGCACAACATTTTTGCAGGGAAGTGGGTGCATAGAAATTATTGGTCAATTATCCTCCCTTTTCCTGAATAGGTACTGATAACATAGAAAGGGCATTAAACATGAAGACAGGTTTAAAAAATACAGAGGTTAAAGGAAGGATGGATGCCAAGCATATTTTCACCAAATGAGAATAGAATTGTGTAAGATGTTACCAGAAAACATCATTTTAGTAAATAGTATAAACTGCCCATTCTACAACCGAGACGTATGAATATTGATTTATTTAACTTCAAATATCCCTCTCTCTCCATCCCTTCCCCACCCTCATCGTCCCACTAGTTTCACTGTTGTCTTGCTTAGTTTCACTGTTTGTATCCACTCGTTATCACCTTTTCCACAGCCAACAAAGATCTATTGTGGGCTCCACCTTTCCTTGATCATCTGGCTGGCTTTGATTTCTTCTTTTCGTACCTTTCAATCATATCTCTAGTTTCACCCATCCCTGACTCTCAGTCTGATGAAGGGTCTCAACCGAAAACGTCACCTATTCCTTTTCTCCAGCAATGCTGCCTGACCCGCTGAGTTACTCCAGCTTTTTGTGTCTACTTTTGGTGTAAACCAGCATCTGCAGCTCCTTCCTACATAGTCAATAGCGTATACAGATTCCTGAAGAACTTGTGCTGAAGGATGGGCAGGCATTCTGATAAGTGACATGTCCTGGATCCTAGAAGTCTTATGGTGTTATAAATGTATTAATTGCTTATTTTTTTTAGATTTGCTTGTCGTTGAGACTATTTCCACACGGACATATACCTATTAATAGCACAGCAGCAATCTGGGCAACACTACAGCTCAAATATTTGGTTCACACTCAGAGTAATCTGTCTAAGAGCAGGGATTGACTCAGCCTCTGACTCACTTCCCTTAGTTATATAGTTCACAGCCAATCGACAAGATTAAATGTGACATTAGACAAAATGTGTTCCAAAATTTAATCAGGGGAAAAGATACAATAGTGGAGCTAATAGGACTTGATGTTTCAATCCCTGTAGTAAGTCGGCACTCTTGATATTTGCAGTGGGATTGGAGTGGTGAAAGGTAGGGTAGGTACGTCATTGGGGTCATCAGGAGGGCACCCTCCTTCTTTGACGTTTCATTGATAAGCCCACAACGTCTCCAGAGGGCTCAACGGTGATACCTGGCGTCCCGGCTACATCCCCCTCAATTCCATACCCTCCTGTCTTCATCTTGCATCCCAATTGTTATCTTTCCTTTTGATCCAAAGCCAATTGCTGTTTTTTTCTGCAGAATTTGATAATGTCGATTGCTTGTTGGAGGGAGCAACCTCTCACCCCCATTTTCTTCAAAAGACTGGTCGTAGATGTAGCAACAAATCGTCTGCATCCCACTTCTACAGCGAAAATCTTGGTCTTCCAGCCATTCTGGGCAGCTTCAGTTGCCAGTTCAAAGTACTTGGTCTTTTTCCTCTCAAAAGCTTCTTCAACACCATCTTCCCATGGAACTGTCAATTCCACAACGTATGCCAACTTGGCTGTTGTGGACCACAGGACCATGTCTGGCCGGAGTGTTGTAGCCACAATGTCTGGGGGAAACACAAGCTTTTTTTCCAAGTCTACTTCCATTTTCCAATCCCGAGCAGGCTGCAGAATGCTTGCATCCTTTGATGTTATCTGGTGCTCTGGAGGTTGGCCTGCTGGTACAAATGTTGTAAAGTGGACATTTCCTGCCGATGTTTGTGGGGAAGCATTTGTGATCGTTCGCCTCTGTTCCAGGATTGATGCCAGCTGTCTGAGAACTTGGTTATGCCGCCAAGTGTAATGCCCTTGGGCGAGGCTCATAGTGCATCCTGTTAAAATGTGCCTTTGTGATGCTGGTGCTTGGCAAAGGGAGCAAGCGGGGTCTTCTCCAAACCACTGCTTCAGGTTTTGGGGTGGTGGTAGAACATCATAAGTGGCTCTGATGACAAAACTTAGCCATGATCCTTCCATTTGCCAGATGTCATGCCAGCTGAGTTTCCTCTTTTCCAGGCTCTCCCAGTTAGTCCATTGGCCCTGCTTGTCCATTGAGACGGCCTTGGCGTGTCATTCTGCCTCCTCCCGTCTTCTCACCTCCTCCACCACGAGCTGTCTCTTCTGCACTGATGTTACCTTGTGCCATTGAGGAGCTTTTGGGACAAGCCCGAGCCCGGTTCTCCTGTGTTGGACTTGGCCAACCACATCCCAGAAATGAAGAGCAGACTTAGCATTCTGAACGGCTTCAGATAATAATAATAATAATAATAGATTTATTTTATATAGCGCTTTTCAGGACTCAAAGTCGCTTTACAAAGTCCACTTCCTCCCCGTTGCCACACGGGGGGCCGCTGTTCGAATAACAGTAACTTCAGATTCAGTGAGTGTCATGACCAACATTGCTTTAATGCACTTGAACTCTTCCACAAGTCCTACAATGGATAATTCCAATTTGCCACTCCCGTACAGCTATCATATCACAACCTTCCAATGGAGAAGCATCGAGTGACATCCACAACTGTTGGAAAAACTAGAGATAAACTTGATGGACCTTTTCAGAGAGGAAAATAGAACATGGAGCGTAGAACCGTGTAGCACAAGAACAGGTCTTTTTGCCCACTGTGAGGGTGCTCAAAATGATGCCAAGTTATAATAATCCATTCTGCCTGCACACGATTCATATCCTTTCCATTCCTCGCATATGCATGTGCCTTTCTAAAAACATCATAACTGCATTGTCATATCTGTGTTCACCATCACCGCTGGCAAGGCATTCAAGACACTCACCACTGTAAAAAAGAAAAATTGCCCAGGTCATCTACTTTAAACTTTCCCCTCTCACCAGTCGATAAATAGGAATCTAATGTAGGAATCCTTGTTGTCTAGATTTCAGAAATTAGTTTAGGGACAGGGTGATAGCATATGGTGTGGACCTGCTATGATGGTAAAAAAAACTGCACTTGATCAAGACTACCTGGGAGTCTGAAGTTAATGTGCGCCATCACCAGTATCTCAAAGCAATTCATGATGGTGGATGTCGGAGCCGCTGGACAGTAGTCACAGGGCAGGCCACCTCACTTTTCTTTGGTAGTGGTCTTCTTGAAGCAGGTGGGGACCTCAGGATAGACGTTGGGGAAGTTCCCGATGTTGGGGAAGTCCAGAACAAGGGGTCACAGTTTAAGGATAAAGGGGAAATCTTTTAGGACTGAGATGAGAAAAACATTTTTTACACAGAGAGTGGTGAATCTCTGGAATTCTCTGCCACAGAATGTAGTTGAGGCCAGTTCATTGGCTATATTTAAGAGGGAGTTAGATGTGGCCCTTGTGGCTAAAGGGATCAGGGGGTATGGAGATAAAGCAGGTACAGGATACTGAGTTGGATGATCAGCCATGATCATATTGAATGGCGATGCAGGCTCGAAGGGCCGAATGGCCTACTCCTGCACCTATTTTCTATGTTTCTATGTTTCTATGTTTCTAGAGTAGTGAGAGATTAAAGACATCTGTGAATGCCTCTGTCAGCCGATCAGCACAGGTCCTGAGGACAACACCATTCGGGACATTTACTGTCCATGGATTGACTCTCAGAAAGGTCGATCTTACATGTGCCATAGTAATCATTGGTGCAGGCCCATCCAAGACTGACGGGGTAGAGGACGTTCCTACATTGGCCTTTTGTTTGAAGCATAGTATGCAATGAGCTCATCAGAGAAAGACCCATTATTGCCAGTGATACTGCCCGCCTTCGTTCTCTAGCCCATTATAAAGTGCAAACCTTGCCACAGGTTACAGGTATCCATGTCTGCCTTGGGACTCCAGCTTGGAGTGAGGACATTTGTTTAGTTTATTGTCACATGTAACGAGGTACAGTAAAAAGCTTTTGTAACGTGCTAACCAGTCAGCGGAAAGACAACACATGATTTCAATCGAGCCATTTACAGTGTATAGATACATGATAAGGGAATAACGTTTAGTGCAAGGTAAAGTCTGATCAAAGATAGTTTGAGGATCACCAATGAGATAAATAGTAGTTTAGGACTGCTCTGTAGTTGTGGTAGGATGATTCAGTTGCCAGATAGCAGCTGGGAAGAAACTGTCTCTGCATCTGAAGGTGTGCGTTTTCACATTTCTATACCATTTTGCAGTGACTGAACCTGGTTGGTACTGATCTTTTCTCACCTCCATCCTTTAACCTCC
>CM075977.1:366677396-366732006 GCA_038087875.1 Malacoraja senta
ACCCGTAGTCGGTGACTACGGGGTGCTCGGGAGCCCCAACCACGGGTGAACAACTGGGAAGATCAGCGAGGAGGTGGACTGGACTTTGGTTCCTTCCCTCACAGTGGGGAACTTTGGTGCCGCTGTGGGGATGTTTGTTTGTTTGTCGTGGACTTCTGTGTTTTGTGCTTTGTTTAATTTTTGTATGACTGCAAGGAAAATTGCATTTCGTTGTCTCTTATGAGACAATGACAATAAATTGAATCCAATCCAATCCCATGCCTACATTTGAAGAAGGTGCATCCAATCCTTCTTTCTGATGTGGGTGTGGGATCAGATGGCCCTGATAACTGACCCCAAATCCAATCTCCAAATTCACTCACAAAATCCCGTTTTCCAGATATTTGATGTTCAATTTCCCATGGTAGTTCTGCCACTGTTATTTTGTTCCAACCACACTCGATAGTTAAACTTGTTCCCCTGAAAAATCTTGCATATCTTTCCTACAGTGACTTGGTCAACTGCACTGTAGATCTGCAATCTTCATTCTAGAAATTCAGGAGACCATTGATATTCTACTGGCAAAGGTATCATTGTGAGATTTAGATGGTGCTTATCATGTGATAGGTGTAGAATTATGCCATTTAGATAGATCATCCATGATTGAATGGCGTATATGTATACGCCATTCAATCTTGGATGATCTATCTCTCCATCCTAACCGCATTCTCCTGCCTTCTCCCCATAACCTCTGACACCTGTACTAATCAAGAATTGATCTATCTTTGCTTTAAAAATATCCACTGACTTGTTCTCCACAGCATTATGATGCAAAGAATTCCACAGATTCACCACCCTCTGACTAAAGAAATTCCTCCTCATCTCCTTCCTTAAAGAACGCCCTTTCATTTATCAGCGCCTTCCAGGTGCAAAGGTGTCCTTCCCACCTGTCATCACTGCGTAAACTCTGGAATCAGTTAGAACATTGAACATAGAATGGTGCAGCACAAGAGCAGGCGCTTTGGTCCGAATGTCTGTGTCCATTCCAGACATGATGCCGAGACCATCTGTTATCTACTTGCACATAATCCATATCCCTCCATTCCCTGTATATCCCTGTGCGTATCCAAACGTCTGTTAAATGTCACCAGCGTATCTGCCTCAGCTATGGAATGTCACCAGCACATCTGCCACAGCTCAGTCTGTGGAATTCTCTGCCTCAGAGGGCGGTGGAGGCAGGTTCTCTGGATGCTTTCAAGAGAGAGCTAGATAGGGCTCTTAAATATAGCGGTCAGGGGATATGGGGAGAAGGCAGGAACGGGGTACTGATTGGGGATGATCAGCCATGATCACATTGAATGGCGGTGCTGGCTCGAAGGGCCGAATGGCCTACTCCTGCACCTATTGTCTATTGTCTATTGTCTATCAACATTCGGCAGCGAGTTCCAGGCATTCACCATAGCTCTGTGTAAAAAAAAAGGTTGCCCTGCACTTCTTTAAACTTTGCCCCTCTCACCTAAAAATATGCTCTCCAGTATTAGACTTTTTCATCCTGGGAAAAAGGTTCTGACTGTCCACCCAATGTATGTTTCTCATAATTTTATATACTTCTATCAGCTCTCTGCGCAACCTCTGGCATGTGAGAGAAATTGCAAAGCAAAGATAATTCCACTCCCCGTGATCAATTTTGTCTCCAATTTTAAGCATCGGTGACATTCTCCTCTTATCATCACTGAAATTTGCAAGGGCTTTAGATTGCGGCTAGTTTTGTTCAGGTGACAATAAACCATACTCCGCCAGCTGAGCCCATCTATTTACAAAGCTAAACTCTACTCAACAATTCTGACAAGAGACCAAAACAAAATTAAGGCCATTCAGAAGTGATGTGAGGAAGGCAAGTGGATATTTTGGACACTCTTGCCCAACAAGCCTGTGATTTTGGGTTCATGGAATGCCTCATAAGATTCATAGATTTGTAGCAAGCAAGGCACAGGACTGAGCTGGACATGAAGTTAAATTAGAGGACTCCGATGTGACTATTGTACAGACAGGAGGGGTTGAGTAGCCTAGACCTGCTACCACGACAACAGAAACTCAAAACTAACAAAGAAAGATGGCTGTCAGCAGCATAAACCTTGTGTTTTGGTATTGAACAGAAGTCCTTAATGTTCTGAGCTAAGTAGCACCAAATGTAAAAACATCTATCAAATATCAGTTTGCCTACCAATTAAATAATCCCTTTAAAACATAGAGAAGAATTTTGATCATGTGTAGATCTAAAAGTAACAACTGTGCGATATGTTAATGAATTAGCATGGGATCATATTATTCCAGATTATAACAAAACAGGAAAAGCTGAAAGAACGATAATCGCCTCAAGCTATTTCTGAATGTAGTGTAACATTGCTCCTTTAGTTTGCAAGGGCTGACATTGAAATGCACCTTTCGTTCAAGCATTATGAAACCTCATGCATAAAGCAAATACTTATTCGACTTTTTTTTCTTTGCAGTGAAACCAGATCCTCCAGAGATAATTGAAGTAAATACAATTCCTAAATCTCCAAGCAGACTGGAAGTCATATGGAGAAATCCACAGTCATGGCCTGAGCCTGATACTATGCCCCTCAAGTACTTCCTGAGATACAAGCCAGTCATTCTGAACGATTGGCAGCACGTGAGTGTTTCTTATTTCAGCTACACTTTGCTAACTACAAAGTATAACATTATTACTCCATTGAATCATTTTTCTTAAGACAAAAAATGAATGTCTTTGGAAATTGAACATACATTTCAAGTAATTAAGGAAACTCATGATGGTTACCAATGAGATGTAGAAACAAGGAACTGCGTGTGCTGGTTTACAAAAAAGTCATGAAGTGCTGGAGTATCGCACTATTTTTGTTTGCTGTATGAGTGTGTGTGTGTGTGTGTGTGTGTGTGCGTGCGTGCGTGCTTGCGTGTGTGCGTGTGTGTGTGCGTGAGTGCATATTGAACTACTTTTCATTTATTATTGTGTACAGAGTATTATGTTAACAGATTCTTTGAAACACACTTGACTCTTGAGTAACTAAACCCCCTGTCTCACGGTACGAGTTCATTCCAAGAGCTCTCCCGAGTTTGCCCTGATTCGGAGATTTACGGTAATGGCCACTCGTCGGTACTCAGGGCTCTCGTGGACATTTTTCAACATGTTGAAAAATCTTCACGAGTCTTCCCGTGCTTACCTGCCGTTAGCGAGTCTTCCCGTTAGCATTACAAGCCATTAGCGTTATGAGCCGCTAAGAGACGTCCCCGAGCTCCGACGTACCCACTATGTTCATTCTCCGTGCTTACACCGAGGTTGATTTTTTTTAAACTCGGGAGAGCTCTTGGAATGAACTCGTACCGTGGGACAGGGCTATAAGTGAGTCAGGCAACATCCTTGGTAAGATTAATCTTCCTCTCCTGGGATTGACCTGGTAGTAGAACACAGAAGGTATATACTGTAAACCTGTCGATCAAGGAAGAGGAGATGGATAAAGTTTAAAGGAGATGTCCATGCCAAACATTTTTACATCAATTGTAGTGGGCTGCTGGAATACGTTGCCAGGTGTGATGGTGTTGGCAGATACAATTATGGTGTTTAAGAGGCTTTTAGGTAGATACATCAATTTTCAGGGAATGGAGGGATATGAGGAAGAGGAGATTAGTTTAACTTGGTATCATGTTCAGCACAGACATTGGAGGTCAATAGGCCTATTCCTGTGCTGCATCCCTCTATTCTCTGCCTCTTCATGTATTTGTTTAAATAACTTCCCCTGGCAGTGCATGCCAATGTACCAACCTTTATGTAAAACAATGTCCCCCTCTCACCTTAAAACATGCCTTCTAGTATTTGACTTTCCATCCTGGAGAGAAAAACTATTTATCTATTTATGTCCCTCATAATATGATTAAAATATTATCAGGTCCCCCCCCCCCAACCTCTGATGTTCCAGACAAAATAATCCAATTTTGTCCAAACTCTTCTTTTAACTCATGCGCTCCAAACCAGGCAACCTTCTGGTGAACCTTCTCTGCAGAACTGCACACAGTATTCTACGTGTACAAGAAGATGAAGGATCATAGAATGTGCAGAAGACCATGGATAAGGAGCTTTAGTTATTTGGATAGATTCAAGTTGACTTATTCCCCTCTGAATTAAGGAGGGACTGGGAAAATATATAAAACAGTCAAGTGTCTGATTAAAGTAAAGAAATTGTTCTCGTTAGCCTAAGTCAATGATAATGCAGGTGATTGGCAAATGAGAAAACAAAAGTAATGAGTCAGATTAATTGTTACAAATTGTAAAGGATCTGAATGCCATTTTGTGGTGTAATGGTAGCAGCTTTTTTACTTCCAGATTAAAATCTAATAATATGGTGTTAAAAGAGAAAATGACCGAGTTCTTGAAAGGAGAAAGATTTGCAGGATTGGAGGAGATGTTGGGGGAGGCAGACATGTGGATAGCTCATGCATTGTGCCAGCCTTTATTCAATGGGCCGAATGGCCTCCTTCAAGGAAATTTGTACACTCGGATCCTAAAATGGTCACATCCATGAAGTAAAGATAATAGTTGATTGCTTCTTCGAACTTGAAGTCTTCTTCTTGTTGTGTATGGCGTGCACAGCCTAAAGTTGCAGGTCAACTTGTTCTATTTGATCTTGTTTATGTACGTCGGTTTGATTGCATTAGTTGAAACAGGGTGGACCACGTGAAGGTTGCAATCTCCCACCCCAGAACTTGAAGTTGAAATTTACTTTAAAGGGATATAAAAGATGGAAGCCACACTAAAGAAAATATCTGATTTAAGAACTTTAAATTAGATTGTAGATGGCTCAGCTGGTTTTCTTTCCCATTCAAAAGAATAGAATTGTGTCTGTAATAATGTGATATCTGATATGTAGTCTCGTATAAGTGAAATCAGCGTGCATTCACATATCCTTATTAATATGCTTAAGTATCCTTGTCATTTGGATACTTAAGATGGATAATCAAGACATTAACTTTTGCAAAATTGTGCGCAAGTCATGTATTAATGTTTTTATAAGGTGCCCCTAATCCCTCGAGGAATTTCTTTCAAAGAGCCATTGCATTTGCTTTATATTGTTTAATAGTAAATTTGGTAGTAGGAATAAAGGCGTAGATTATTTTCGAAATGGGGAGAGAATCCAGAAATCGGTGCAAAGGGACTTGAGAGTGCTGGTGCAGGGTTCCCAAAAAGTTTCTGCAAGTCGAATCGGTAGTAAAGATAGCAAATGCATTTATTTTGAGAGATGTAATGTAATGTAATGCTGGGATGTAACAAGGAAATAATACTGAGGCTCTATAAGTCACTGGTCAGGTCGCATTTGGAATATTGTGAGCAATTTTGGGCACCATATCTGAGGAAGGTGGCTCTGGAGAGGGTCCAGAGGAGGTTAACAAGAATGATCCCAGGAATGAGTAGGTTAACATATGATGAGCGTTTGATGGCACTGGGCCTGTACTCGCTGGAGTTTAGAATAATGAGGGGGGACCCCATTGAAAGGTACAGAATAATGAGAGGCTTGGATAGAGTGAATGTGGAGAGGATGTTTCCACTAGTGGGAGAGTCTAGGACTAGAAGTCATAGCCTCAGAATGAAAGGACAGTCTTTTAGGAAGGAGGAGGAGATATTTCTTTTGTTAGAGGGTGGTGAATCTGTGGAATTCTTTGCCAGAAGGCTGTGGAGGCCAAATCAGTGGATATTTTTAAGGCAAAGATAGATAGATTCTTGATTAGTACGGGTTATTGGGAGAAGGCAGGAGAATGGGGTTAGGAAGGAGAGGTAGATCTGCCATGATTGAATGGCGGAGTAGACTTGATGGGCCAAATGGCCTAATTCTGCACCTATCACATGATCTTCTGAGCTCAAAAGACCATATTCTGTCGGGTGCACTCCTTCAGTCTTGGGTAGTTTGTAGGACAGACTGCAGTAAGAGATGAGGAAATCTCAGACATTTAAAAATATAACTGATGACACCAATATAAACACTTAGCTGAGTATATCTTTGAAGTTGAGGTGGACTAGAGCATTAATTTCCCATTGGAAGATGGGGAATTAAGATGGAACATTCCAATAAAAATGCCTGTTGTTCACAATACTGATGTAATAGTACTTATCAACACATGGCCAAAGGGGAATGTTAATGACTATACTATTGTGATTAAAAAAATACTGGAAATAATAATAATAATAATAGATTTTATTTATATAGCGCTTTTCAAGACTCAAAGTCGCTTTGTCTGAGTCTGTTGGATGTAGGGGAGATTATGAGACCCAACAAACATCCCAGCTGTGCTACTGATGTCTTGTGTTCCATAATTAGTAATGGTTCCAACCAAACAGTTCCATTGCAGGCATAAAAAACAGCGTTCAGCTAAAACAGTGGATAATAGGCCAGACCTACTCAGTCCATAAAATGGAGAAAATAAATTAAATAGGTCCAATTACCTCGACACAATCTCAATCATGTGCATCTGATGGAAGGTGTAATGTAATCAACCATTGCTTCTACACTGACATACATTAATATCCTGCTCCAGTGATCAGCTTGTGTCTTCCGTTCTCATCATAAATAATCCTTGATTTATGATTGCTCTGTTTATGAAATGTTACTATAATGTTATTGATTTTTTGGGGGGGGGGATTACATATCTTCGATGAACAAATCTATTTTTCAATGTGACCAACAATTTACCCCAACTTTTCGATTCACAGATGCCACTTAACAAAACATTTTCCAGGAAAGCATCCCTTTCATAAATAAAAAACGGTCTCAATAACCTTTGTTTATCCGTGGACAAATAAGGCAAATTCCAGAGATGAGGTGGAAATGCCTGCTTTTGTTATTTTTGACCGATTGCGGTCAATCACATCGAGTCGGGGGGAAGAGTCTTCAATGGCAGAAGTCACACATACTGCAAAAGAAGGCTGTCATTGTGGTTGTTGGAACTGTAGCCTCAGGACATTTCCTCTCAAGCAACTCCAGTTTGAATACCCTATCGACCACTTTCACTCACTCAATCACTAGTGTATAATAACTATAGTATGAGGCTTCTCTACAAAATGTACTGCAGTAACACCTGAAAGCTTCTTCCCTTCTTACCACCATCCCCTAATTTCATGCCATTATCATCAATGAATCTACCATGATCCACATCACCAAAGTCACCTGTAGCTAGAAACACTTATTTGAAGGCTGGCCATTCTTCAGTGAATACCCCCACTTCACCCCCCACCCCCCCAAAAGTTTTCCGCAATGACAACAGAAGTATGATCAACTATATTTTACTTGCCTATATGAGTGTTACAACACTGCCACGGACTAAGAAGCTTGCTTGATAAGCATCTAATCCACAACTCTGAATATTCTCTTTCTTCAGTGCAGGCGTAAAATGACTGCAATCTTCACACTTTCAACATCCCCACAGCAAGGTTTCTTTTGTCATGCCACTCAAATCTGTAGTCTCTACCACCTGAATCAAATCTGTAGTCTCTACCACCAGGCAACTGAATTATCCTACCACAACTAGTGCTGAGTAATAGCAGTCCTGAGCTACTATCTACCTCATTGGTGACTCTCGGACTATCTTTGACCGACTTTACTGGCTTTACCTTGCACTAAACGTTATTCCCTTATCATGTGTCTGTACACTGTGAATGGCTCAATTGTAATCATCATGTATTGTCTTTCCGCTGATGGCTAGCATGTAACAAAGCTTTTCACTGTACCTCGTTACATGTGACAATAAACCAAACTAATCTAAACCTGGAAGAACATCAGGCACATAATAGACCAAATCTCCCAATTTCCTCTCCAACTCACATGATTTTGATTCGGAAACGTATTGACCCTTTTTTTATTGCTGCTGGGATAAAATGCTGCAGCTTTCTTCCTCTTTGCACTGTGAGCATAACTCCACCAACCAGATTGCAGTATTTGAGGATGGTAAAAGGTAAAGGCTCACATGGCACAAATTAATAAGGGACAATTTCAGAAAGAATTGTGAAGACATATGTTAAACACTACTAAATAGTTCAGTTTCATCCGCTATGATGCTTGATGGTCTGTGCTGAGCTGGCATTGTTTAGTCAGAGCAACTGTTGAAGACTTAGAATCGACTTCTGCTTACTTAATGCAAAGAGGAAAGAACTAGCATATGTCAAAGCAACGTTTCACTATCCAGTGACATTGTTAGAAAGTGCTCTCGAAAGTAAAGGATTGTGTTGGGTTTTGATGCACAGTATTAGTTTATTTTTTAGTTCAGAGATGCAACGCGGAAACAGGCCCTTCGGCCCACCGAAGCTGTGCCGACCAGCGATCCCCGCACATTAACACGATCCTACACACACACACTAGGGATGATTTACACATACACCAAGCCAATTAACTGACAAACCTGTACGTCTTTGGATTGTGGGAGGAAACCGAAGATCTCGGAGAAAACCCATGTGGTCACGGGGAGAACGTCCAAACTCTTTTCAGACAGCACCCGCAGTCAGGATTGAACCCGGGTCAACGTACAAACTCCTTACAGAGAGCACCCTTAGTCAGGATCGAACCCGGGTCTCCGGCACTGCAGGTGCTGTAAGGCAGCAATTCTACCGCCACGCTATTGTTGAATTGCTTTTCCACCACACTGCATTAATTCATATTCAGAATGATCAACTGCACTGGGCTCTAGAGGGTTAAATATACCCTTAAACTCCAGCTCAAGGATGAATAATCTCCTTTAGAAAATGAATGAAGGAAGTTAGATTTTTTTAAAACATGGGCGGCCTTTGTTTAATTGTTTTAGTTCTGGCAGCTTTTTACAAAACACGTCCCGAACTGATCCTGGCAAAGTCTATGGTGGGCACACATTACATGGATCACATCTCCTTGAAGACAGATAATTAAATATAATAAAATATTGATTTTACTTAACTAAGCCCTTAAAATGACAAAAAATATCTCATAGTTAGGTGCAATTTATTATCTAACGAATACTTTAAAATGTTTGGCATGTATAACAAATTGATCATGCACACAGGATGAATGAGCTATATCTAGTCATCAACTCTGTAATGAATTAACAGAAACACAAGATGCAATGGGAAGAGACACAGTGCAGGCATGACTCTGATTTAATGTTTTTCATTAAAGGAATACTAGAAAAATGTCATCTGCTATCAAAGTGATGCATTTTCATATCCTTTATGCAGTTTCCTTTTAAAAACCAATACATCCTCAAAGATAAATGAATGATTTCCATGGAAACAGTTGTGGACTGAAGCATAGGACAATGTGCAGAGGAACAAAGGAGTAAAATAAAGGTTAAAGAACGAGAATAAAAAGGGAGATGTGACAGTTAAACATTAAGGCAACATATTTGAGTCCGACACTGGGTGACATTGGATACCTTGCCCAAGTTGCGAAGGGATTTGGGCTCTTTCAGGACCATCTGGATGTCAGTCTGCGGTGATAATGATCATACATCTCTTGGTAGGAATAATGGCTATCTGCCAAAACTGTATTATTAATGCACACTCGGCAAAATGACATTAGCGTGGTTTTATTCCTGTCTAGTGCTGTTTGATGCAGAAATTGTCTCCTGGAAGAGGGGGAAGGGGAAGGCAAGACTTTCATGAGATAGCTGTCACAGGAGACAGCTGAATAACTGCTTTTGCAATGCTAATGGTTCCGCAATGCACTGGGTATTGATTGCCCATTAATCTGACTGCTGATGGTTGGGCAAAGTGGCTTTTGGCAGCAGCACAAAGCCTTTAAGACACAGACCCAGGAAGAGAGAGAGAAAAAAAGTACATCTGAGGCATGTGACTTTGTAAGTATCTGGCTACGGCCAGATTAAAGAAATGTGCAGTTCTTTGATATAACCTCCACATTGGCCTTTTCCATTTTTAAAATGACCTTTAGACAATCGGAGCTATTGTACTCCAGATGAAATAGTTTAACTCTCAGGCTTTTGAGTATTGCATTTCTGAATTAAATTGCTAAATATTTACAAATGTTATTTACCGAAGAAACAAAACCTTCCTCTATTAAAAGTGCATTTTATATTGTCAATTTGCTTCAGGTTTTTAAATATTTGGAGGGCAACAGCTTAAATGGTTGAATGAAATATGTGCTTTCTTTATTCCTTTTATAATGTGTGAATTACATTTTAAGAAAAACACATTAGGAAGGTTTCTTGATCCAAGGCAGGATTGGTAATAAAGTGATAAATTGCTCCTGGGCCATGCTTTCTGCCACATGGTTGCTACCCCGTGCAGTGAACCCTAATGAATGGTGAATGCTGAGTAAATGAAGAGTGCAAATGTTAGGTGAAGACCCAAGCATCTTAGGAATGTAACACCCAAACCCCTGTTCCTCAATTCAAAAGATGCAAGTGACCATTTGGATACACTAAAGGAGTAAAACTATCAGCCGGATCAATCAAGAGGCAGCATGACAGGAAGCAAGAATTGTGAGGGTACAGGGAAGCTCAGATTTTAAAACGCTTGTATCAATTTAAATCATGTATGAATTTATGCTCCAGTATTCCAAATAATGAGAATGTAAGAAAAATTTTAGCCGAGAAAAATCTGAAAAAAGAAATTTAATACACATTAGTGATTGTCATCTGATAATATTGTTTAAGAAGGAACTGCAGATGCTGGAAAATCTAAGGTTGACAAAAGTGCTGGAGAAATAGCGGGTACAGCAGCATCTATGGAGCGAAGGAAATAGGCAACGTTTCGGGCCGAAACCCTTCTTCAGACTGAATAATCTGATAATATTATTTGTTCCAAAATGTTGGGGTGCAAATACAATGCTGTTAGAGCTTGTTACATGGACAGTTACATCGATAGCTGTTTTCCATAGTAATTTTATTATATAGTGAGGTTAAATGGTTAAGAACCCCTTTCTATCAAAGTAATGTGTTCTTTTCCTGCTTTCTCATTCCTCGCAATGCAAAATAACAGTTCTATAGGCACTTGGTACTTCCAGTAACTTTGTGCAGCTTCAAAGTGTTGAATTCTAAATTTGTGCAATAGGGAGAAAAAGGAATTAGTGAGTATTCAGCTTCTTTATACATTTCCACCAATGTGATAAGGGCAACGTTGCTCCTATGATGAGTGTTTGTCGGCACTGGGCCTGTACTCGCTAGAATTTTTGAAGAATGAGGATGGACCTCCGTGAAACATATGGAATAATGAAAGGCTTGGATAGAGTGGATGTGGACAGGATGTTTCCACTAGTGAGAGAGTCTTAGCCGCAGAATTAAAGGACGTTATTTTAGGAAGGAGATGAGGAGAAATTTATTTGGTCAGAATAGACAAAGTAGACAATAGAATCTGTGGAATTCTTTGTCACAGAAGGCTGTGGAGGCCTAGTCAGTAGATATTTTTAAGGCAGAGATAGATAGATTCTTGATTAGTATGAGTAGACTTGATGAGTATGAGTAGACTTGATGGGCTGAATGGCCTAATTCTACTCCTATCACTTGTGGCCTTTTGACCTTATGAACATGAGCAGGAGAGGAGAATGCCTAGTCTCCTGCCTTTATCTAACACTCACAAGTGACTGCTTTCCAATAAGCGGCGATCAATGGTTACACTTTTCCTTCTGCTTAAACCTGATCCAATGATATTGAAAAACAATTGTAGCATACCTATTGGCTCTTACCAGTTAACTCAACGCAGACTTCAAATTTATCCCCCCTCCTTGTCGGAATGGCTGAGTTCCATGCCAGCTTTTCCACTTAGCAACTGAGGCAAAGGGGGAGACGTATAAATTGCCGTAATTACCCCTTTAACTTTGATGATACACACCTGTTATGTCATGAAACATCTGTCAGACTGATGTTCTATTTTAAGAAAGAAAGTTGTGATGCAGAATTAGAGACACAGAAACACACAAAATAAAAGTTCATTTGGTTCTCCGATAAAGAATATATTCGAAAATAGCTTGTGCAGAACCTTCACCACAAAGCTGAAGTGCTCAACTATTCCATTTGGATTAATATTGAGCATTTTTGTCCATTCGTGGAAGTAACATTGTAGAAGAGAATGATTGCTCTTTCCCTTATACGCTTCACAGGGAACCGAATCACAGGCTGATAAATAGACTGAAATCCCTCATATGAATGCAATATGTTCCACACACATCCATTTTTCAAAAGAATCGCAAGCATAGTGCAAAACCGCCAGAAGTTTTAACGCCGGATGTAATTCTGGTAATATTTTAGAATGACTGAAATGACAGAGCACAGTCACTTGCAGCACGGTGGAAACATTCTGAAATCCTTAAGCAGTTAGTTTAGTTTAGTTTAGTTTAGAGATACAGCGCGGAAACAGGCCCTTTGGCCCACCACGTCCGCACAGACCAACGATCCCTGCACCTTAACACTACCCTACACACTAGGGACAATTTTACATTTTTATACGTTAATACCAAGCCAATTAACCTACAAACCTGGACGCCTTTGGAGTGTGGGAGGAAGAGAACGTACAAACTCCGTGCAGACAAGCAATTGTAGCCAGGATCGAACCCGGCACTGTAAGGCAGCAACTCTACCGCTGTTCCACTGTGCCGCCCGAAGACAAAGAGAACAAAATCAAGGATTTGGTAGGGGGAAGATTCAGTGGTACAGCAATTAGTTGATAACAAGGAAAGTGCTGAGACACACTATTTTACACTGTTTTTGGTTTGTGGACCCGTTATATACTACAGCCCACAAAACACAGAGCCCTCCACTACTTTACAAATGTTCTTGTGTTTCTTATTTCCCTCTGCTGAATGTTTTATCGACTGTTCCATAAATCATTTGTCTGATCAGAGTTTAAGATCATAAAATGTTATGTCCTTTATGTGTTTTACCTGCTTGTTTTTTCCTCTCCTTTGGTAAAGAAGCTAATTCATGTTCAGATACTATTCTTTATGGGAAGCTATTTTTTGGTGTATTATTCAACTGGTCAGTTTTGACGATGTGTCTGGTGTTAAGCTATTTAACATTGCAAAAGAACAGAGTTAAAGAACACAGTCTGGGAAGGTTCACATCCCAAAATGTCACCCATTCCTTTTCTCCAGAGATGCTGCCTGGCCCGCTGAGTTACTCCAGCATTTTGCAATACTCCAGCATAAACTCAAACCTGCCGTAGGTAGTCCATGGAGAATGTCCAGTCTTTATTGTTGACCCGAAAGGTCCTGTTAGGGAAAGGGAAGGCAGAGACTGGTAGAGATGCTGCCTCACAGAACCAGAGAGCTGTGTTTGATTCTGACATCGGGTGCTGTCTGTGTGGAGTTTGCATATTCTCCATGTGGGATTTCTCCCACATCCCAAAGACGTGTTGGTTTGTAGGTTCGTGGGGCTCTGTAAAATTGCTCCTAATGGAAGCAAATGAGAAAGTGACGATTATAGACCTCTTTATGACAGATTTCAGTTATAGTGGACCAAAGTGTCCGTATGTGAAGGAGGTTGGTGACCGGTGTGCAGAGATGTGCAGCGGAAAGGTGGCAGCGAGGAGAGAGTGAGCAGTAAAACACTCTTAAAGAGCGTTGCATTGGGCACATCTTTCAGCGGCTGCAACAAAACGAGGTCCCAGGGTGTCGGATGTAGACGTAGTGCGTGCCACTGCACCTGCGTTGCCCTGGCAATACGTGCCTCGGTTGCCCCGGTAACAGCGAGAGGCGGCCGTTGCACCGACCCCCTCCTTCTGCGAGGTTATCCAATGATAGGTTGCTGTGTGGCCTGCTTCTGGTCGTGGGAGCGGAGAGAGCGAGCAGCATGAAGGTGGCGTTAGTATTGGGCCCGACCCTGGCGCACTGCGTGTGGGGCCAGGGGCCCTGCGGCTCCCCGGCCTGTGAATTCCCCGTGATTTAGACAACGCCGACCCAGCGCTTCTTCCCACCTGGCCTTGGATTAAAATAGTTAATATTAGCCCCCCTTACTCAGTTATGGGCCTGTCCCACTTAGGCGACTTTTTTCGGCGACTGCAGGAGACTATGCAGTCGCCACATGGTCGCCACGTGTTCGCGGGTGGTTGCCGGGGAGTGGTCTTCATGGTCGTGAGGAGTTCCCACATTCTAGGAACTGGTCGCGGCCTCATTATGGTTGCCGTGAATTTTTCAACATGTAGAAAAATTAGAGGCGAGTAGAATGATGCCTCCAAGGAGAGTAGCGAGAATTCTTGAGCCGTAGGTGGGTCGCCAGAAGGTCCTAGTGGGTTACCAGGAGGTCGAAGGTTCTCGGAGGTAATTTGGTGTCGGTGCTGACCGGTGAATTTCATTGGCTCATTGGGAAAAAAAAGGTAAGCAGTAGTTTTCAGAACCAAGGATAACCGACCGGTAATGTTAAATGTCCGCGAGCTTCACAGCCGTGTATCTCTGGCTTCTTAAAAGTTGTCTCCACTCCTTCTCCCCCCTTCTCCCCCCTCACCCTCCCCCCTCTTTTAAAGGACTTACCGTACACTGTGTTTTAGCCGTCTTTTTACAGTGGCAACCTTCCTGTTCATCGCGGTGTGTGTCTGTATCACCTTGGCTTTGCACCGTGTGAATTTTTTTAACAGGGCAAGCGGGGGGAGCGCTGTCTAAAAAATTCACATGGGCTGGTGAAGGAAGCGATGTGTTTGTGTGTGTCTGTTCCAGTCTGACAGTCGCCATTCCAGCTCCCGGTTCTTCAGGCGACTGCCGGCAACTTGACAGTCGCCGACAGTCCACTGAAAAATTGTCTAAGTGGGACAGGCCCATTATAGTGGACAATGGGCAAAAATGGACATTCCCCCACCACCCCTTCCCTGTGAACTTGGTGGGCTGAAGGGCCTGTTACATTGTTGTATCTCTAAACTAAACTAAATATCACAGCATACTGGATTCTGTCCTCATCTGAAATTTGACACGCTTCCATTAGAGGTTATTAACTAGAAATGAGATGCAGGAACCCAGGCTGAGCTTTACTCTTTCCTAACCGAGAGACGCTAAGGTTACATCTAATATCAACCCACTGTCCCTGTGCTGGCATTCCAATTGACCTCAGCTCACTCAGCAAACCTGGGACTATCCTATCTGTGTGGAGCAAAAATATATGTTTTAATTGAAGCGTGATCTATCTTGTCTTCTTTTAATTAAATGGGGAAGAAATGCTGATGGTAGCTTTGAAGCAGAAATGTTTTCTTGGAATATGACATTCTTACTCTGAGGTGCTGGAGGCCCCCTTAATATATCCAAAATGAGCTTTTGTGAAAATGTGAAATTGTATAGTAATGTGGCAACATTGTCACTTTACTAATTCACCGTTACATTGCATCTTAAAATAAGCGAAAATGTTCAAGTTTTAGGAAATCTTTTTAAAGGTTATTAATGGTAATAGGAGCGGCACAGTGCCCCTATAACCAAAGAAGTCTCTCTTGCCTTTTCCTTCCTAGTTCATTTGAGCCGACGTGCATAACAACTTCTGGCTGCTCTCTCTTCCCATTGTAAATGTTCTGCTGCTAAGCTGTCTGTTATAGTTTTCCTCATCTAATTGTCAAGAGTGTTTAATATTCACCTGCACTCGGATGGGAACAATTACATTCTTGCTATCTGCAGTTTTACAGTATATTAACACATGACACAACAAATAAGGGTACAATAAACAATAATGCCATGAATTATCAGTTAATTATTATTAGGATAATTAGTATTGTTATCAGTTAACAGCTATCAGTCTGAAGAAGTGTCTCGACCCAAACGTCACGTATTCCTTCTATCCATAGATGTTGCCTGTCCCACTGAGTTACTCCAGCATTTTGTGTGTATCAGTTACCGGTTGTTGGTATATTACACTGCTGTATGAGGGAGGTTCACACTCACTACTGCCTAACATATGTATTTGCCTTGACAACGTCAAATTACATCATGGATCAAAAGATGCCTCCTGGCATTAAATATATATGTTTAGTAGAAGTAAATTAATATGGGTGGCGTGCTTGATGACTGCTGATGGATTGTGGAAAGTATGTGCCAATAAAAAAGGAAGATACATTTCAGAAAAGCCTTTCAGGACATCCCAAAATTATTTATAACGATGGCATTCTTTAAATATGTAGTCAGTATTGGAATGTCGGCAGCAGATATCAGTACCAAGCGAGTTCTGCCGGGTTGGATGTGCTATCATTTGGCTAAGATAAAAAAGCAAAGATGATTAAGGGGTGTGGCAGTAGAGCTATTGCCTTATAGTGCCAGAGACCCGGGTTCGTTCCTGACTACGGGTGCTGTCTGTACGTGTTCTCCCCGTGACCGGCGTGGTTTTTTTTCCAATATCTTTGGTTTCCTCCCACCAAAGACGTACAGGTTTGTAGATTAATTGGCTCGGTGTAAATGTAAATTGCCCCTAGTGTGTGTGTGGGATAGTGTAAGTGTGCGGGGATCGCTGGTGGGCCGAAGAAAATGTTTCTGCGCTGTATCTAAACTAATGAAACTAAACTAAATGCAAACAATTTGATGGCAGTCTCTGAAAAAAGAGGAGCTATAGCAGTACCTTAATCTTTTCCATAGTGCCTTAGGTCAGGCTAATATCTTGGTTCAAACATAACAGAGCTTAGAGATACATGAGATTTAATGCATCTACAACAACTCAGAAATATTTAACCTGAAACTGGCAGATTTGTATTTACTTCAGCCCACTCAACCGGGTTGTAACACTGCAATAAAATATGAAAGAATATTTGGAATAATAGAGATAGGCCTTTAGGCCCTTCGAGCCAGCGCCGCCATTCAATGTGATCATGGCTGATCATCCCCAATCAGTACCCCGTTCCTGCCTTCTCCCCATATCCCCTGACTCCGCTATTTTTAAGAGCCCTATCTAGCTCTCTCTTGAAAGCATCCAGAGAACCTGCCTCCACCGCCCTCCACCAGGCAGAGAATTCCACAGACTCTCCACTCTATGTGAGAAAAAGTGTTTCCTCGTCTCCGTTCCAAATGGCTTACTCCTTATTCCCAAACTGTGGCCCCTGGTTCTGGACTCCCCCAACATTGGGAACAATATTCAGGGGAAACAGCAGCATAATGTAAAAGGGACCCACAGCTCCAGGAGGGAATTATCTTTGATTACATAAATGTATACAATTATGAGAGAAATAGATAGGATAGACAGTCAGGGTGGAAATGTCCAATAGTGGAGGGCAGAGCCACAGGGTGAGAGGGGGGATGTTTATTGGAGATGTGGGAGGGCAATTTATTTACACAGAGTAGTGGGGGCCTGGAACCATTGCCAGGTTTGGTGGTGGAGGCTGATACAATAGTGGCGTTTGAGGCTTTTATAGATAGGCACGGGTGTCAGAGGTTATGGGGAGAAGGCAGGAGAATGGGGTTATGAGGGAGAGATAGATCAGCCATGATTGAATGGCGGGGTAGACTTGATGGGCCGAATGGCCTAATTCTACTCTATCGCTTATGGAAGAGCATGGAATAGAGAGATATGGATCATGTACATGCAGATGAGATCAGTTTAACGGCATCATGTTCAGCGCAAACATTGTGGGCAGAAGGGCCCATTGCTGTGTTGCACTGTTCTATGTGAAGAGAATACACATGGATGTACTTCCATATCATCCAGTGGATGTTAGTGTAATTGTGTCTGAAGTTTACATTTCATTGATTTCTGGCCCATATTTCTCACAATATTTAGTGCACTTAGCCACTAGTTAATGTTGGATCGTGAACCAAATTGGCTGTGCTTGGCATTTGTGATGTTGGGGGCTGCGGTCAGAATCCAAAAAGATCATCCGTTACTCTGAATGAAAGTAGAACCATGTTCGACAGAAACATTGTGGGCTGAAGGGCCATTCCTGTATTGTTCTATGTTCTATGTAGACTCCTTGTGGGCTAGAAGGAGCCTGAGCTGCTTCCAGCCTCTCAAAAAAGTTCCTTCATACTTCCCAAGAAAGTTCATTATTTAGAGAGGGTTTATGGCTTATATACAAAAACAGGGATGTAATGCTGAGGCTCTATAAGGTGCTGGTACGCACGCATTTGGAATATAGTGAGCAATTTTGGGCACCATATCTGAGGAAGGATGTGCTGGCTCTGGAGAGCAGGGCTGCCAACTCTCACGCATTGAGCGTGAGAGTCACGCATTTCATGAAATTCTCACACTCTCACGCTGATGACAGAATTTCTCACGCTCAAAAAATATATATTTTTAAATATACATAAATAAATAAAGTCACACTCCTCCACACTCACCAATGAGAATAGTTTTCTGTCGGCGGGTTTCTCGTAAAGAACGAGCAACTTGATTGGCTTAAGCCCATCGCACACTATTTGAAATGGCAATGTAGACAAAAATGCTGGAGAAACTCAGCGGGTGAGGTAGTATCTATGTCTGAGTTTGACCCGTCTTCAGACTCAAGCATTTCTCCAGCATTTTTGTCTACTGCTCCACAGATGCTGCCTCACCCATATTCACATTCCCTTGCAGATGGTGTGATAGGTGAGACACGGCGGTGGTCCCAGCACCAACACCTGAGGCACCGCTCACACCTCCCACCCTCACCTCCGGCCGCGCTGTGTCCGGTGGCCGCTCTGTCCACACCCCATGGAGTTTAAACCCCAGCCT
Source organism: Malacoraja senta (assembly GCA_038087875.1). Taxonomy (NCBI): domain Eukaryota; kingdom Metazoa; phylum Chordata; class Chondrichthyes; order Rajiformes; family Rajidae; genus Malacoraja; species Malacoraja senta. Next base: position 366,696,000 of record CM075977.1, read on the forward strand.
GGAGCCAGGAGCGGACCGGGTGAGTGGGGGCGTCGGTGCCGACTCCGGAGTTTCTCCAGCATTTTTGTGTACCTTGGATAGAGAAGTGGTTGGCAGACAGGAAACAAAGAGTAGGGATTAACGGTCCCTTTCAGAATGGCAGGCAGTGACTAGTGGGGTACCGTAAGGCTCGGTGCTGGGACCGCAGCTATTTACAATATACATCATTGATTTGGATGAAGGGATTCAAAGTAACATTAGCAAATTTGCAGATGACACAAAGCCGGGTGGCAGTGTGAACTGTGAGGAGGATGCTATGAGAATGCAGGGTGACTTGGACAGGTTGGGGGAGTGGGCAGATGCATGGCAGATGAAGTTTAATGCGGATAAATGTGAGGTTATCCACTTTGGTAGCAGAAACAGGAAGGCAAATTACTATCTAAATGGCGTCAAGTTGGGAAAAGGGGAAGAAAACCGGATCTGGGGGTCCTTGTACATCAGTCTATGAAAGTAAGCATGCAGGTACAGCAGGCAGTGAAGAAAGCGAATGGCATGTTGGCCTTTATAACAAGAGGAATCGAATATAGGAGCAAAAAGGTCCTTCTGCAGTTGTACAGAGCACTAGTGAGACCACACCTGGAGTATTGTGTGCAGTTTTGGTCCCCTAATTTGAGGAAGGACATTCTTGCTATTGAGGGAGTGCAGCGTAGGTTTACAAGGTTAATTCCCGGGATGGCGGGACTGTCATATGCTGAGAGAATGGAGCAGCTGGGCTTGTACACTCTGGAGTTTAGAACGATGAGAGGGGATCTCATTGAAACATATAAGATTGTTAAGGGCTTGGACACACTAGAGGCAGGAAACATGTTCCCGATGTTGGGGGAGTCCAGAACCAGGGGCCACAGTTTAAGAATAAGGAGTAAGCCATTTAGAACAGAGACGAGGAAACACTTTTTCTCACAGAGAGTGGTGAGTGTGTGGAATTATCTGCCTCAGAGGGCGGTGGAGGCAGGTTCTCTGGATGCTTTCAAGAGAGAGCTAGATAGGGATCTTAAAAATAGCGGAGTCAGGGGATATGGGGAGAAGGCCTACTCCTGATTGGGGTACTGATTGGGGATGATCAGCCATGATCACATTGAATGGCGGTGCTGGCTCGAAGGGCCAAATGGCCTACTCCTGCACCTATTGTCTATTGTCTATTGTCTATTCTTATGGGGAGAATGCAGGAGAATGGGGTTAGGAGGAAGGGATAGATCAGCCATGATTGGATAGCGAAGTAAACTTGATGGGCTGAATGGCCTAATTGTACGCCTATCACATGACCTTATGATGTTCGGTAACTACACCTGCACTCCTGGCATCAAAAGGTCACCATTCTCACCCCTCTGCCAATCAACGCTCTTCCCATTCCAAAACGGATCCACCCACCAGTTAATTCTGTGAGATTCTGACCAATTGTTCATTGAGCCCCCTGCCACCAGTGGTGGGTTGACTAGTCAACAAGGGCACTGCCTGTTTCCTCGCTTGGCTGCAGGATGGGAAGTGAAATAAATAATGCCAGTGAGATCCAACTGCTAAATTTGTCACTTTTCTGTGCAGTTGCGATTCCTTGCCTGATTCTCCGACCACTTATATCTTTGTGCCCTTTCTGCTTCTATATGCAATTTGCAGCATTGATTATCATTCTATCCTGCAGTTGATTGCTAGGAAGGATATTGTAGACAACTGTACAGACACAGTCTGGTGTTCAAAGTCAGCTTTAATCATCAGTCTTGGTGGTGTAGTACAACACGTTGTTAGTTCATCTCTACCACCGGTGTAACTACGTAATATGGGAAGTGAGTGTTAATATATAGTGTACAGTAAGGTGGAGTTAGTGTCAGTACATTACACTGATTGGTTCACATGCAATAACCAATCTACAGATATCAAAAGTGGGAATAATTAATTCCCTTTCGAATTGTACACTTTTTCTGCTAGATAACTCCCTCTATCACTTGACATTTACATAGTTCATTAAATGTAATGAAACATCTCAAACCAATCATAGAAGCATCAGAGAACATCTATTATCAAGCTACATGTCAGCACAGGTGGGCAAAAGCCTGATAGAGAAGATTTTTGTAAAGTGTCTTTCAAAGGAAGAAAGAGAGATAGTGAGCGAAGGAACTGAAGTTGCTGGTTTAAATTAAAGATGACCCACAATGCTGGAGTAACTCAGCGGGACAGGCAGCATCTCTGGAGAGAAGGAATGGGTGACGTTTCAGGTCGAGACCCTCATTGAGACATCAGTCTGATGAAGCGTCTCGACCCGAAACGTTACCCATTCCTTCTTCCAGAGATGCTGCCTGTCCCGCTGAGTTACTCCAGCATTTTGTGTCTATCTTCGAGATAGTGAGGAAAATGGTGGCTTGAGCACAGAATTTCTTGGGAAGCTTTAGGGATTGACAACTGGTCGGGGAACTAAAATGTGAATACTCAGAAGGCCAAAACTGAAGGAACTTTGACATCTGGGAGGGTTGTGGAATTGGAGGAGATCACAAAGGGAGTGAGCAATGAGGCCATGAGAAATTTGAAGACAGAATGAGAATTTTGAAACCAGTGAACTTTCTCCCAGCTTACTCATCACTCAAGAGTAGTGTTTTATTGTCATATGTCCCAAATAAAACAATGAAATTATTACTTGCAGCAGCACAACAGAATATGCAAACATAGTACACTGTAAACAATATAAAAAACGAGAAAAAAATGTTCAGTTTGTGTGTATACATGCGCACGCACACACAAAAATACACACACACACACACAAACACACACAAAACACAAACACACACACACACACACACACACACAAATACACACACAAAACACAAACACACACACACACACACACACACACACACACACAAATACACACACAAAAACACATACACACACACAAAACACACATAAAACACACAAAACACAAACAAAACACAAACACACACACACACACACACACACACACACAGACACACACACACACACACAAATACACACACACACACACACAAAAACCAAACACGCACGCACGCACACACACCCAAACACACACCCAAACACACAAAAACACACAAAAACATACGAAAACACACAAACAAAACAAACAATGATAGTGCAAAAAGTCTATGTAGTTCAGAGCTCATTGGAGGTTGTAGTGTTTAATAGCCCGATGTCTGTAGGGAAGAAGCTGTTCTTGATCCTGGGCATTGCAGTATTCAGGCTCCTGTACCTTCTTCCTGATGGCAGGGTTGAAGTGAGTGTGTGGCCAGGGTGGTGTGGGTCTCTGATGATGCCGGCTGCCTTTTTGAGGTTGCGAGTCCTGTAAATCCCTTCAACGTTGTGGAGATCAGAGCCCGTGATGGACTGGGTTCACCACTTTTTGCAGTCTCCTTCGCTCCTGGGCATTCAAGTTGCCGAACCAGACCATGATGCAACCAGTCAACATGCTCTCTACTATACACCTGTAGAAGTTCAAGAGAATACTCTCTGACATACCGAATCTCTGCAATCTTCTCAGGAAGTAGAGGCATTGATGTGCTCGCTTTATAATTGCACCAGTTTACTGGGTCCAGGAAAGATCTTCAGAAATATGCACACCCAGGAATTTGAAGCTTTTGACTCCAGTACCGTCCCATTGATATAGATAGGTTTATGGGCCCTCTTCCAAAGTCCACAATCAGTTCCTTGGTCTTACTGACATTCAGAACCATGTTGTTGTGATGGCACCATTTGGTCAATCGGTTGATCTCACTTGGGCGGCATGGTGGCGCAGCGGTAGAGTTGCTGCCTTACAGCGAATACAGTGCCAGAGACCCGGGTTCGATCCCGACTACGGGTGCTGTTTGTACGGAGTTTGTTTGTTCTCCCCGTGACCTGCGTGGGTTTTCTCCCAGTTCTTCGGTTTCCTCCCACACTCCAAAGACGTACAGGTTTGTAGATTAATTGGCTTGGGAAATGTAAAAAATGTCCCTATTGTGTCCCTAGTAGGATAGTGTTAATATGCGGGGATCGCTGGTCAGCGTGGACCCGGTGGGCCGAAGGGCCTGTTTCCGCGCTGTATCTCTAAACTAAACTAAACTTCTATACTCTGACTCATCGCCATGTGTAATTCTTCGAACAACGGTGGTGTAATTAGCGAACTTGAAGATGGGGTTACCACTGTGTCCGGCTACACAGTCCTGAGATTCACTCACAACTGAATCAAAATATTCAGCACTGTAGCAATGGCACTGAGTTACATGCTGTGCCACCAACTCACCATCATTTTATGTTGTGTCATTAGCTAGTGTTTAGTATAAATTGTTCCTGGTGTGTTTAGAGTCCACACTGACCAGCGATTCCCACACATAACCACTATCCTACACACACTAGGGACAATTTACAATTTTACCAAGCTAATTAACCTACAAACCTGTACATCTTTGGAGTATGGGAGCACCCGGAGAAAACCCCATGCAGGCCAAGGGGACAACGTACAAACTCTGTACAGACAGCACCCATAGTCAGGATCGAACCCAGGTCTCTGACGCTTTAAGGCAGCAACTCTACCGCTGTATCAGCGTGCCGCAATAGTTTTTGGTTGTAACTTGGATTTCGTCACATAGTAAGTCATCAATGCCAGATATTTTACGAGCTTATGTTTTATTATCCTGGAGGAGCCTAATGGAGGTCAAGGGGAAAAGGAAAATCCAATGAAAAGCAACTGCAAGGGGAAGTTTCCATTATCTATCTTGGTAGAACTGGTCTCTCTTTAATTTGATTGTTAAATATATCAGATTTGGGAAATTCAAAGGACCAAAAAGGTAGGAAAATAAACAGAGAATTGCCAGTGCTCATATTCATGTGATTGATGTGCTGGAAAATGTGAGCTTGAGTAGAACCAGGCTGATGTGAAACATGATCTAGATCCGCACAGCTACGTACACCAGCCAACTTCTAAAAATAATCATATGTATGTGCATGCGGCACACAATATGATGTTTTGGTCGCTTAACCCTTTGTTTTCAATTAACGCAATTGTTTTCAATTTAAATTTTTTTTCTGTAATCTGACATGAATCATTCAAATGGTTCTTTCTTTCAGGAGACGGTTTCCTATAAACTTCCTGAATCCTTCTTCCTCTCTTCATTCCCTTAAAACCTACCTAAATGGCCCCGTCTTTTTGTCTTCTGATTTTGCGTCTTAAGTATTTAATGTCAAATTTCTTGTCATTACACTCGTATGAAATGTTTTATGTTATTAAGGGCGGTCTATTGATACAGTTATCAGTTTTACTCTTTTTGAGACCACATTACAATTGTGCTTGGTTTAACCTGCTGCCTGCCCTTTCCACCCACCTGCATCTGACCCAAGAAGCACCCAGAGCCAGTGCAGGATCTGCACAGTACCACTGAGACCCTGGCCCAGAAGGCCTTAAAAGCCATTAAATACCAAAAGACCTTTGAGTCATAGAGTCATACAGCATGGAAACAGGCCCTTTGGCCCAAGTTGCCAAAACTGACCAACATGCCCCATCTACACTAGTCCCACCTGCCTGCATTTGGCTCATATCCCACTAAACCTACACTATATCCATGTCTAAATGTTGCGACAGTACCTGCTTTAAAAACTATGGAAAATACATTTAAAATCTGAAAAGCACTTTCAGAAGGACCTTCTAGGACCTTCTAGGTCCTTCTTGTGCAATATTGCACTGGATATCGCGAGTAATTTAAACCATTTCAGTTTGGCAGCTTCCATGGTGGATTAGGGGCCTGTATCTCTTCGTTATTGAATAACTGAAGAATTATTAAAGAACAGTCTGGACAAGAAAATATAAATTTGAATGATTAATTCACTAACATAGCTAAAGAGAGCAAAATAGAGAGAGGGAAACAAAGGATTAACAAAAAAAGAAAGCTGAAAATTGAAATTGGTTTCAATTGTGAAATAGCATACTTGCAAAACAAAATCATCAAACTAAATCTGAGGATTCAAGAACTTTATCTGTCACATACACATACAGGATGTACCTGTAGTGAAATGAAAGTGGCAATGCTTAATGGGATTGTGCAAAACAGAACCAGTATTTACAATAAAAAAAGAAACAACAATGTTTACAATATTTACAATAAAAAGAGCAACATTATTTGCAATAGAAGTGGATATAAATAAATATAAATAAGTATGTGTATGCATTATAAGTATCCATGTGTGTGTGTGTGTGCATGAGATGGGCAATATGTGGGACAAGGTGGGGCCCCTGGTGAGATCAGTGTTTACAGTCCTGATGGCCTGCGGGAAGAAACTCCGTCTCAGTCTCTCTGTTTTTGCTGAGTGACTGCGGAGGCGCTTGCCTGACCGTAGCGCAGCTGGAACAGTCCGTTGTTGGGGTGCTGGGGGTCTTTCATGATCCTGCAGACTCTTGTTCTGCACCTCCAGGTGTATAGGTCCTGCAGGGGGGGAGGAGTGTAGTTCCGTAGTGCTCTCTGCAGAGCCTTCCTGTCCTGGGCAGAGCTGTTGCCAAACCAGGCAGTGGTGTTTTCTATCAGGATGCTCTCTGCAGCTCCAGGGTAGAAGGATTAAAGGATCCTCAGGGAGACTGAATTTCCTCAGCTGCCTGAGGTGGTAAAGGCGCTGCCTTGCCTTACTCAGCAGTGTGTCAATGTGTGTTGTCCATGTCAGATCCTCTGTGATGTGGACTCCCAGGTATTTAAAGCTGCTCACCCTATCCACAGATGTCCCATGAATCCACAGTGGCGTTTAAGTCCTTGGTTGTTAAGTCACAATTAGCTCCTTAGTTTTTGTGACATTCATGAAGTGGCTGTTATCCTGACACCAGAGTGCCAGGTCACTCCAGGTAGGCTTTCCCATCGTTGTCGGAGATCAAGCCCACCACCACCACTGTGTCGTCAGCAAACTTAATAATGGAGTTGGAGCTGAACCTGGCCACACAGTCATGTGTGTACAGAGAGTGTGCTGGAAATCTGAAATAAAACAGAAACTGCTGTGGGTCAGGCAGTGTCTTGGGAAAGATAAACTGAGCTAACATTTCAGGTCTGAGACCTACGTCAGAAGTCGAATCTCAGACCTAAATATTAACTTTGTTCCTGTTTCTGCAGATGCTGCTCAGCTTTCTGAGTGTGTGCAGAAATGTTCTATTTTTGTTCCACATTTGCAAAGGATCATTCTCTGCACCATGGAGGTTGTTTGGTAAAGCCTCTCGCAGAGGTTTTAAAGAATATCTCACTGGAATGGTAGTCTTACTATGTTTTGTTGAGTTTAATGATATCCACCACAGTGCTTGCTATTTTGATGCTAGCTCAGCAAAGTACAGTGATTGTGGAACATCTGGACGAGAGTCTAACTTGGACGACAACATCTTGATTTTTAGAACTTACTGTAGCTGTCTGTATATATGCAATCAATCATGATTGCTGTATGATTTACTCTTTAGGAACACTGTGGAATGATAGTTTTCACCATTGTTTTCACTATCCAGACCATTGCAATGAGGAACACCGAGGCTGTGATGGAAAATAAATAAGGTGCAAAAGTTGAATCAATTTATTATGCACAATATGCTTTAATTTATCCTAAAACCACACCGTAGATTTTATTTAGCAAAGGGAATAATTCTTGCAGTTACTAACAGAATTTTTAGAGTCACTCAAGAGGCAGTTGACAGTTCCTAATTCTCAACATGGCACCCTCCACGAGGAATCTGTATGAGCAAGTAACACTCCAGCTTTAAACTTCAACTAACCATACTGAAGAATGTGAACTGTGCTACACACTGGTGTGGGACGTACAGGAGTTCTGATGGGAGTGCTGTTGAGTTTTGACAAATCTAGGGCCAGGTATAGGGATCCAATGATTGCTGAATGTACCCAGTTGGGGACTTGTTTGTCACTCATACCTGATGTAAATTATGAAAAGGGTCATTGTGGGGAGGGGCATCCATTTGTACAGAGACATGGTTCATTTGTGATGAATGAATCAGGTTTGGTTTAGCCAAATTTAGAGATACAGCACAGAAACAGGCCTTTGGACGCACCAGGTACATACCTACCAGCGATCCCTACACATTACCACTATCCTACACACACTAGGGACATTTTACAATTTTACCAAGCCAATTAACCTACAGACCTGTATGCCTTTGGAGGGTGGGAGGAAACTGGAGCTTCCCAGAGAAAACCCATGCAAGTCACGGGGAGAACAAACACCATGTAGTACCCATATTCAGGATTGAACCTGGGTCTCCGGCGCTGTAAGGCAGCAACTCTATCGCTGCACCACCATGCTGCCCATTTTGAGGATCTAAGAGTAAGTGTTTCTGACTCCAATAAACCCAATTTGGGGTTTTAAATTTCCTTTGCAGCATCTAAATCACAATATATAGAATGAAATATTTATTTCATTGTGAAATCATGTACAGATATCAAAGAGTACAGGAAATAGTGGATTAAGATCAAAGAATGAAACAGAATAATATAACATCATCGCTCCATGTATGTTTTTCAGAAAGACTTGAAGATTAAACTGCTCAGTACCAGTAAGATTGATAAACTAAATTTCAGTCATAGGGATTACAATAGCATACCTAAACTAAATCATAAGCACATGAAGGCTATGATATTTTATATTTTTATTAATGTGTATGTGTATGAAAAAAGGGGCATTTTGAAGGTGCAATAATAATTACTGCAATCTGGCTGGATTAAAAGGGTGAATTAAATATAAAGCTTATGTTGGTTTCATTGACATATATATTTTGTGTTATACGGAGGTAACACAGCATTTTCTTTGTTAAAAAGAGGATTTAACTGTGATGCAGCAACTGCTGGGACTGCTACCCAGGATTGATTTTTTGCAGAGGTGAAAGGTCTTGAGAGGAACAGAAGAGGCCATGAATATTTTTTATTTAAAGCTATTATCTGTCATGTTATTTTGAGAGAGAATTAATAAGCAACCCAATAAGCACATTGAGGAAAGTATTTGTTTTCTTCTTAACTTTATTTTTACTAACCATTTCTTGTGTGGCAGAGGTTATGGGGAGAAGGCAGGACAAGGGGGTTAGGAGGGAGAGATAGATCAGCCATGATTGAATGGCGGTGTAGACTTGATGAGCCAAATGGCCTATTTCTTTTCCATTTCCATTTTCATAATGGTATAGCATAATAGCATCATTAGCATTAAGGAAAACCTATCAGACGTAATGCATAACTTTGTTCTCAAGTATTTCTTGGGTAACAGTGATTTCCATTGTTGATTTAATTATTACACACAGTTTGATTTCAGGATGGGCAAATGGTCAATTATAGGGAAATAGTTTTGTTTTTTGTTTCATAGAAACATAGAAACATAGAAAATAGGTGCAGGAAGAGGCTATTCGTCCCTTCGAGCCAGCACCGCCATTCATTGTGATCATGGCTGATCGTCCCCTATCAATAACCCGTGCCTGCCTTCTCCCCATATCCCTTGACTCCACCAGCCCCTAGAGCTCTATCTAACTCTCTCTTAAATCCATCCAGTGATTTGGCCTCCACTGCCCTCTGTGGCAGGGAATCCCACAAATTCACAACTCTCTGGGTGAAAACATTTTTTCTCACCTCAGTCTTAAATGGCTTCCCCTTTATTCTAAGACTGTGGCCCCTGGTTCTGGACTCGTCCAACATTGGGAACATTTTTCCTGCATCTAGCTTGTCCAGTCCTTTTATAATTGTATATGTTTCTATAAGATATCCCCTCATCCTTCTAAACTCCGGTGAATACAAGCCTAGTCTTTTCAATCTTTCCTCATATGACAGTCCCGCCATCCCAGGGAACAATCTCGTGAACCTACGCTGCAATGCCTCAATCACAAGGATGTCCTTCCTCAAATTAGGAGACCAAAACTGTACACAATACTCCAGATGTGGTCTTACCAGAGCCCTATACAACTGCAGAAGAATCTCTCTACTCCCATACCGAAATCCTCTTGTTATGAAGGCCAACATTCCATTAGCTTTCTTCACTGTCTGCTGTACCTGCACACCAACTTTCAGTGACCGGTGTACAAGGACACCCAGATCTCGCTGTACCTCCCCCTTACCTAACCTAACCCCATTGAGATAATAAACTGCCCCCTTGTTTTTGCCACCAAAGTGGATAACCTCACATTTATCTACATTATATTGCATCTGCCACGCATCTGCCCACACACTCAACCTGTCCAGGTCACCCTGCAACCTCCTAACATCCCCTTCACAGTTCATACTGTTTCGTTTAGAGATACAGTGCGGACACAAACCCTTCGGCCCACCGAGTCCGCAACGACCTGTGATCCATGCACATTAGCACTATCCTTCACACACTGGGGACAATTTTCACTCGTACCAAGCCAATTAACCTACATCTGTACGTCTTTGGAGTGTGAGAGGAAACCGGAGATCTCGAAGAAAACCCACGCAGGTCACGGGGAGAAGGTACAAACTCCGTACAGACAGCACCCATTGTCGGGATCAAACTCGGGTCTCTGGCACAGCAAGCACTGTAAGGCAGCAACTCTACCGCTGTGCCACCGTGCCGCCGTTGAAGTTGAAGGAGATTGGAGTTGAAGGAGATATATTATGACATGGCAAGAGAAAAGTAGATTACTTTTAAATTAACACTCAAAGATTGAGAAATCAATTATCACTTTGCAAAACAAAAGAGTTCAAGACAAAATGAAGTCCAGGTAGAAAAGCCAAAATGTTTGTAAGAAAACAAACATGTACAAAAGTATTCTTTTTGTCAAGAATATAACAACAACAAAATCTGAGCATAATTAAAGCCAGCAATAAAAATGACAATATGGCATTAGAGAACAGGAGAGTGCACCGTTAGTGTGTGGTAAAAGATTATTTTATACTTGCAAAAGAAGTCAAGGGAATGACAAAAGATTGCTGGGATCCCTTTGAGACATTTGTCAGGGCAGGTTATCGTGGAACAGAAAGATATATCTGACCACTTAAAAAGATAATAGGCATCAGATTTCACATCTGAAGATGAAGCCGTGGCCTCATCGAATAGGTTTGTCATTAAAACTGCTGCATAAGAAGCACTGTATAAATGGTTGTAGCTAAAATGAAGGCACTTACAGTAAAAGTAAAAATGGTTCAGACAGTGCCATTAACCTTATACTATTTAGGAGAATAAGGGAACTTTACACGAGCCACGGGATTTTATTGTTTTGAATAACCCATCGAGTGTTAGATTGGTTCCCTGGAATTGGTTTGTATAGTTGTTTCATTTAGGAAAAGGAAGATATTAGATTTTGGAAATTATACCAAAATGATTGTGAATTTGACGGTTTTAGCTGTTGGAAGTGAGCATAATAAATTGGTTGCCCATTGGTGGTTGTCCAGAAGTTGAAGTGAACCATTCTTTGGTATTGTAGACAACTATTTCTCGCAGCAAAGGAGACTCATTTCTAACGTCAATTGAGCAACAAAAGAATCAGGAAATTCACCCTGAATTACAGTAAGAATATTACATGCACAGCTCCGGCAGCTGCTTGGAGATATCAAGGTGTCACACCATTGCCATAGTCTATCATGGGAAGGGTGTGAGATATTAAGGGACCTCTCTCCACACCAAACACAGAGCAGGTACCGAAAAAGATGGCCGAGAAATAGTGAAAACCTATGCAGAAGCGAGTGATGGTGGGGAAGCTGGAAGCATTTGTGTCTTCAGCATGTCTGATTATTCCCCACATACTCTCTAATCGTATGCACAGATCCAAGTTCCATGCTGCGAGGACACCATTGAAAGTAAGATTTAACCAATTTTAATTCATAGGTGTCATACGGCACAGAAATAGGCCCATTGGTCAAACTCATCCATGCTGACTGAGATACCCATCTAAGCTAGTCCCAATTCCTCATTTGACCTATATTCCCTTAAATCTTTCCTGTACCTGTCCAAATGTCTTTTAAACAATGTAATAGTACACGCTTCAACCACTTCCTTTGGCAGCTCATTCCATATATGTTTCAGGGTTTTCAAGGTCAGTTTATTGTCACATGTACCAGTTAAGGTACAGTGAAATTTGAGTTACCGTATAGCCATACTAAGTGAAAAGCAACAAGACACACAACCACATAAAAGTTAACATAAGCATCCACCACAGTGGATTCTACATTCCTCATTGTGATGGAAGCCAATAAGTTAAATCTTCTTCCTCTTTGATCTCCCGCGGTCGAGGGCAGTCAAACCATCCACAGTCGGGGCGATCAAAGCCCCCGTAGCCGACGATCGAAGCCTCCGTCGGGGTGATCGAAATTCCCGCCTTGGGGCGGTTGAAACTCTCTCCGCGGCATGCAGCTCCCGAATCGGCCTCTTCTTACCAGAGACTGCAGGCTTCACGATGTTAAAGTCAACAGGCCCCGTGGTTGGATCTTCGATTGCCAGCAAAGGGATCGCAAGCACCGCGATGTTAAAGTCCTGCAGACTCCCGCGGCTTGGAGTGCCCATCGGTCTCCAGGAAAGCCACCAACTCCACGCTGTTTGGCCGCAGTGGGGATGAAAAAATCAATACTATAGGGCATAGATTTAACTTGAGAGGGACAACGTTTAAAGGAGATGTGTGGGGCAAGGTTTTACACAGAGGACGGTGAATGCCTGGAATAGAGTTGCCGGGTGTGTTGGTGAAGCAGATACGTTAGTGGCATTTAAAAGGCTTTTGGATAAGCATATGGATAGGCAGTGAATGGAGGGATCTGGGTTATGTGTAGATAGATAAGTGATGGGCTTGACTTCATATTTCATGTATCATGTATCTTTGTGTTTTATGACTTGGCAGATCAATTTCACTCCTGGGATAAATAAAGTTGTATTGTATCGTATATTCGGTACAGACATTGTGGGCCTAGTCTTGCGCTGTACTATTCATTGTTCTGTGACAAGTAACAATTGACCAGTAATGAACCCTGAAGCACACCACAAGTCACAGATTCCAAGTCCAAAAACAACTCTTCATGACCACCCTACTATTTCCTTTTATTAAGCCAATTCTGTATCCAATTAGCTAGCTCACCATGGATCTCGTCTGATCGACACTCCACGCAGCCTACAATGTGCAAACCTAAGGGCCTGTCCCACTGCGGGGACCTAATTCGCGACTTTAGAAGAGTTTGCTTCATCAAGAAGCTTATTCAGATTCATATGGCATGACCCCCAACGCATAAATCCATGCTGACCAATCAACTGTCTTTGCATATTCCTCAGACATCCTCCATTAACTTTTCTGTCATAGACATTAGGTTTGCTGGTCTCTATTTCTCAGGTTTTTCTGTGCAGTCCTTTTTATACAAAGGCACAATTTTAACCACCCTCCAGTTTTCTGACATCTCACGCTTAGCTAATGGTGATGCATGTATTCTTAAGAAATTCCACCCTATCTAAGCCCACAGAACTATGGCAGACCCAGTCTACATTAGGAAAGTTAAAACAGAGAAATATTGGGACACGTTTATCATGAATCTCCTACTCTGACAACCCTATTATCTTTGCAAAACTCCGCAAACTTCCTGCTATTTGTTTCTCTAATTCCCATTTGACTATTTGGAAGCCTTCACATCAAAACTCTCAGAACTGTGGGAACAAGTCATTCTCGACCCAGGGAAACTGTCTAGGAAGAAAGCAAAGTTATTAACAGTAGTTCTTTCATAGAATTGATGATGATAATTTAGAGGGGCACAGTGGAGCAGTGGTAGTGTTGCTGCCTTACAATGCTAGATACCCGAGTTTGATCCTGACTATACATGCTGCCTGTAAAGAGTTTGTATGTTCTTCCTGTTACTGCATGAGCTTTCTCCGAATGCTTCAGTTTCCTCCCACCTCCAAAAATGTACAGGTTTGTAGATGAATTGGCTTCAGTACAAATTGTAAATTGTCCCTCGTGTACAGGATAGAGCTTATGTACGGATGATCACTGGTCGGCGTGGACTCGATGGGCTGAAGGACCTGTTTCCATGCTGTATATCAAAGTCGAAAGGATGTGCCTAGAATATTCATCCCCTGTCATTAGCACTAAAACATACAGTGCATACCCCATTGCCTCTGATGGTATTGTGCCTCCAAAGAATAAATTTTGGAGGCACAATACAATGCAATGATGTTGCTTTATAACACATAAGAACTACCCATCAAAAGAAATTACCTAGTAACATTATACTTTAGCCATAATGGTTTGTATCAGGAGATGCATAATTGTAGCAATTTCTTTATAGATATTGAATCAGCTGAATTTGTTTTATACTGCACACCAAGCTGGCTTTTTGTTGATATGCTGTGGAACAAAAAAAAACTAGTCTTTTTTGCAATTTTTTTCTGAACAAAAGTAGTGATTCTGCAAATCCTATTATTCTCACATTGCTAATAGTAGGAGTGGGGCCATTTGAGTCGAAGAAACTAGGTTTTGGCAGAATGAGCAGAGTGGCTTACTGTTGGATTCTTGGAATCTGACTACAGGACAAGTAAGGGAGAAGCAATGGGCAGGCAGCTCTGCTGAGGGGGGTTGAAAACCTTGGCTCCAGCAGCTCTGCCTTGTGATTTTCCAATAGGCCCTTTGCAAATATTGCATTAATTATTCTTTGAGGGATTTTTTTTCTCCTTTTAGATGATTGAATATCACCGCGGAAAATATAATCATGGATACTAAATGTGTAGGAAGGAACTGCAGATGCCGGTTTACACCAAAGATAGAAACAAAATGCTGGAGTAAATCAGCAGGACAGGCGGCATCTCTGGTTAGAAGGATTGGTGACGTTTCGGGGTTAAGTCCTGAAGAAGGGTCTCGACCTGAAACGTCACCCATTCCCTTCTATCCAGAGATGCTGCCAGTCCGCCGAGTTACTCCAGCGTTTTGTGTCTATCATGGATTTGAAAGTCCTCTGCTACTTTGATGGATAGTACATATAGGTGAAGCTAAATAATGGTTATTCATTTTATTCATATTTTATTTGCTTTATTTTTACATGGTTACTTTAAGAACTTTTATTTTCAACTTTAGTTACGGACAGTTATAAAGTGGATTTTAGTGAATACAACTGGTGGCCAGCAGTCCCAGTAAAATGATCAGCTTTACTCCCAGTATTTGTTATTCTGGAGATTCTTTCACATGACATGAATTACATAAGATCAGTTGCAATATTAAAAAAAAATCAAAACTTGCGAACAGCAAATTAGTTTATGTTCTTTATGTTAATGAATGCAAAAAAAATGAAACCCTTCAATTGCATCTGAGATTTACATCTCAATCCAAACTATGTACACAATCAAAATAATTTATAATAACAAATTCACATTAGCAGAGATTAAATGTTTGTTATTGCATTCCATCTCATCTTTCATCCACAGGATCCACAGTGACTTGATCCTTTGGATTCATTACTGGCTTACTCATAGAAATGAGAAGATGTGGTGGGAGGGTGTTATTCTGGCTGGAGGTTTTTGACAGGGATCTGTGTTGAGAATTCTGTTGGTAGTGATAGATATAAATGTAGTACTAGAAACTGCAGAATGCTGCTTTACAAAAAAAAGACACAAAGTGCTGGAGTACCTCAGTGAGTCAGATAGCATCTCCAGAGAATATGGATAGGCAATGTATCGGGTTGAGGCACTTCTTCGGACTGATTGTAGTGGGGGAACTGGAAGGGCTGGAGTTTAGGACAAAGCCTGGCAAGTGATAGGTGGATTCATGTTAGATACTGGGGGGGGGGTTGATTGGTAGATTGGTGGATGGCCAGATGGGAAGAAGATAAAAGGCTGTGAGATAAGGAGAGGAGTGAAATGTGAAGCCAGACTAATGGATATAGGTGGAAGGGGAAATGGGTTGTTTTAGTTATGCCCCTGTCCCACTTTGGAAACCTGAACCGGAAACCTCTTGTCACCTTGCCCCCCACCCAAGGTTTCCATGAGTCGCCAGACGTTTGGTCACTCACCTGGAAAGCCTCGACCGAAGAGTGAGCTGCATCTACTGACCAACCACACACTGCTACCGCGCGCGCGTGCGCGCGCACACACACACTCACACACACACACACACACACACACACACCCACACGCACACCACACGCACACGCACACGCACACGCACGCGCACGCGCACACACACGCACATGCACACGCACACGCACACGCACACACGCATCGCGAAGGTGGGGGCCATGGAGAACGGAGGAGTGCTGTCTGCGCAATGGAGAGGAAGGTAAACGGCTGCCACAGAGCACGGTAAGTCCTTTAGAGAGCGCGGGAGGGAAAGGGAGAGGGCGGGGAAGAGAGAAGGGGGGAGAAGGAGTGGAGACAGTTTTAAGAAGTTTAATAAAGTTAGCGGGCATGAGGTTCCCGGAGGTTTTGGTCACTCTCCCTAATGGTCGAAAGTGGTTTCCGTGTAGTCGAGGCTTCTTCTATGTTCCTGCGATAATTTCAACAAAATTAAAACCGGCCTTCGACTAAAAATAGGTTTTCCGTTTGGTCGGAGCCAGTGGAGTGGGGGTTGCTATTTACTTACAGGCAGTCGAAGGCAATCTCCTTTGCTGACCGCCCATTTTGATTGGCTCATTGGAGTTTTCAGCAAAGATCCCATAGGATCTTTGTTTTCAGGACCTGGAAGTCCGCCGGAAGGTAAAATGCCCGCTAACTTTATTAAACTTCTTAAAACTGTCTCCACTCCTTCTCCCCCCCCCCCCCCCGCCTTCTCTCCCCTTCTCTCTCCCCTTCTCTCTCCCCTTCTCTCTCCCCTTGTCTCTCCCCTTCTCTCTCCCCTTCTCTCTCCCCTTCTCTCTCCCCTTCTCTCCTCCTTCCCTTCTCTGTCCTTTCCCTTCTTCCCCTTCTCCCTCCCTCCCGTGCACTCTAAAGGACTTACCGTGCTCTGTGGCAGCCGCTTACCTTCTTCTTCATCGCGCAGACAGCGCTCCTCCGCGTCCCTGGCCCCCACCTTCGCGATGTGTTTGTGTGTGTGTGTGTGCGGTCGGTAGCAAAGATCCTGTAGGATCTTTGGTCAGTAGATGCAGCTCACGCTTCGGTCGAGGCTTTCCAGGCGAGTGACCAAAACCTCTGGCATCTCATGGAATCCTGGGGTGGGCCGCAAGGTCACCAGAAGTTTTAGATTCAGGTTTCCTAAGTGGACAGGGGCATCAGTTATCTAAAATTTTAGAATTCGATGTTCATATCATGCACATGAAGTGCTAAATTACTACGGCACGGTGTTTTTTTTTTAATGTAAATGTTGATAGGTTGGTTAGTAAGTTTGCAGACGTCATCAAAATTGGAGTTGCGGAGAGTGAGAAAGACTGTCAAAATATGCCGTGGATATTGATAAGCTACAGAATTGGGCGGAGAACTAGCAGACAGAAGTTACTGTGAGTAAGTGTCAAGTGTTGTGCTTTGGGAGGTGAATGTATGGAGAAGGTGTACAGATGATGGCAAAGCCAATAACAGCACGTACAGAGGGACCAAGTCCACAGCTCCCTGAAAGTGGCAACACAAGTAGATAGAGTGTTAAAGAAGCCACATGGCAGCTTGCCTTCATTGGGTGGAGCACTAAGTATAAGTCAGGGAGTAATGTTGCAGTTTTATAGAATTTTGGGTGAGGTTGCATTTAGAATATTGTGTGCCGTTATGTCACCATTACAGTATTGTTTGGAGAGGGTGCAGAAGAGGTTTGCCAAAATGATGCTCAGATTAGAGGGTATTTGCTATAATGAGAGATTAGACAAATTTGGATTACTTCAGCTGACAGGACATTCAAATTGTAGTTGAAGAAGGCAAAGTTTCTACTTTCAAAGTTTACATCTTAATTCCGTTATCAACATTGATCTGCTCTCTCCCAAGATAGTTTTTTTCTGATTTATTCTCTTCTTGTATCCCTCCCAAATGATCTTATTACATTAAGTTGCACATGGGTTACAGGTACAACTTCTTCATCTTCTGGGGTTAGTATTAGGGAGACTGGTATGGCATGGTGGTGCAGTGGTAGAGTTGTTGCCTTACAGCACCAGAGACCTGGGTTTGATCCTGACTACGGGTGCTTGTCTGTGACCCTGCATGGGTTTTCTCCAGGATCTCTAGTTTACTCGCACACTCCAAGGACGTACAGCTTTCTCGATTAATTGGCTTGGTATAATTTCAATTTGGCCCTAGCGTGTGTAGGATAGTGTAAGTGTGCGGCGATTGCTGGTTGGCGCAGACTCGGTGGGCCGAAGGGCCTGTTTCACGCTGTATCTCTAAACTAAACCAAACAAAGCGGTTCTGGATCATGCACATCTTTATTTCTTTATCATCTTGGATTTCCCACATACCCATATAATCTATCTGAAATACAGAGAGTATCTTATTCCACTTTATTTTCTGAAAATGATATGTCCATGCACAAAATGCCAGAGCTTCTGGATTATCTTTCCTGCTTGTTTCCGTCTTTGATGTCTGGTGTCCATTGTGGGACGACACTGCTGATGGTTTGATCATTTTTGCTTTTAATCTTGCTGAGGTCGTCTTCGCTTCTACAGGTAATCCACCTTCCACTGTCCACAGGATATTAGAAATAGAGAGTAAAGAATTAATTCTTGTCTGTAGGTTACACAAAGTGGCAGGGGAAGGATAGATTTGATCAGTGTAGATAAAATACTTTTCCTTAGTCTGAGGTTGTACTGGATTGGCTTAGAAGCAAATCAAGTGATAATATCTCCTGCCTTTCCTTTTAAGTATAGTTAAGAACTTCACATTTTGCATCCTTGACTTGGTGCACACATGTAGCTGTCATCTTGCATGAATTGACTGAAGTTGATGCATTCTGCAAGTGTAATTGTGGTTTCTCTGACACTAGGCAGGTGTTGCTCTTCACTGCTTGTGATCCTGACTGTGAACCAAAACCCATGAAGTTTGGATGATGGAGGGACTGAGCGTCCTTAACCATCTGGCATCATTATATCATCAAACATAGATGTTTTTTCTTGATGAAGTGGGTGAGGGGTGCTAATGGAAGTATGCAAAAGTCAACACACAATTGCCAATGGCTACACAACTTCGCATTCCATCTGATTAAGAGGAGTCAGGGTCTAATTTTGTGATATATGGACTATGAGGCACCTCTGATAATTTGCTTGTGCTAGTGCCATGCCAGCATATGGATCAGGTAAAAGATCTGCTGTATCGACTATTCGTATTTCTGATATTTTCTTGAGGAGACTTAATTGATTTGCAAAATTCAGAGATTTTGATGGAACATTGGGCAATTTCTGTTGTCCAGAGTCCCAAAGTAATAACACAGGAGATGGAGAGAATTTATTTTTACCCAGTGAGTAATAATCCACAAAGGTGGTGGATAAAGATTCATTCGTAACAATCAAAGGGGAATTGCATAAATACTCCAGTGGAAGTGGAAAAAAGAACTAGAGCTCCAGGGAAAGACTAGATTAATGAGAATTTCAAAGAGCTGGCACAAACACAATGGGCCAAATGATTTCCTTCTGTACAGTAATTCTGTGCATCTCAGTCTGAATCAGGAAAAAAAAAAAAATTGGAATTAAAAAAAATTCTAATTCCACCATGCAATGTTTTGTTCCTGTGATTATCGTAATTTTATTTGTAGGATGTGTGTATTCAATGGTGTGTGTATATTTATATTCATATTCATACCCTATCCTAATTGCCATTGAGAAATTGGCAGAATTGCCAGAGATGTTCTATGCGGAGTTATGATATTTCTTCAAATTTGCTGCTTTGTCCTTTTGTAATTCAGAAAACGTTAAACATTTATTTGAACGTGCATAATTTTCCATTAGGATATTGCAGTGGATGGTAGCAAAATTGTTGCGAGGCTTGCAATGGACTTCACTCGTAATCTGCGCTTCAGATAATTTTTTCCAACAAAACCTTTGTCTTTTTTCATTTGTTTCATCCAATTGTTGATTAATGGAAGTAATTATGTTTCTATTCGAACCTTGTTGTGAAGTTCCTATTTGAAAAGTAGACCTTTTGAAGTAGTTTTGCTCGGTCTGGCAAGCTCATATCCAAACATTTCCCTCTCAAAAAATATTTTGCCCTCGAGGCACATGGCCTTCTTCCAACAGTATCTCACAACAGTAGAAAGAATAAGGTTAACAAATAACCACCTCATTTAATAACCAGAACAATACGGTTTTATTAACCTTATTTTTTTGTTAACCTGATTCTGGCGTTGGACGTGTGCCACATGCTTCCAATAGTATCAGGTGAAAACTCAACCTATCCCCCATGTAAACCATTTAAAACACCTACATATATTTCCTTGTTTTAAGAGTATAGTAATAATTAATTGATAATTGACTGGATTGTCCATTACATACACCAAACTAATGCCTGAAGTGGCAGAAGTGACAAAACTTAAGTCAAATAATAGTGGAACATTCTGAACTAATTCTACAAACCTTGATATTTGATAGAAGCTACAGCTACAATTATATAAAACCATTGTTACGAGGAAGTGCATGCCACCATCTTGTCATTTCATGAAAACTAATGGCCGTAAAGAATGATTCTATTTAAGATGTTGTTGTTCAACTCTTCTATCAATACCCTAATTTACAGTTCACACGGTGGAGCAGCATTAATTTGTGGAAAAGCCAGGGCTTTCACACAGTTTCATCATGGTGATAAAGTATACAGCACTTTCATTCTTTCCTTTCCTAAGGAAGAGGTACTGAACAAATGCGTGAGGTTTAAGAACCCATATTCCCAACCCTCTCCTGAACAATTGCAGCTTTTCCTTTCTTTTCTCCCCAACCATTTTCAGGTTGATGTCCCTATCTGATCATGGTTAAATTGATGTACTTTGCACAAATAATTATGAGAAAAAATTTGGAGGTAAAAAATAATACTCTCAGCACCATCCATATGTTTGAATATTTTCAAGACACTATAACCAGATTTTTATTCCTCCCTACAGCCTTATTTGGATTTAATTTTACAATGAAATGCAATGACGTTGATGCTCTGTTTAAAAAAACCTGAGATTGTTGCTCGCACAAAAATAAATGATGCTATGAAAAGATAGCATGATGTAAAAGAAAGTAACACTGAGAGTTAACTTCACATTAAGTCCCATCCCTAGGGATTTAGACGCTGGAGGTCTTGGTGAAATGGTTAATTAACACCAAACAGATGGGGCCAGATAATCTTGAGCATTTCGGCAGTAATCGTTCCTGCCTGTTTTTAATTCATATTGCCATGTTCAAGCGGTTTAATTTTTTTTCTTACTTTATTGCCTTTAAGTTGACCCTATTCTCTATTCAGATCACATGGCAGGCATTCTCACAGCATTGGGACATGGGCGTAACTGCCTCTCAGATCATGGTACCTGCAAGAGAAAAACATTTTAATCTTGGAACAATAAGAATGTTGCATGCATGTATGACCCCTGACTGCAGTGAACTTTTGCTCACCTTGTTTTTTGGAATGGATGACCTGATTAAGGACAGGGTGAAAAAGTTCTTCATCCATTCACCCAGCAAGCATGACCCCTCCACATTAATCATAATGTCAATTGAGCATGTCCCACTCTTTCTTTGAAGAATTGGAATACATTAGTCCATACACTCCATGCTTTTACTGTGCTTATTTAAGATATATGCATTTGTTATACCAATATCCAAAACCATAGGACAAGTAATTGCACTGAACTGGAGGGCATCTTCTCAATTATAGTTCTTAAAATTAAACTTCGTCTTTGATTTATTCAGACATACCTTCTCAGTTTCTTTGGGACATGAAGACCTTGGGACTTCTCTGTGTCTTGTGTCTACCTGTGAAGACATTGGGACTGCTCCCAATCAAGAGTTGTACTTTTGACAGAAGTGTTGTAGAAGTCCTGGAATCTCAATGAACCAGAAATGTTTCACAAGGAACTCCAATAACAAAATGGATCAAAGCAATCTCCTAAATGAAATATATAGCAGAAATATGTCCAGGGAATATTTCACACTAGGAATAGAACCCACCCAAGTTTTCACCGTTTGATTTTTGCACCATCAAACTTTGATGGAAACATGTTGCCATAGTTTGGAAGGGAGGAACTTCCTGTAACAATCCAATTTGAAGTCTATAGAGGGTTGTCCTTTATACAGTTTTCATCTCTCTCCCAAGGCAGAAGAATCAATGGGCAGAGGGGGCAGCACGGTGGCGCAGCAATGGAGTTGCTGCCTTATAGTGCCAGAGTCATGGGTTCGATCCTGACCATGGGTGCTGTCTGTACGGAGTTTATACGTTCTCCCCATGACCACATGCTTTTTCCCAGGGTGCTCCGGTTCTCATTCACCCTCCAAAGATGTACAGGTTTGGAGGTTAATTGGCTTTGGTAAAGATTATAAATTATCCATTGTGTGTAGGATAGTGCTAGTGTACTGAGACCGCTGGTCGGCGTGGACTCAGTGGGCCGAAGGACTTGTTTCCACGTTGTATATCTAAATTAAACTAAACTAAAACTAAAGGGCATAGTGTTTTCACAAAGAGGGTGGTGGGTATATGAGCTGCCAGAGGAAGTAGTTGAGTCAGAAACAATATCAGCATTTAAAAAAACATTTGTACATGTACATGGATAGGAAAGGATTAGAGGGAAATGAGCCAACTGTGGACCAGCTGCCATAAGATGGGGCATCTTGATCAACGCAAACGAGTTGAGTCTATTTCTGTGCTGTATGACTCCACAAGCACAAAAGCAGCCTTGAGTCTGCAATCTATGTTTCGTTTTTAATTTTAGTTTTAGAGCTATAGTGCGGAAACAGTCCCTTCGGCCCACTGAGTCCTCACCGACCAGCAATCCTTGCACACTAAAGGGCCTGTCCCACTTACGTGATTTTTTGGCGACTTGCCAGCACCCGTCATAGTCACAGCAGGTTGCCGAAAATTTTCAACATGTTGAAAATCCAGCGCCGACCAGAAAAAGGTACGACTCTTTGGGCGACTACTCACCACCAAACAGGTGTCACCCCGCGACATGTCCAAATGCGCCGTTATTACTTCTTTAATAATTGATTCCAGCATCATCGCCACCACCGATGTCAGGCTAATTCCCCGTTTTCTCTCTCGCTCCTTTCTTGAAAAGTGGGATAACATTAGCTACCCTCCAATCCACAGGACTGATCCGGAATCTATAGAACATTGGAAAATGATCACCAATGCTTCCACGATGTCTAGAACCACCTCCTTGAGTACCATGGGATGCAGATCATCAGGCCCTGGGGATTTATCAGCCTTCAATCCTATCAGTCTACCCAATACTATTTTTCTCATAATACAAATTTCTTACAGTTCCTCTGTCTCCCGAGATCCTCTGTCCTCCAGTACATCTGGGAGATTGTTTATGTCTTCCTTAGTGAAGACAGAACCAAAGTACCTGTACAACTCTTCTGCCATTTCCTTGTTCCCCATAATAATTTCACCTGTTTCTGCCTTCAAGGGACCCACATTTGTCTTTACTAATCTTTTTCTCTTAATATACCTATAGACGCCTTTACTATCCCGCTATATATTCTTGACCAGCTTACCCTTGTACTTCATCTTTTCACCCCGTATTGCCATTTTTGTTACTTTCTGGTGTCCTTTGAAAGTTTCCTAATCATCTGGCTTCCTGCTACTCTTTGCTATGTCATACATCTTTTCTTTTAGTTTTAGTCCAATCCTAACTTCCCTTGTCAGCCACGGTTGCCTCCTACTCCCCTTAGAATCTTTCTTCCTCTTTGGAATGAAATGATCCTGCGTCTTCCGGATTATGCCCAGAAATTCCTGCCATTGCTGTTCCACGGTCAATCCTGCTAGGATCCTTTTCAAGTCGACCTTGGCCAGCTACCCTCTCATGCCTTCATAGTCCCCTTTGTTCAACTGCATCACTGACACTTCCGATTTAAACTTCTCCCTCTCAAATTGAAGATTAAAACATATTATGGTCACTACCTCCTAGAGGTTCCTTTACCTTGAGTTCCCTTATTAAATCTGGTTCATTAGACAACACTAAATCCATAATTGCCTTCTCTCTGGTAGGCTCCAGTACAATCTGTTCTCAGAATCCATCTCGGAGGCACTCCACAAACTCCCTTTCTTGGGGTCCAGATCCAACCTGATTTTTCCCAGTCCATCTGCATATTGAAATCTCCCATAACCACAGTGGCATTACCTTTGTTACATGCCAATTTTAACTCCTGCTGCAACTTGCACCTTATATTCAGGCTACTGTTTGAGGGCCTGTAGATAACTCCCTCAATAGTGTCTTCTAACCTTTACAATTCCTCAATTCTATCCACAATTCTATCCACTTGTATAATGTGCTCTTTCCCTTCATAGGCATCAGTGATTGTATGAAATGGAACATCAGTCACCTCTTACCTTTACAATTCCTCAATTCAATCCACAGCAACGCTACATCATCAGTCCCTACAAGGGACTGAATTTCATCCCTCACCAACAGAGCTACCCCACCTCCCCTGCCCACCTGCCTGTCCTTTCTATAGGACGTAAAACCCTGAATATTCAGTTCCCAGTCCCGATCCTCCTGCAGCCATGTCTCTGTAATCCCCACAATGTCATATCTACCAAGCTCTAACTGAGCCTCAAGCTCATCCACTTTACTTCTTATACTTCGCGCATTCATATATAATACTTTTAATCCATTACTCACCTCACCTTTCTCATTGATTCCTATTTCACTTGGTCATACTCTCCTATTCCTTTGTGAACTTTCTGCCCCGTTAATTCTGGTGTCTTTCTTAACTTTTCACATGCTCTCTTTCCCTTTAACTCCATCCTTGTATTTCCAGTTTGTCTCTCCCTCCCCACTATTTAGTTTAAACCCACCCATGCAGCAGTGGCAAACCTGCCTGCCAGAATTCTGGTCCCCTACCTGTTAAGGTGCAATCCGTCCCTTTTGTACAATTCATCCTTACCCCAAAACCGATCCCAGCGGTCTAAGAATATAAATCCCTGCCCCCTGCACAAGCTCCTCAGCCACACATTTGGATCCCTTATCTCTCTGTTCCTGCCCTCACCAGCACGAGGAACTGGAAGCAAACCGGAGATAACCATCCTTCACGTCTTGCTTTTCAGTCTTCTTCTGAGCTCTCTAAAGTCACGCCGCAGAACCTCCTTCCCCTTCTTCCTGACATCATTTGTGCCGATATGCACTACCACTTCCGGCTGCTCACCTTCACCCTTGAGGATGCCCTGCAACAGGTCCGTGACGTCCTGGATCCTGGCACCAGGGAGGCAACACACCATCCTTGAATCCCGCCTGTTGCCGCAGAAACCCCTATCTGTATCTCTCACTATGAAGTCCCCTACTACCACGGCTCTGCCTGACGCCTGTCTCTTCGGCTTTGCTTCAGCACCAGGTTTCGACTCACAGACCTGTCCGCCGCTCAGACTGGCAGTGTCTTCTGTCCCGACAGCTTCCAAGAGGGTGAACCTGTTTTCAATAGGTACATCCCCTGTGGTCTCCTGTACTCCAAGCTTCCCTCCCCTTCCTCATCGTCACCCACCTTTTCTCTTTCGGTGCCTTCAGTGTAACGATCTCGTTTTAGGTCCTGTCCAGGAAGCTCCCGTTTTCCCGGATGATCCTGAGGTCATCCGTTTGCCTCTCCAGTGCCCAAACACGGTCGTTCAGGAGCTGAACCTGGACACACTTTCCACAGTAGTAGCAGTCAGAGGCATCAGCAGTGTCCTCACCTCCCACATCCTGCAAGCATCACACTGAATCATTTCTTCACTGCATCTCACCCTCTCCAACTTTTGGCGTAGACTCCTCCCTCAGCCTCCTCGCCGAAGACTCTCGAGCCAAAGACTCGCACTTTTCTCACAAGTCACTTCCCTCGACAAGTCCGCTCCCCTAGAGCAAACCTTGCTTATATTAGCTGATAAATTGACAAATGCACTAATTAGCTAACTTACCGAATTATAATTAAATTTCTCAGCCAATTCCCGCACCCAATCCTTCACCTGCTGCTCCTCTGCCGACCTTGAAGGCATGTGTTGCAGGCTGGCCCCGACCGGTTTTTAAATCACCCACTCCTGGAAAAACACTGAAAAACTCCCCAAGAGATTACCTTCTCAGCCAATCCCCTATGACAGAAGGATTGGAGGTTGGCCTGTGAAATACGAAATGAAAATATTCAAATAAATAGGTTTGTTTTGGTCATTTTCACAATGTCAAATGAGATTGACGGCTGAGTGAGCTCTCCACTGAATCCCACCTGAGATAGATTCAGATTCTGATTCACATTTATTGTCACATGCACTAATTAAGGTACAGTGATATTTGAGTCACCATGCAGCCATACAATTCTTCTTCTTTTTACATATGGCGTGCACAGCCTAAAGTTGTAGGACAACTTGTTCTATTTGATCTTCTTTGATTGTGCACGCCGGGTTGATTGCATTTGTTGAAACAGGGCGGACAACGTGAAGGTTGCAATCTTCCACCCCAGCCATACAATTAAAAGAACACAACACAATTAATAAAAGAATGATAGAACTTAACATAAACATCCACCGCAGTGATCACTGTGATGGATGGCAATAAAGTTCAGTCAGTCTTCCTCCTTTTGTACACCCGTGTTTGAGGCCTCGACGCTCCATAGTCACCGCTACGGACGGCCCGATGTACAAGCCCTCTATTCGGGATGGTGGAAACTCCGATGTCAGGACGGATGGAACACACTTCGCGGCTTGGAGTGCCTGAATCGACCACTTTCTTACCGGAGGCCGCGGCTTCTCGATGTTATAGGCAGCAGGCAGGCCAGCGGTCGGAGCTCTTCTCCGGCGATCCCCAGCAAGGGATCCCTGGCTCCAGGATGGTAAAGTCTACTCCACGCCCGCTGCTAGAAGCTCCGCACACCGCGGCTTCACGATGTTAAAGTCATTTACATACATTTAGACATACTAAAAAAATTTAAAAATCGAAATGACTGACAAACTGCTGGCGAGGCTTCTTAACTCTTTTCTCATTCTGGAGTTATACCTGGCACTTAGGACAATGATTGTTGGAAGCAAATGTTATTATTCCCAAAATGGCATTCCTGTTGACCCTTTGGACAACTATCTGTTTGCAACCATCTTCAGTTGTTTCGGAATGAAATTTTCTCATTCATTAGCACAATTAAATTGTTACCCTTAACCAAACGCTCAAAGGGTCAGCCATCTCAATGTCAGTATTAGTGGAGCAGCTCGGAAGTTGGGAAAGATGTGATTGAGCCAGAGAGGGCACAGAAAAGATTCATAGGGCTATTGCCTGGAATGGTGGGCTTGAGTTCTAAGAAATTGGATATGCCAGCTTTCCCCTGTATCAAAGCAGACTGAGCGGTGATGTGATAAAGGTATTTTGAATCATACATAGAATAATAAGATATATAGAATAATCTAGGGAGGCGCAGTGGAGCAGTGGGAGAGTTGCTGCCTTACAGCACCAGAGACTTGGGTTCGATCCTGACCAACGGGCGTGTTTGTATGGAGTTTGTACGTTCTCCCTGTGACTGCATGGGTTTTCTCCGGGTGCTCCAGGTTTCCTCCCACATTCCAAAGACGTAAAGGTTTGTAGGCTGATTGGCTTCTGAGAATTGTAAAAAAAATGGCCGTAGTGTGTATAGGATAGTGCGAGTATGCAGGGTGATCGGTGGTCGGCATGGATTTGGTGGGCCGAAGGGCCTGTCTCTGCGCTGTATCTCTAAACTAAATTGGGTGGATAGACAGAGGCTGTTTCCCATAGGAAGGTGATCTAAACTAAGGCATGGGTTTGTGAGAGGGCATAAGCACAGCGGGCAGAGGGGCTTGCTTCTGTGTTACACAACTCTTTGACTCTAGTGCATTTACGAAGCCATTAGAAAGTTCATCCATTCATGAGTAATGATTTGATTCTGCGAGAAAGTAAAACAAGAAGTACATTTATTGATTAAACTATTGCAAGCTATCTCAATGCAATGAGTCATTGACATTGAATTTTAAAAATATATAATTGAAATTGCTATTTCATCAAAATAAGGTGAGACAATATTAAAAATATACATCTCCTTTAAAAGGTCTGGAGCATTTGATTATAATTTTGTTCAGGCTGGATATTGTGCTTTTTAAAACCTAAACCAGATTATGACAAAGTCAACCTCAGCAGTCCTGTCGGAAATGAAACTTACTATAAGATTAATCTGTCTGGATACATCAATGGATTAGGAATTGGAATTATTTTCCATATGTCTTGATGATAGTGAATACACTGTTAAAGATGAACCCGATTACCAAGTGTTGTGCTTGGCTACAGCCATTGCGATTTCCGTAAATTATATTAGTTTTACTGCAGCTGTTTTCTCAGCCCATACATGTATCCACATCTGGGTTCCCAATGCTTAATTTTAAATTCAAGTATTTTATCTTCCTTGGTTTCATTGCACTAACCTAAAACTTAGAGAGCCCTCAACGCAGATGACAGAATGTACTTATCTATCAAAGTACTTATTTATTTATCATGCATTTATTTACATGCCAAGAGGATCACGCAGCATCTGCACAACATTGTCCATATTATTTTAATATTGAGGCAATATCAAGATTAAGCTCACTGTCATAGTAAATTATCCCAGTGTGTATTACAAATTATCTTCCAACTGTGCTTTCCTTCAAGACAGATTCCCTCACGGTCCCCACCCCCAAGGTTATCTTTCATATCCCATGCTCATTTGTGCCCAAATTAGTTATCTGGTGCCAGATCTAAGAATCTGTCAAGATTTGAGCAATTTATCAGCAGGATTCTGAAAATGTATCCAGATTCATCTGGACACAGCATTTGACTTTAGCTCAAGAATCACCCTGAAAATGTTATAAATTTAGATGCCGATGTTATGAATGGTGTTTCTAGCATTTTAGTATATATATATTTCCAGATATTCTATAGATTGTTTCTTTCCATGATGGATGACTATAAATCTGGACCGGAAATCTAAGCTTATCTGAAACTCTCAACTTCTGCAGAGTCAGGCTAAAATCGAGCTATGCTGCTTTGGGAATAATGATTTCCTATAGAAATGCGCATCTTCTAAGATATCTGAGTAGAAGAGAGACTTGGCAATGAGCCAGGTTTCCACTGTTCCTATTGATTATGAAGGTTAATTTAGCAGTTTGAATATGGACATACGATCAATTGGCTTATGTTATTTTTTTGAATGAAATTGTGTCCAAAATAAGGCCAACGTTCCCATTAGAAACATAGAAACATAGAAAATAGGTGCAGGAGGAGGCCCTTCGAGCCAGCACCGCCGTTCATTGTGACCATGGCTGATCATCCACAATCAATAACCCGTGCCTGCCTTCTCCCCATATCCCTTGATTCAGCTCGCCCTAGAGCTCTATCTAGCTCACTTTTAAATGCATCCAGTGAATTGGCCTCCACTGCCTCAATTCTCTCCAGGCAGAGAATTCCACAAATTCACAGCTCTCTGGGTGGAAAAGTCTTTCTCATCTCAGTTTTAAATGCCCCCCCCCCCTTTATTCTTAGACTGTGGCCCCTGGTTCTGGACTCCCCCAACATTGGGAACATTTTTCCTGCATCTAGCTTGTCCAGTCCTTTTATAATTTTATATGTTTCTATAAGATCCCCTCATCCTTCTAAATTCCAGTGAATACAAGCCCAGTCGTTCCATTCTTTCCTCATATGACAGTCCCGCCAATCCGGGGATTAACCTCGTGAACCTACGCTGCACTCCCTCAATAGCAAGAATGACCTTCCTCAAGTTAGGAGACCAAAACTGCACATAATACTCCAGATGTGGTCTCATCAGGGCCCTGTACAACTGCGGAAGGACCTCTTTACCCCAACATGCCATTAGCTTTCTTCACTGCCTGCTGTACTTGCATGTTTGCTTTCAGTGACTGGTGTACAAGGACACCCAGGTCTCATTGCACTTCCATTTTTCCTAATCTGACACCAAAGTGGATAACCTCACCTTTATCTATATTATACTGCAACTGCCATGCATCTTCCCATTCGCTCAACCTGTCCAAGTCACCCAGCAACCTCCTAGCATCCTCTTCGTAGTTCACACTGCCACCCAGCTTTGTGTCATCTGCAAATTTGCTAGTGTTACTTTTAATTCCATCATCGAAATATATATTGTAAATAGTTGGAGCCTCAGCACCGAGCCTTGCAGCACTCCACTCGCCACTGCCTGCCATTCTGACAGGAACCCGTTTATTCCTACGCTTTGTTTCCTGTCTGGCAACCAATTCTCTATCCATGTCAATACCCTACCCCCAATACCATGTGCTCTAATTTTGCCCACTAATCTCCTGTGGAACCTTATCAAAGGCTTTCTGAAAGTCCAGAGACACCACATCCACTGGCTCACCTTCATCTTGTCACATCTTGTCATTTTTTTACTTGTCACATCCTCACAAAATTCCAGAAGATTAGTCAAGCAGGATTTCTCCTTCATAAAGCCATGCTGACTTGGACAAATCCTTTTACTGTTATCCAAATGCGCCGTTATTATTTCTTTAATAATTGACTCCAGCATCTTTCCCGCCACCGATGTCAGGCTAACTGGTCTGTAATTCCTCGTTTTCTCTCTCGCTCTTTTCTTGAAAAGTGGGATTACATTAACTACCCTCCAATCCACAGGAACTGATCCTGAATCTATAGAACATTGGAAAATTATCACCAATGAGTCCACTATTTCTAGAGCCACCTCATTGAGTACAATGGGAAACCATCAGGCCCTGGGGATTTATCAGCCATCAGTCCCATCAGTCTACCCAATACTATTTATTGCCTAATGCAAATCTCTTTCAGTTCCTCTGTCTCCCTAGATCCTCTGTCCTCCAGTACATCTGCGAGATTGTTTGTGTCTTCCTTAGTGACAGAACCAAAGTACCTGTTCAACTCTTCTGCCATTTCCTTGTTCCCCATAATAATTTCACCTGTTTCTGCCTTCAAGGGACCCACATTTGGCTTTGCTAATCGTTTTCTCTTAACATACCTAAAGAAGCTTTTACTATCCTTCTTTATATTCCTGGCCAGCTTACCCTCATACTTTTTCACCCCGTATTGCCCTTTTTGTTACCTTCTGTTACTCCCCTTAGAATCTTTCTTCCTTTTTGGAATGAAATGATCCTGCACCTTCTGGATTATGCCCAGAAATTCCTGCCATTGCTGTTCCACCGTCATCCCTGCCACGATCCTTTTCCAGTCGACCTTGGCCACCGCCTTTCTCATGCCTTCATAGTCCCATTTGTTCAACTGCAACACGGACACTTCTGATTTAACCTTGTCCCTCTCAAATTGCGGATTAAAACATATCATATTATGGTCACTACCTCCTAGCGGTTCCTTTACCTTGAGTTCCCTTATTAAATCTGGTTCATTAGAAAACACTAAATCCATAATTGCCTTCTCTCTGGTAGACTCCAGTATAAGCTGCTCTAAGCTGCTCTAATCCATCTCGGAGGCACTCTACAAACTCCCTTTCTTGGGGTCCAGAACCAACCTGATTTTCCCAGTCTACGTGCATGTTAAAATCTCCCATAACCACAGTGGCATTACCTCAGTTACATGCCAATTTTAACTCCTGCTGCAACTTGCACCCTATATCTAGGCTACTGTTTGGGGGCCTGTAGATCTCCCATTAGTGTCTTCGTACCTTTACAACTCCTCAATTTTATCCACAATTCTATCAACTTGTCTAATGTGCTCTTTCCCTTCATACGCATCAGTGATTGTATGAAATGGAACATCAGTCACCTTAACCTAGGAACCACAGAAACAGATCATCAGACATTAAAATGCCTATTTTCTTTCTGCAGTGAAGGTTAGAATAATTTACTTTTTTTAAAGACTTTGAATGTGTAATTTATTCATTAAAATAATTAATTGGAATTTTTTTATGGAATTTTTTTTTAATGGTGAACCAGTATAATTGGTATTTAAATGGCTCCATATTTTCATTTTCATTTTTGAGACTGTGAAACCGAGTTGGTGAAGAAGAATTTAAATGCTGGATGTCATGAAGGTTGAATGAAACAAGCAATGAGATAATTTTGACTGTACTATATCACTGCTTGTTGCAGTAGTTTGATACACAAACAATAAATACATTGGAGTCAATTTCTATAAAGTGACATTTGGATTACTGCAGGAGAATGTAGAGAAATTGGTATTTCAAAAGGGTGATACAATCTTAAAAGTGTCAACAGTGAAATATATTTTATTGTTGCTTTGCTTCTTTCCATTATTACTTGTCAATAGTTGTCTGATGATCTGTTTCTGTTGTTCCTAGGTCGAGGTGACTGATGTTCCATTTCATACAATCACTGATGCGTATGAAGGGAAAGAGCACATTATACAAGTCGCTGCTAAGGACAGTGAGATTGGGACCTGGAGTGAATGGAGTAAGGCTGTACACGCAACACCGTGGACTGCATTGGCATCAGATTACAAGCCTGAAGAAAATATTAACAATGGTATGCCCTAATATAGAAGTTCAGTTTTTTTTCCAATTTAAATCCATTACAACCCTGAAAGTCTTCCCAAGCTAAAGGATGAAAAACATGGTTGACCAAGTTTTTTAAATTATCCTTTTATTGAGGTCGGGAGAATTTGTCCAAGTGCAATCTGTCATGCACTTACATGTAAATTGTCATTCACAAACAATATATTGTTTACATGTTTGTGCAAATATGTGTTTCTATTTTTGAGACCTGGCTTTGAATTTACCATGCAGCAATTTTTAATAATTAGTTTTCCTCTGAGGGTGCTGAGGTCTGCTATCATTCTGTTCAAATAACATGTGGGTCCATTTTTATTGTTGCCAACTTTTGCATTTACCCCTTTTTCGTTGGCTGGTCATTGATTGGTTTTCAACCTCCATCGCTTTGCTTAAGCTATTACTGCTCATTATGAGTCGAGACATTGAAAACCAATAAATTACTAAGCACTGCAGTACACCATAATGGATCACACTTTAACCTAGTATTCACATTCACTCTTGCCTGGTAGAAGCCTCTTTGTCAAACCCCCTCACCTGACATCAGTCTGAAGAAGGGTCTTGACACGACACGTCGCCCCTTCCTTCTCTCCAGAGTTGCTGTCTGTCCCACTGAGTTACTCCCGCATTTTGTGTCTACCATTAAAATACTAACAAATGTTCTCAGTCTGGCAATGGTAGAATGACTGGAGCCAGTCAGGGAACCGTGTCAGCTCTCGCTTTGATGATGCTTAGAATTGCCAACACATAGACGGAACTTCAAAATTTTGCATGTTGTACTGCCACGCTACCTTATGGTTCTACCATAAAACCATGCCAATGATAACTAGCTGTTAAAGGCGATATGTCATGTTACTCAGGCAGTCTATGTCATTCCCCTATGACAACTTCCTCAATGCCAAATTCTGGTTAATAACAAAATATATGAAAATAGATATCTTAGATCTAAGAAGAGGACAGAGACTGAAAAGATTTTAAGGAGTAAATTTGACAGACCATATTCCGAGTGTAGAATTTTGATTATAACCCACGTTGTAGAAATGATTTAATGATATCATAACTTTTTCTCAATTCCTTAAATCAAGCAAACCTGCATGCAAGGAGAAAAAGAAAAGAAAGCATGAATTTATATAGTAGACTCAAAATGCTGCAGTAACTCAGCGGGACAGGCAGCATCTCTGGAGAGAAGGAATAGTGTTCCATCTCTCCAGAGATGCTGCCTGTCCCGCTGAGTTACTCCGGCATTTTGTGTCTATCTTCAATTTAAACCAGCATCTGCAGTTCCTTCCTACTCATGAATTTACACAATGTCTAGTCGCATCCTTCAGAAATATTTCAAAAGTACCTGATGTACTTTGAAACGCAACGTATAATAAGTATTAATTAATCTCCCAAAATTGTGCCGCAAATTGTGACTGGAACACTCTGTTTTTGTTTAAATATTACCTCTGGATCTTTAATATTCACAAGAAGAGAGGGTACAGCAAGTGGGGAACCTTTTGGCTGTGTAGCATTCTACCAATGCTTCCTTGCCCTGGATTAAGACTTGAATTCATTGGGGTGAAATCTGTCTTTGGTTGCCAATGCTAAACACATGACGATTGAAGTTAATGGAAGCGAATGTTTAACTAATACTTGCGCACAAGTTTAGCATTACCAAACAATGATACATTCATGCCCATGACTGCTTGACTGTGTTGCAAATAAAAAACAACAAAGCCTCAGCAAATGTAAAGTATTGATGTACAATAATATAAACTCAATGACTGATAAATCCTTTGTTACTTCAACAGTTTCAGACATCTTAACCAGTACAACCCCAAGCGTTAGTGCCAACCGACAAAACAACTCTCCGAAAGTGGAATTGTCCATGATCTTGTTCCTCGGCATGTTCATGGTTTTATTTATCTGGTAAGATGCACAAATTCTTAATTTTATCAACTACATTTTGTACAGGAGTTGAATGAATGAATACGTTTATTGGCCCAGTCATCACATACAAGGAATTTGCCTTGGTGCTCGCCTAAATGAAAGTATTGAATAATATTTTTGATTATTTTGATTTATCGAATGTCCAATTATGACATAAATTATGGGTAAATTTAATTAATTAGTTCCATTGGCATAACGCTGACATTTGGAAATTGGAGAGCTCAGGTAAGCTCAGCAAGCATTTTCATTTTCTATGATAATTGACACAGGGCAGTGCAGCGGTAGAGTTGCTGCCTTACAGCGCTTGCAGCACCGGAGACCGGGGTTCGATCACGACTACGGTGCTGTCTGTACAGAGTTTGTACATTCTCCCCATGACCGTTTGGGTTTTCTCCGAGATCTTCGGTTTCCTCCCACACTCTAAAGACGTACAGCTTTGTAGGTTGATTGGCTTGGTATAAATGTAAATTGTCCCTTGTGTTTGTAGGATAGTGTTAATGTGCAGGGATTACTGGTTGGTGCGGACTCGGTGGTGCGAAGGGCCTGTATCTCTAATAAAAAATCAGATGGGCACAAATCCAGAGCATGAATATCTTCTGTTTTAGTTCTCACTGTAAGGTCCTATCTGTGACTTTAGAGATTTGGCCTTTACCTTACTGATCTCCTGTGAGCAATAAATCTGAACTGAATGACATGTTCGTAAAGTAAATATCCTGAAGCAATACGAAGCTCTCATTTGACGGCAGAAACAACCTGCATAACAAAATAAGCTCCTTAAAGGCCTGTCCCACTTAGGCGATTTTTTTGGCGACTGCCGGCACAGTCGTAGCAAAAGCAGCAACTTGACCCCCCTGCGACAATATCTACGACAAGCTACGACAACCTACCACCTAGTCGACATCAAGCTACGGCAAGCTACCGACAACCGGCGACCCACTATGACGTCCACCTACAACCACACCTACGACAACCTACGACCATCAACAGGCGACAACCTACGACAAGCAACGACCCTGTCGGCAACAACTGAAGACAATTCAGACACCGGTACCTGACAACTAACGTCACCTGGCGACAACCTACGTTATCCTGACGACAACCTATGATAGCACCTACGACAGGAGAAGACCAGCTACGTCAAGCCCACAGTCGCCGAACAGTTTTGAGCATTTCAAAATCCAGCGGCGACCAGAAAAATGTTACAACTCTTTAGGCGACTTGAGGAGACTACTCACGACCATACAGGCGTCACCCCGTGACCATGTGGCGACAGCCTAGTCGCCTGTAGTTGCTGAAAAAATCACCTAAGTGGGACAGGAGCTTTAGTATACTACAAAGGGATGACATCCAAAAAGATTAATGTCGGAGAAAATTGCATCTATATGCCAGCTCTGGCCAAGTTGTATTTCTGCACATATCATAATCAACTTCCATCGTGACTTAAAGCAAACTTCTGAGCTTGAAGTTATTTTTCTGTTGCTTCTGTTGCTGTAGAAACAGTTGTGCAATTACTTATTGATGAAAAAATTGCAGTGTGTTTGTGGTTTTTGTCATGATGTGATCTC
>CM075977.1:366732206-366798835 GCA_038087875.1 Malacoraja senta
AAAAGGAGAACCCCCTTCTCCATCCTGCTGTGTACTTGGAATGGAAATGTCCATCTACCTGTTGCCTTAGGCTATCTTATCTGACAATAGAACCAGTTAATATAAATGTGAAAAAAAATGTTTTCATATTGTAGATGTTACCACTGATGCAGAGCTGGATGAGTCAGTCGAACCATTAAGTAGTGTATTAGGGTAGCAGGACTCAAAAGTAACAGAGTGAAATAGGCATGTGGGTAGACATGTGTGCACGCATACTTCTATGTATCGAGTCGTGAAGCAGCTACAACGTCAAGGCTGCTTCTGAGAGTTACAGTTCTCAGTGCAAGGCACATACTTTGGCACGATAAAAAAAGTGATTGAATTTCTGCCTGTAGTGCTCCTATGCAGCAATCGCTTCCCACAAGCTTATTTTGGTGCTGCGCACCTGACGCTTCCACATTGTGCACAGGGCTGCAAGCAAAAGATAAGTCTGTTCAATGAACTTTATGGAACTTTCTTGTCCCCAGAAACGTGCAGACTCTTGTGTACTGCCTAGGTGAGGTCTGCTGCATCATTTTAGCAGGTTGGATGCAAAACAAAGCATTTCACTGCACTTAGGAACATGTGACAATAAAGTATCATTGAATTGAAGATCCATCTGGGAAGTGGGAGGTATACTCCTACTCTGCATCACCTCCCATGTAACCAATGTAGCAGAAACCTGCGCATACACTTCCAGCAGTGGGTGGCACAGTGGACATGTACTCTTTGTGGCCTAGAGGCTTGATGAAAATTAGGAGATGAATGAATCAAAGTATGAGGGGTGATCTTATAGAGGTGTATAAGATCATGAGAGGAATAGATCGGGTAGATTCACAGAGTCTCTTGCCCAGAGTAGGGGAATCGAGAACTAGGGGACATAGGTTTAAGGTGAAGGGGAAAAGATTTAATAGGAATCTGAGGGGTAATGTTTTCACACAAAGGGTGGTGGATGTCTGGAACAAGCTGCCAGAAGAGGTAGTTGAGGCAGGGACTATCCCAACGTTTAAGAAGCAGTTAGACTGGTGTATGGATAGGACAGGTTTGGAGGGATATGGACCAAATTTAGGCAGGTGGGACCAGTGTCGCTGGGACATGTTGGCCGGTGTGGGTAAGTTGGGCTGAGGGGCTTGTTTCCACGCTGTATCACTCTATGATTGCATGATATCGATCATCATGAAGTGTAAATTAACAGAAGAATGAAGTGTTGCATGTTCAAAATAAACATGGGTGTTTTCAGGTGATAAAATTAGTGTATGAACGAATTAACCTGTGCTTGGTATTGATCCACTAATTGTTATGAACCATGTATTAAAAGGCAAAAAAAAGTATTGTGCGCTCAGCCAGCACATAGAAACTTTCACAGCAATCTTGATAAACAAAGCCAGCATGAATAGGTGCAGGTTAATAGCTCAGCACAGATTTGATGCTCCTGTTTAGGAATGATCCAATTTCTAGGCCAATCTTTCCTGGGCATTTGTCTGTCAAATGTGGACTACTGTAAACACAGTGAAATATCCATTACAACTTTTCTCCTCAAGGCTTAAGAATGTAAAGACTTGGATAGTTTCCTGCTTTAAGATTTAGTCGATATGCCAAACAATATTTTTGCCACCCAAACAAAGATATGATCAAATTTATTGAAGCTTCATTAAAAAGATACCATTGCTTTTACACTGGTTAGATATATCTTTTAATTTACTCTCTGATATTAGAAGTAAGAGATTTCTCCATTTGTCTGTCTTGTAATGACTGTTTGAAGGTAAACTAGAACTACCTGCTTGAAGACGTATTGAAAGTTACGGTGAGACTGGCTACCTCTTCATATAAACCACGTGGCAAGTTCTTTCTACATTGTTAGACTCCATTTATCACAGTTCCTATATTCTATGGAGCCTTGGTAAGGTTTATTCTCTGGTACCAAAGGGGAAATCACTTTTAACAGGGATTTATTCTCATTAATGATTATTGGCATTATATTTATTAAAGCTTAGTCTACTTCCTTCCCATGAATTGTATTATGATTGTAATCTGCTGCATGTGGTTTAATATTTATCACAGATATTTCTGGTGAAAGATATTGCCTTGTGAACCGATGAAATGGATACTTCCGAATATTGTATTAAAAGAACAGCATTAAGTGATGATTGCATTTCAAGTTATTCACCCAGTTATCCACATTGTCCTAATTGTGGCAGCCGCTACATTTCATGGTACTACCACATCTGGTGCAATCTACTGTGGCGATACTTTATTCAGTCATAAAGAATGTGTCCATCATTTCAGACCTGTTGGAGTAATTTTTAAATCAAATTAATAGAAAAGATTCCACTGTGTGTACTTTCTCCCTTTCATATGAATAACTACATCTTATGTGAACAATCTAAATCACTAGTGTTTGTGCTTAACATGTTTTCTCTGAGAATACTTATTACTAGTGTCCATGTTATCCAGCTTTTATTGTATTCCATGTATCATTTTTGAACAGTAAAGTTGAGTTTTTGGACCTATGCAGAGTCATTTGTTTTTCAACCGTGTAACTCGTAATTCTTGTCGTACTTTTAACAAGTTACAATATTTTGTAACTGATGAAATCGTGAAACATTTTGTTATATGTTCTTTGAGTAAGTATATAATGAGCCATTACAAACTGCAGGAGCACAAGTTCAAGGCACACGCTATGGTAGTTTGATTGGATCAAACTAAAATAATAAGCTCACAGAAAGCATTTGGAACAATTTTCTGGAACATTACAGCATGGAACCAACCATGTTTTCTTCAACTTATTATGTGTAATGGGAGAGGGATAATCAGTAATATCATATGAGAAGATCCTCGGGAAAATGATCACAAAGTAATAATATTTTATAACTAGTTTGAGAAAGTTACAATTTAACCAAAATTAACTTTAAATACAAACAATTCTGCTGGGTATATTGGTAAAAACAGATTTTTTTTAAAAGGTTAAAACCTTGAAAGTATTTTTGAAATATTTTGAAGTGTCATCTTAGAGCAGGTACATTCTACTGATAAATTAAATACTCCCTGAGAAAAATAAAATATCCATATCATGAGTAACGACACTGTTAAGAATCGTATTATCGTATCGGTGGTGCATGATTTGTGGTTATATAGGCAACAGTGACATTTATTAGAAACAAAGAACTGCAGATGCTGGTAAATACACAAAAGGGCACAAAATGCTGGAGTGAGTCAGGCAGCATCTCTGGAAAACATGGATAGGTGACGTTTTGTGTTGAGACCATTTTTCATGTTCTCCAAAGA
This sequence comes from Malacoraja senta, assembly GCA_038087875.1. Classification (NCBI taxonomy): domain Eukaryota; kingdom Metazoa; phylum Chordata; class Chondrichthyes; order Rajiformes; family Rajidae; genus Malacoraja; species Malacoraja senta. The sequence continues at coordinate 366,735,510 of CM075977.1, forward strand.
TGCTGTCCCATTGAAATACTCAAGCACTTTGTGTCCTTTAGTGACATTTATTACCATCCTTAAGTATTGCAGGAATGAGACCATGAATAATCAATCGCATTGGTAGGTCTGGTGTCACATATAAACCAGGCTGAGTGAATCCCTGCACCTGTGATGCTGCTGCAAGAAAGATTTTCATTGTACCCGTACCTCAGTGTGCTTGTGCATATGACAATAAACTTGACTTGACTTGGATGGTAGATTTCCTCACCTATAGGATATTAGTGAACCAAAAGGATTTTCACAACAATCCAGTCATATCTTTGGCACATTGGAGACTATATTTTCAACTTGCAGATGTATTTAATAACTCAAAGTTAAATACCTCAGCTACCATGGTGAGATTCAAACTCACACTTGGTTGAAGTGTTTGAAAACTATGATGCTGTACCAAAACCTTGCCACCACAAATGAAATCACCATCGCTGTTTTAACTGATTAAAGTTTACAAATGAACAAATTATTCTCCTTACACCTACACCCCGTTGCCATCCTCACTCTTTTCTGCCAATTTGTCTACTTTCTCCTCTCTTCTCCTCCCTTCTCTCCTTCAACAAATTTTTAGAAACCATAGAAAGTGACAAACCTTCCTTTGCAATATTTGATACAAAGTGAATTACAACATTTACGGGTTGATAAGTGTAAGCAGTACACAGTTGTGGGTTGGTTTGTATAGAATCAGCTAGTTTATTCAGGTTTACAGTGTCCTAATAAAAATTTAAGAACAATGAATGGGGGTAGCACAGTGGCGCAGCTGTACAGTTGCTGCCTTACAGCGCAAGAGACCCAGGTTTGATCCTGACTACGGGTGCTGTCTGTACGGAGTTTGTACATTCTCCCTGTGGCCAGGTGTCCTTTCTCCGGGTGCTCCATTTTTCTGATATGTTCCAAAGACATGCAGTTTTCTCGGTTAATTGGCTTCTCTAAACAGCCACGGATCCGAAACTGGGATTTCATAGAACTAGTACTAGTAAACTGGGATTATATAGAACTACAAAACTAGTCAACATGTGATCATTGGTCGGCACGGACTCAGTGGGCCGAAGGGCCTATTTCCACGCTGTATCTCTAAAATGAACTGATACTTCATTAGACCTCACCAGTGATTTCAGTGTGGACATTCAAATCAATACTGCATTGGGAAATCATCTGTCGTCATACATGGAAAGTTTCAGTTCAATCTGGGCAAACACAGGCTATTCCTTTCCCTGAAGCTGAACAATGAGAAGATAATAATGAGAGCGTGTGTAAAGATGGTCAGATCATTAAACTATTTCCTATCCTCTGATGGGCATTAGGCCAAAAATATATTGCTCTCTGGTAATAATTAAAAATTCAAGAGTTTAGCGTAAATGAGTGGCACAGTGGTGCAGTAATTAGCGTCGCTGCCTCACAGCTGCAGGAAGCCAAGTCTGATGTTGGCCTTGGGTGTATGGAGTTTGCACATTTTCTTCATGATGCATAGGTTTCCACTGGGTTCTCAGATTTCCTGCCATATCTCAAAGATACCCTGCACAGTTAATTGGGCACTGGAAATTAAATCTTAATTAGCAAAATAATCAAATAATGGGCATATGATAGAGAATAAGTTGTAAGAAGTGAGGGGGGTGGGAGCTAGACTACAAACGGGCTCTTTCTACACTATTGTAGTATGAGCAACCACATTTATGCATGATAATCTCTTATCAATGAAAGATTAGACAATTCATAATGCAATTTCCCAATTTGTCTCTGTGACAATTTCTGACTGTATTCGTCATTTTTCTGGCAAACAATTTTCTGGCAGAGTCATTTGTCTCAATTTCTGACTGTGTTCGTCATTTTAAACTGTTTTCGAAGATGCGTGATTTTTCTTGTTTGTGACGTGTCCATTAAATTCATGGCAACTGGAATGTTGAGTATTGTAATGCTTCTTCACCTTGAAATCCTTTGGCACTACAACTTCTACACAAATTCAATTGTCTGTCATCAACAACACAGTATTTTCCTCCTCGATGACCTTCAACACAGGAGCTGTGTGCTTATTCCCCTGCTCTATTCACTCTATTCACTATATCCATGACTGTCATCTTACACAGCTCTAAAACCATCTTTAAATTTGCTGACCATACCACTGTCATTGGCTGAATAACAGGCAACAATGGGTCAGAGTACAGGTGGGAGATTAATAATCTGATTAAATGGTACGGGGTCAACAATTTTCTTCTCAATGTTAACAAGACCAAGAAGCTGATTGTTGACATCAGCAAGGGAAAGCCAAGAATCCACAAACCTATCTTTATTGACAGGATGGCAGTATAGAGAGTTAACCGCTTCTTGTTCCTCGGTGTGCATTTCACTGGAGATCTCCCCATCAATGACACAATCCCAAAGAAATCACAATGCTGTAATCACAAAGAATGATCATCAGCACATCTACTATTTAAAAAGATTGAGGAGATTTGGCATATTGCCAATTAGTCTATCGAACTTCTATGGGTATTTGGTGGTGAGCAGGAAAAAAGGGGGCTGCAGAAAGTGGAAGTCATTTCCCAGTCTATCACGGGTGCTACCTCACCATCAAAGAGATATACAGGAGGTAATGCCTCAAAAAGATAGCTAATGTCATCGAGGTCCAACACTATCCTGGCCATGCTTTTATCTCGCTGCTACCATCAGGAAGGAGGTACAGGAGCCCGAGAACCATGACCTTTAGTTTCAAAAACAGCTTTTTCGCAGCTCTCTTGTTTTTGAAGTTCAACGGACATTTGATGATCAATATCAGTGTTTTATCTCTTATCCATGCACTTTTTTTTTCCCCCACTGAGTTTTGCGTACCATCCCTCTATTCCAGCTAAAGGTTTCAGGTCTAACCAACCCAGGATGCGAGACTAAAGCAATACTGCCAAGGCCTTGGCCCTAACACCAGCAGTTCCATCAAGATCCACACCATTAGTCAATGACTTTTCGATTACTATTTATTTCCACAACAGGTCCATGTAAAGGCCAGATTACTTTAGTTTAGTTTAGTTTACTTCATTGACAATAACAGCAAACATTATAACGTCGTTTCTAATCAACTGAACAATGTGGTTGGTAAGGAGACAGCTAGTGATCGGCTGTTTACTTTTGGCAAGTATGATATGTTGTCAATGTTGTCAACATAACACTCTTTCAGATATTTTCACTCAGAAGTGAAATGTTCAATGGTTCAATGGTGCTGTATTTGTCACATATGCAACTGCACAATAAAATTCGGCGCCTCCTGTGCTGGAAGCATTACCCGGTTCACCCTCCTACTGGCCCACTCCGAGCGCCTGACATCCCCAGCTCCCTCCCAGCTATGCCATTCGACAAGCCTTTGAGCGGGTTACCAGTTTCCCCCCAACTGACAAGCCTTCAGGCAGGCCCCGACGAATCTTCAGGCAGGTCCCGTATATTACTAATGGCAGATAGGTTGCATTTTACTTTGGAGTCACATGAGTGATTCCGTGAAGAAGCCCTGCCGTGCGCATGCGTGTCATATCGTCGTTCGCATTGCAAAGCACCGGACAGGCAGGGCATCTCTCCTGCCGGCGGTAAGTTTAAAACTTCAGGTAAGTTTTCCATCACTTACCAGGTTTTGAATTTCTAGCAGGCACCTCTTTTCACAGAAGTATCCTGCTAGAAATTGGGACGAATTCCGGCGAGTGAACCGGCTATGGGCTGTGGGGAGAACCCGGTTCCGACCGCGAAAGCGGATAGTCGGGAAATGTCGGGTTCGTGTTTTTTCCAGCCTGCTGTGGTTCTCGGTGAGGGCCCACGCAGGTCGCGGGGGGGAACGTGCAGACTCCGTACAGACAAGGGGCCGTGGTTGGATCGAACCCGGGTTAAAGATCCATTGACCGGGCCTCCACAGCGTTCCCAGCCACTGACAAAGCGGTCAGTGGTTTCCACCCTGCTGTGTTCCCGGGGACGGGAATATCAAACAGGAAGGCGGTATCACCGCCAGAGTCGCTGACAGTGTGGTCAGCGACTCACGGACATATCGTCGTTCGGTGGTTGCCAGGCTGGGGTAAAATCACCGATACATCGTTCAGCTTATTGAACTAGTACGAGTTGGGCTGCAAGGATTCCCTTCCGGAAATCTGTTTGTCATTTTAGGTTTCTGTTTGTCATTTTATCCCTTTACAGGTGAAAGGATTCTGTTTGTCATTTTAACCCTTTACAGATGAAGCTCTACTCCAAAATTGAACTTGGAAGCGCGAGCCTGTGGGACAGGCCGCACCAGCAGCACTTAGGACAGGGCTGCTTAATTACTTCCTGTAGGAGGGGAGACCATCACCGAATCTGTCACAGCGCCGGCCTATGGGAGAGCCCACGCCAGCAGCGCCTAGGACAGGGCTGCTTAAGGTGTGACAGCGCAGGCCTGTACGAGAGGCCTTGCCAGCAGCGCCTGGGACAGGGCTGCTTAATGTCTCCCAGTTGGAGGGGGAGACCATCACGGGTCAGTATACTACTAACGTTGAAACTGTCACAGCGCAGGCCTACGGGAGAGCCGCGCCAGCAGCGCCAGGGACAGGGCTGCTTAATGTGTGACAGCGCCGGCCTGGACAAGAGGCCGTGCCAGCAGCGCCTGGGACAGGGCTGCTTTATGTCTCCCTCTTTGAAGAGTAATTCTGACGCCGAGTCTGAGGGTATAGCCGTGGAGCATACCCCAAGGGATGAAGGACGTGTCAGAGGTATCAATTCCTGACAACAAAGTTTGCCATCCCCAACAGAATGTTCCATCCTGGTGGCCGTATCAGCGCAGGTATCCCAGGGGCCTGCGGCAGCACCTGTTTAGGGCTGCCTACGAATCGCCCTCTCTAACGAGGGGAGTGCAAAAGGTAAGATGGAACTGACTTCAGATTCTAAAGATGTCCGTGGAACATACTGGAGTACATGTGTGCCGGCAGTGAACAGCGCTATCAGGGGGATATGAGAGCCAGCCGACGAATCTTCTATTCAGGTAAGGTCTATTCAACAGCAAAAACTGGGATGAAGCACAAGCTGTCAGACCAATCAACACCAAAGGCAGGCAAAGGTTCATCGGTTCAGAATGCACCCCAGGCCTTCATCGGCAGTAAGAGGTTCACTGAAGCTGGTGGCAGCATGACAGCTGGGCAGAGGTTCCACGTACCCTACCAGTCCTACTCAACAAGGTAGGTCTGGCACCTCCGAAACAGGGGTAAGTGGACCACTCACAAGTTGGTATAGTTGCACTTGTTTGTACACCACACAAAGGATAAAGGCATTGTCATCGGCTTAGAAGCATCTAACCATGTAAAACTGCACAATACTAGCATTCCAAGCAAGTTTGGAATTAGGGCCAGAATTGTCGTTTTCAAGACAGGCTCGGAAATCGGGCCAGAGTTATCGTGCGAAGCACCCATGCAATGATGGCAGGAGTGGCCTGTTCATTATGAAAAATGGAGAATGTCGTTTAACTCGCATATGAACTTTCCAAATAGAAAACTTCTTTACTGACTAACAACGGATTCATAAGGGTCTCAAAGATCCATTCTGTGCAATTCCCATTACAGGGATCATCGGAGACATTGGAAATTATCAAAAGGCAATGATAGCTGTACTAATAACAGTAAAACATTGCAAATTGGGATAAACTATTTCCCCAGGTTATTTAATTAATTCGTAAAATCGGTGTTTGGAGTTCAAAAACACTTGTTATGTCTTGACTGGATGATATTCTAACGCTGTATTTTGTTAAAATCACCTGTTTCAGCCTCAAACTATATTTGAGAAATTGGGCTCATCTATCCAGTTAACTTTAAGTTGTTACCAAATAGACCTCTTGGTCATTGGGATTTACCTTTAACTATTAATTGGCCTATGACTCCGCCTTGTGGCATGAGATTGGAGTTAATAGAAACCTGTTATTAAGCTGAATTCTATTCATCAAGAGTAATTGGCAATATAGTAGCTGTGATTCAGCTGTGCAAGTCGGGAACTGACATCTTGCAAAGTAGCAACCTCTCATATGACATGGAGGTCATTGTTAACAGGCTTATGCTATAACCATCTGAAGCTACCTAAGTCACAGTGATGAACAAACAGTATTCAGCATTGCTCCAGTAGTTTGGTCAGTCGAATTTCAGTTATCTTACAAACTGATGCTAAGGGCTCTAAGGTGGAGAGTTGCGAATGTCATCTCTAGTTTGGAGGTGGAGGAGATTTGCATGAGTTGCCAATTCTTCCGTTATCGGTATCAACTAGCTATAGATACTAGATGCATCCTATGGGTAAAGGATTGAGCGAATATATATAATCTACATGCTCAACGTTAAGTTGAGACACTACGATGGGGGCATATGTTAGTCACATGGAAATCAAGTTAAAGTATCCTGTAATAATTTACCTAATCTCCTTTGACACTGGTGTATCATCAAGTTCAGATCGATGACAACACTGGATCACAAAGTATTTATGAAACTATGGTTCAATGAAACACCGAATATCGACATGTTGGTTTCATGCTTATTCACTAATTACAAAAATATGTGGCATAACAGGGTTGAGAGATACATTCTCGCTACAAGAAGGAGGAATGTTCTTTTATGTCTTCCTCCATTTTGCCTCATCAGTCGGGTCTTGAAATAAAGCCAGCAAGATCTCACTTTACGTTTTGTACTGTCTGACTGGCTATGCAGCCACGATTCCCGCTTCCGTCAGGCATAATAATACAAACATATACGGTTATTCTAAAAAAAACAAAAACTTTGCTGGTTCAAACTGTGGTTAGCAGTATATTTCTATTTGTTGATTATTCACTCATCCCGAGTCAATCGATGCAGTGAGACGCCAGGATTTGAATCTGCGGCATGAAATCACAGAGCTTTGAACTCTTCACGGAATCACTCACGTGACTCCGAAGTAAAATAGTAAGATTAAACGAGAACTTACCAGTTTGAAATTTGATCTTTATTTTATGAGGAGTTACATTGGTGATTACGTGCCCTCCACTCCCAACCCTCTCTCATAAAGGTTATCTGGTAGTTCTCAAGTTGCTGTTCTTACTATGTTACTTCAATTGCAGTTCCATTCAGTGATCAAGAATAACTGCTGAGGCAACTAGGCAATGCATGGCACTCAACCCAATGGAAGGATGCTTGAGTGAATGCTGAAAATTGTCCGCGAGTTAAAATTGGTCGGCATGGAAAAAAATCAATATTTTTTTTACTCGTAGGTTTAGTCAAAGTAGGTCGGCATGTTATTCGTAGGTAATCGAAGGCAATCGAAGGTAATCAAAGGTAGTGGAAGGTCGTCGTATATAGTGTTAGTACAGTCGAAGGTAATCGAAGGTGGTCTCCACTATTCGGTGTCCAATTTTCCCGAAGCTAGTCTTCAACATAGTCGAAGGAGGTCGAAGGAGATCGAAGGAGGTCTTCTACATAGTCGAAGGAGGTCTTCTACATATTCGTAGGAGGTTCTCTACATAGTCGAAGGAGGTCGTAGGAGGTGTTCTACTTCGGCGATACAACAAGATCAATACACTTTTTAAAACTCTCCCACTCTTCTAAACTCGCAAATTAGGTCCCCGCAGTGGGACAGGCCCTATAAGCTAAGTTAATAACTAAGTTTTAACAATAGTTTTTAAACACATAATAGTATTGTGTGACATCAACTGGCTACATGTTAGAAGAGATTTCTCCTGCAAAACTATTATAATTTTATTTGCTCAAAACGTTATCTTTTATCCCTCATAACTTCCTAGATACACATAGAGAGAATGTTTCCACTCGTAGGAGAGTCTAGGACTAGAGGTCATAACCGCTGAATTAAAGGACACTCTTTTAGGAAGGAGATGAGGAGAAATTTCTTTAGAGGGTGTTAAATCTGTGGAATTCTTTGCCACAGAAGACTGTAGAGGCCGTCAGTGGATATTTTTAAGGCAGAGATAGATAAATTCTTGATTAGTACAGGTGTCAGAGATTATGGGGAGAAGGCATGGGATTAGGAGGATGAAATAGATCAGCCATGATTGAATGGCGGAGTAGACGTGATGGGCCGAACGGCCTAATTCTACTCCTATTTCTTATGACCTTATGACCTTATGGAAGCTCCGCCTTTAATAGATCAAGTCTGCCCGTCCACCTGTGCCAGATATCTCAAGGTAGAATACAGACACACATCTAGGGTTTGAATAAAGGAAGAGACTTGTAATGTTGCCAAGATACTATCTTTCAGGTACTATCGCAACGTTTAAGAAACATTTTCGTCAAGTAGAACATTTAACATAGAAATTAAGTGCGGGAGTAGGCCATTTAGCCCTTCGAGCCAGCACCGCCATTCAATATGATCATGGCTGTTGATCTGTGTAGGCAAGTTGGGCCAAAGGGCCTGTTTCCTCCTTGTATGAGTCTATGACTCTAAGAAGAACAGTCAGGCTAAGGACTGCAAAAAGGAATTTAAATAAATATCAAAGCATTGATAAAAAAGAGAAAATGGGATATGTGGTCAGTACATCTTGGGTTTTGCAGATCTCCTCGGATGTACTTCTTACCAAATTTTCCAGTGAGCGTGGATCCTTCCACTTGGCCCTCTTCACCCCCCCCCCCCCCCCCCCATGGATCCATGCAGCACTCATGCAGATCTTCATGCAGCTGAGACCACAAAGCCAACAGTCAACCTTGAAAGAGCAGCACTTCTCAAGGCAACCCAGGCCAATGAAAAATCAGTCAAATTCAAAAAGTAAAACTATGTTCAAAATTGTTGAGATTTTAAAATCTAAAGTAATTTTTTTTTAAATCTAAAATGAGAAAGACAACAAAAGCAATCAAAAGCTTTAAACCAAACTTTAATTATTCCAAGAAAAATGAAGATCAGCTAATATATTCCTTATGTTCTCTGCAATCATTCATCTCCATTCAAAGCAATGGAAATGATCATCAAACTTGAAACCTTATGGTTGGTGATTGCATACATAGGAAGCCCAAACTCTGTCTCACTATTGTGAGGGAGTGCCAATGGGAACAAATGGAAATAATAGTATTTCCCTGCAAAATGTCAGTTCTTTTACTTTCAAACTTCTTTGTGTATATGGAATTTGCTAAGTTTTTCACCCTGATATGTTTTTAATTCCCACTATGCTGTTAGCATTTTGTCAATTTTACCCCCTTACTGTTGATTACAGTATCATCTTTTGGGCGTGGTAGTATTGTGGTTAGGTTATGAGACTATCAGCCAAAGTTCTGAGAATTGATTCCACCATGGTATTCAAGGAATTTAACTTCAAAGAAATAATTAAATCCGGTATTCTTTCTTTGACAAAGCCAGTCTCTGCATTCAAATCCATAAAGTTGCATCACTAATATCCTTCAGAGAAAGAAATTGTTAACCTAAAGGGCCTGTCCCACTGCGGGGACCTAATTTGCGAGTTTAGAAGAGTTTAGGAGATTTTAAAAAGTGTCATGGTCTTGTTGTATCGCCGAAGTAGAACACCTCCTACGACCTCCTTCGACTATGTAGAGAACCTCCTACGAATATGTAGACCTCCTTTGACTATGTAGAAGACCTCCTTCGATCTCCTTCGGCCTCCTTCGACTATGTTGAAGACTAGTTTCGACTAGCTTCGGGAACATTGGACATCGAGAGTGAAGACAACCACCTTCGACTACATTCGACTATATTCGACGTTTGACTACATTCGACTATACTAGCACTATCTACGACTACCTTCGACCAGGCACGGAAATCGCTATCAAAACATGGGGGGGACCGGGGGACCGGGGGGACACAATTTATTGGCGGCCGCGAGCGCATGCGCACACTCACACACACACGCGAGGTGTCGGAGGCTTCAGCCGTGGGCCCTGTGGAGACCCACTGTCAAAATAAACTTAAGCGAGAGAGGTGGCGGAGCGAGCACTCGGTGCTGGTGCTCGGTCTGTTCAGCAGCAAGGGTGAGATCAACATCAGACATGGCGCTAGTGGGGAGAAAAAGACTCCGTACGGAGTCAGGATCTAAACCCATGTCCCTGGCGCTGTGAGGCAGCAGCAGCACGCGGGCCGAGTGGCCTCTCTCTCTCTCTGTGTACCTGCCAGCAGCCGCAGCAGACCCTCCACCTTCCAGATAGAGAACCGTATCCCTGGCGGTGATCCGGTCCCGGTTCCCTCTGCTCATCAGGCGCCGATTCCACGCTGTACCGAATCACCCCGAGTCAAGAGGTGCGCTGGGCTGGAGGAGAGAGCGAGATGCATGCGAGGCTTCGGCTGTGGGCTGGAATCGGCCCGTTCACGGGGTCTTTCATCGGCCGGCGGAGGTTTCAACATCGGAAGCCTTGATCGCCTCGATGCAACAGTTTGATTTTAAGCCGCAACGGCGCTGAAAGGCTCCGCGAATGGGCCAATTCAGCCCTTAGAAAGCGGCTGATAAAGTCCGGATGACAAAACTTGGGGGGGATTGTCCCCACCTCTCGAAGCATGGGGAGGGGGCGTCCCCCCTGTACCCCCCAGGATTTCCACCCCATGCCTTCGACTGCCTTTGATTACCTTCGACTACTGACGATTATCTTCGATTGGCTTCGATTACCTACGAATGCCGATTAATTTTATTAATTAATATCGATTTATTCCATGCCGTCCAATTTTTACTCACAGACAATTTTCAGCATGCTAAAAAATACTCCTTGACCAAACTGAGGCCTCGAGTATGCAGGAAGTGCTCTCGAGCATGAAGGAGAGTTACATAGACCTCCTAGGACCACGTGTCAACCATGCTGCGAGTTTGAGTCGAGCGCAAACTCTTCTAAACTCGCAAATTAGGTCCCCGCAGGCCCTGAACATGCTCTGACCTGTATGTGACTCCAGAGCCACAACTCACGTTGACTCATTGCTAGTTCTTTCATGTTCTTAAACATTTGTGTCCAGATCCACTCACAACCTCCTATGCTCCAAGGAGAACAACCCCAGATTGTACATTGTGTCCATTTAAGTTCTTCATCTAGAAAGTCACAGAGAGAAGCAACACAAAAATAGACTCTTAATCCCATTGAATTTGTACTGATCATCAATCGTCCATTTACACCAATCCTGCGTTAATCCCTTTTTTATTCTCCCCACATTCTCATCAACTCTCCTCTGATTCTACTATTCACCTAAACACCTGAGCCAATTTGCAGCGGCCGTTCAACAAACTAACCTGTCTGTCTTTTCAGATATGGGAGGAAGTTGGAAAACTTAGAGAACTTAGAATTTAGTCACAGGGAAAATATTCGAATTACACTCAAACATCACCCGAGGTCATAGAGTCATAGAGTGATACAGCATGGGAAAATGCCCTTCGTCCCAACTTCCCACACCGGCCAACATGTCCCAGGTACACTAGTCCCACCTGCCCGCGATTGGCACATATCCCTCTAAACCTGTCGTTTCCATGTACCTGTCTAACTATTTCTTAAATGTTGGGATAGTCCCTGCCTCAACTACCTCCTCTGGCAGCTTGTTTCATACACCCACCACCCTTTGTGTGAAAATGTTGCCCCCTCAAATTCCTATTAAATCTTTTCCCCTTCACTTTAAACCCTTTATCCTCTGGAGGTGAAGACTAAATCCAGTCCTCTCTTGCTGTGTGACCATGGGTCTACTAGCTACACCATAATGGAACCATTTTAGTACATTTCTTCTGTATCCAATCTGATGTTGATACATCTGGGAAATAAGTTACTGGAGGTGTATCTGAAAGATAACATAAACATGCATTAGGAAAGATAAGGGTTGGTTTAGGATAGTCAGGTAATTTAGTTTGTAACATCACACAATCCTCCGAAATTTCGGCCACCTCCAACGGAATCCCACCATGAGCCACATTTTCCCATCTCCACCTCTTTCCACCTTCCGCAGAGACTGTTCCCTCCGCAACTCCCTGGTTAACTCATCCCTTCCCACCCAAACCACTCCCTCCCCAGGTACCTTCGCATGCAACCACAGTAGATGCAACACCTGTCCTTATACCTCCTCCCTCGACTCTGTCCAGGGACCCCGACAGTCCTTTCAGGTTAGGCAGAGGTTCACTTGCCTCATCTTCATCTATTGTATCCGTTGTTCAAGATGAGGACTTTTATACCAAACGTACCGGGTGATCGTTTTGCTGAACACCTTTGCTCAGCCTGCCTGAACCTTGCTGATAACCTAGAAACATAGAAACATTGAAAATAGGTGCAAGGGGAGGCCATTCAGCCCTTCAAGCCAGCACCGCCATTCATTGCAATCATGGCCGATCGTCCCCTATCAATAACCCGTGCCTGCCTTCTCCCCATATCCCTTGACTCCACTAGCCCCTAGAGCTCTATCTAACTCTGTACACTGTGGATGGCTCCCTACCCCCAATACCATGTGCTGTAATTTTAGTCACCAATCTCCCGTGCAGGAGCTTATCAAAGGCTTTATGAAAGTCTAGATACACTACTTCCACTGGCACCCCTTCATCCATTTTACTTGTCGCATCCTCAAAAAATTCCAGAAGATTAGTCAACCATGATTTCCCTTTCATAAATCCATGTTGACTTGGACTAATCCTTTTGCTACTATCCAAATGCCCCATTATTACATCTTTAATAATTGACTCCAGCATCTTTCCCACCACCGAAGTCAGGCTAACTGGTCTATAATTCCCCGTTTTCTCTCTCGCTCCTTTCTTGAAAAGTGGGATAACATTAGCTATCCTCCAATCCACAGGAACTGATCCTGAATCTATTCAACATTGGAAAATCATCACCAATGCGTCCACTATTTCTAGAGCCACCTCCCTGAGGACCATGGGATGCAGACCATCAGGCCCAGAGGATTTATCATCCTTCAGTCCCATTAGCCTACCCAATACTATTTCTCACCTAATGAAAATTTATTTCAGTTCCTCTACCCCCTTAGATCCTCTGTCCTCCAGTACATCTGGGAGATTGTTTGTGTCTTCCTCAGTGAAGACAGATCCGAAGTACCTATTCAACTCTTCTGCCATTGCTGTTCCACTGTCATTCCTGCTAGGATCCCTTTCCAGTCTACTTTGGCCAGCTCCCCTCTCATGCCTTCATAGTCCCCTTTGTTCAACTGCATCACAGCCACTTCCGATTTAACGTCCTCCTTCTCAAATTGCAGATTAAAACTAATCATATTATGATCACTACCTCCAAGTGGCTCCTTTACCTCGAGTTCTCTTATCATATCTGGTTCATTGGACAACACTAAATCCAGAGTAGCCTTTTCTCTGGTCGGCGCCATTACAAGCTGCTCTAAGAATCCATCTTGGAGGCATTCTACAAACTCTCTTTCTTGGGGTCCTGAACCAACCTGATTTTCCCAGTCTGCCTGCATATTAAAATCCCCCATCACCACAGTGGCATTACCTTTGTTACATGCCAGTTTTAACTCCTGCTGCAACTTACACCCTACATCCGGGCTACTATTTGGGGGTCTGTAAATAACACAAATTAGTGTCTTCTTGCCTTTTCAATACCTCAACTCAATCCACAGTGACTCTACCTCGTCAGTCCCTATGTCTTCCCTCACAAGGGACTGAATTCCATGCCTCACCAGCAGAGCTACCCCCCCCCTCCTCTGCCCACCTGCCTGTCCTTTCTATAGGATGTATAACCCTGAATTTTAAGTTCCCAGGCCCGATCCTCCTGCAGCCACGTCTCAGTAATCCCCAAAATGTCCCGACCAACCTCTAACTGAGCCTCAAGCTCATCTACTTTACTTCTTATATTTCGCGCATTCATATACAATACTTTTAGTTCCTTACGCATCTCACCTTTCACATCGATCCCTATTACACTTGGCCATACACCCCTATCCCTTTGTGAGCTTCCTTTCCCGTTAATTCTGGGGTCATTAACCATCCCTTTACTCTCTTTCCCTTTAACTCCATCCTCGACTATCCCATTTGACACCTCTCCCCCCTTATTCAGTTTAAAACCACCCGTGTAGCAGTGGCAAACCTGCCTGCCAGAATGCTGGTCCCCCACCTGTTAAGATGCAATACGTCCCTTTTGTACAGTTCCCCCTTACTCCAAAACAGATCCCAGTGATCTAAGAATCTAAATCCCTGCCCCCTGCACCAGTTCCTCAGCCACACATTCAGGTCCCGTATCTCCCTGTTCCTGCTCTCGCCAGCACGAGGAACTGGAAGCAAACCGGAGATAACAACCCTGGAGGTCCTGCTTGTCAGCATTTCTCCGAGCTCTCTAAAGTCACGCTGCAGAAGATTCATCCTCTTCTTTCCGACATCGTTTGTGCCGACATGCACTACCACTTCCGGCTGTTCACCTTCGCCCTTGAGGATTTTCTGCACTCTGTCCGTGACATCCTGGATCCTGGCACCAGGAAGGCAGCACACCATCCTCGAATCCCATCTGTTGCCGCAGAAACCCCTGTCCGTACCTCTCACAATGGAGTCTCCAACTACCATGGCGTTGCCTGACCTTGGCCTCTTTGGTTTTGGCTCAACAGCCCTTTTTGCTTCGCAAGCCAGTCCGCTAAACCTAGTTGCTAAACAGTTTAATTTTCCTTCCCATTCCCACACAGACCTTTCTGTCCTAGGTCTCCTCCATTGTCAGAGTGGAGGAACAGCATCTCCTATTTCACTTGGGCAGCTTATAGCCCAATGGTATAAATATTGATTTCTCTAACTTCAGGTAGCCCCGGCAGTCCCTCTCTCTCTATCCTTCCCCCACCCAATTCGCACTAGCTTCTCATTTTCATCCAACAAACAGCTAACAATGGCCGGTTTCCTTTATTATCGTTACTTTTTTGCATATCGTTCATTCATTGTTCTTTATCTTTCTACATCATCGCCTATATCTCTCGTTTCCCTTATCTCTAACCCATCTGAAAAAGGGTCTCAACCTGAAACGTCACCCATTCCTTCTCTCCAGAGATGCTGCCTGTCCCGCTGAGTTACTCCAGCTTTTTGTGTCTATATTTGGTTTAAACCAGCATCTGCAGTTCCTTCCTACACATTTCATGTCACATCAATTTGTTTGAATGTTTTGAAGAAATAACCATGAAGGTTGATGAAGGCAGGGCCGACATGTAGTCTAGATGAACTTCAGCAAGGTCCCACATGACAGGCTGCTCTGGAAGGTTAGATCTCACAGGATCCAGTGAGAGCCTAGCTAACTGGATAGAGAATTAGCTTCATGGTAAGAAGCAGAGGGCAATGTGAAAGATTGGTTTTCAGACTGGAGGTCTGTGAATAGTGATGAGCCTCAAAGGTCAGTACTGGATTATTGCCGCATATCATTTATATCAACGAGAAGGATGACAATGTACAAGGCATGAATAGTAAGTTTGCAGATGACACTAAAATAGGTTGTATTGTAGACAGTGAAGATGATTATCAAGAATGATGGTGGAATTTTGTTCAGCTAGGCAAATCAGCTGAAGAATGGCAAATGGATCAATTCAGATAAGTATGAACTACTTTTGGAAGTCCATCCAGGGCAGGACTTCACGGTGAATGGTAGGGACCTTGGGAGTGTTGTCGAGCAGAGGGATGCAGCAGTACGAATACATAATTCTCTGAAAGTGGGGTCACCGAAAGATAGGATTGTGAGGAAGACTTTTGGCATGCTGGCCCACATCAGTCAGGAAGCTGAGTATAGAGGTTGAGATGTTATGTTACAGTTGGACATTACGTTAGTGAGGCTGCACTTGGAGTATGTGTTCAGTTTTGCTCACCCTACCATCAGAAAGTTACCATTAAGCTGGAAAGAGTTTAGAGAAGATTTCCGAGGATGTTGTCAGGTCCCGAGGGCCTGAAATGTAGAGAGAGGTTAAGACTTCATCCTTTAGCTTGAGTTTGAGTTTACGTTTAGTTTATTGTCATGTCTACTGAGGTAGAGTGAAAAGCTTTTGCTGCGTGCTAACCAGACAGTAGAAAGACAATACATGATTACAATTGAGCCATCCACAGTGTACAGATACATGATAAAGGGAAGAACGTGAATAATGTTTAGTGCAAGATCCAGTATAATCCGGTGAAAGATAGTCCGAGGGTCTCCAATGAGGTTGATAGTAGTTCAGGACTGTTCTCTAGTTGTGGTTGGATGGATCAGTTGCCTGATAGCAGCTGGGAAGAAACCGACCCTTAATAGAGAGTTGCATTCAAGTGAAAGTTGGATAGAGCTCTTAAAGATAGTGGATATGGGGAAAAGGCAGGAATGGGGTACTGAATGTGGATGATCAGCCATGATCACAGTGAATAGCGGTGCTGGGCCGAAGGGCCGAATGGCCTACTCCTGCACCTATTGTCTATTGTCTAATATCGAGGTGTGTGTTTTCATACTTCTATACATTTTGCCGGATCGGAGAGGGGAGAAAAGAGAGTAGCCAGGGTGCGACTACTCCTTGATTATACTGCTGGCCTTGCCAAGGCATAGTGAGGTATAATTGGAGTCAATGGAAGGGAGGTTGGTTTGTGTGATGGTCTGGGCTGCATCCATAATTCTCTGTAATTTATTGTGGTATTGGATGGAACTGTTCCCAAACCCTGAGAGTACTGCAGCACGATCTAATCGATATGTATACAATTATGAGGGGAATAGCTAGGGTGAATGTGCAGATCTTTTTCCCAGGAAAGAGGGTATAGTTTTAAGGTGAGAGAGAAAAGAATGAATAGGAACCTGAGGGGCAACGTTTTTCTACAATGGAAGGTGGTGGATATATGGAACAAGGTGCAAGAAGACGTAGTTGAGGCAAGTACAATTATATAAAAGTCATTTGGACAGGTACACGGATAGGATGGGTTTAGAGGGCCAAACACAGGAAAACGGGGAGTAGTTTGGATGGGACACCTTGGTAGACATTGATGAGTTGGGCTGAAAGACCTGCTTACATGCTGTATGATGCTCTGATAAGCACCGAGGCTGTGGCTGCAGTAAGTATATTGGACAGGACACATTGTTTACATGCCCAACAGCAAAAACTGAGATGCCATTCTGAGCTCTGTCATGGGAAGAGATTGCCAGCTGGACAGCGACAAAGATTCAATTGTGTTCCTAAAGCCTCCTCGAAGAATTTCAACATCCCTACTCGTTCGCTCGTGTGTCAGACGAAGTGTAGCTCGCTGTTGGCTTCTGTCGTCGTCCGACATGTTGACAGATCGGTCGCCCGACGCATCACAGAGTGCATCATGTCGTCGTTTCCAGGGATCGCCACAAGGAGATCCCCAACATCCCTACTGATTCTAGCCAAGGATTGCTCAAGGAAGGGAAGGAGCATTTAGGATAGTCTGAGAGTCACAAGGCCATGCATCAGGAGTGCACAGAGACTTTGAAAGAGCAGTCGCCATGCTCTCCATTCCATCATTTCCTTCCTGATTGTCTATTTTTTCTGTAATAACCCATCACTTTTTCAAATGGCTGGGAAATATTTTCATATTCCTTTGGTCTCTTCCTAACAGTCTTTTCTTGCCTTCTTTCTAATTTCTCCTCTGAACATTCTGTCACTTATGTTGACACCTGATATCCGTCAAATGCTCTTTACTTTTGCTCTATTTGACTCTTTATCGTCTTGGTCTTTTGGTGACTTCTGGCTTCAATTTCCCATTCCTTCTCGCACATGGAAATGTGTCTGGAATCAAGGTGAAAAATCCTAAATGTCTCCTATGGTTAAAGTGTCATTTTGTCTGCCAAGCTTTGATTCCATTTTACGCAGATCAAACCTGTCCTCGCCCCTTTGAAATTGGCCCTTCTTTGACTGGCTACGTTTTAACTTGGAGTAGTGCATTTCCATTTCCACAGCCATTCTAAACCTTATGATGTTACGCTCACTGTTCCTAAATGCTTCCGCACTGCTCCTTCTTTTGCTCGGCCTGGCTTCTTTCCCAGAACCAGGTACATTTTCATTTTGGCCAAAAGGTAGTGATCAAGAAAGCTCACTGAATACACTTCAGAAACTGCTCCCCTATTTGCACCTCATGTCATTGTTTTCCTGGTCTATACCTGGATAGATGAAGGCTCCTTTCTCTGCCTCCCCCTCCCATTACCACTACTATCCGCTGGCTTTTGCATGATTTTGCAGGTTCTCTCAATATCCTTCCTACAGTTCGACTGTCTGAGAATATTCAAAATGGTGCATTTGCACCAGAGAGTGACTTCAAGATGCTATCCACTTATTTGTGGTTCAGTGATAATTTGAGAAATCAAAAGGAATGGTGCCAGTTATTTGGTATGGGATGATAGAAGCAAAAAATCATCACATTAGATTGCAATGCACAGTTAACATTTAGCCAAAAGAGACACAAAGTGCTGAAGTAACTCCGCAAGTCAGGCAGCATCTCTGGAGAACATGGAGAACATGTTTGTCTCAGGACCTTTCTGCATACCGGAATTGTAACTTATCTATATTCTCCAGAGATGCTGCCTGACCTGCTGCGTTATTCCAGCAGCTTGTGCCTTTTTTTTGTAAACCAGTGTCTGCAGTTCCTTGTTTCTCCTCAACCTTTAGCCAAATGATCCAATGCAGGCTGCATACAAAATTATTGTTGCCTCCATATTATCATCATATGTCAGCTTCCATCTAGTGGTCATAGGTAGTCATGTGATAGGAGTAGAATTAAGCCATTCGACCAATCAAGGCTCCTCCGCCATTCAATCATGGCTGATGTATCTCTCCCTTCTAACCCCATTCTCCTGCCTTCCCCCCATAACCTTTTGCCTGTGACAAAGAATTCCACAGATTCACCACCTTCTGACTAAATACATTTCTCCTCATCTCCTTCCAAAAAGAACTTCCTTTAATACTGAGGCTATGACCTCAAGTCTTGGACTCTCCCAATAGTGCTAACGACATTAATGATTGCATTTGCATGCTGATGATTGAAGTCAGTCAAAGATTAGAAGTTGCTGCAACACAGTAGTTTAGTTTAGAAATACAGCGCGGAAACAGGCCCTTCAGCTCACTGGGCCCGCGCTGACCAGCGATCCCCACACATTAACACTATCCCACACCCACTAGGGACTTTTACACAGATGCCAAGTGTTGATTGATGTCCATATAATAACAGTAGCCTTACACCATGATAATGATTCAAAGACTTTATTAACTACATAGCAAGCACAACTTATCGCTTGCACGTTCCGCTTATACTAAAGGAATGCAGCAAGCAGTGACAACTGAAAAGCTAGTGGGCGTAACTACAAATACATGACTCATAACATGTTACTAATCTACATCCCCCCTCTTAAAGAATCAACAACAATACAGACCCATAAACTAAGCAAAGCAAGTATCACAATCGATGACAGACTGGAAGAAAGTCAAACATAGTCCGGATGCTTCACGACCGGCCTGCAAATACGACCAGCACATGTACGATAGAGACCATCTCCGTTCTTTTTCCCCGGGGAAAGAGCAGGCGGTTTCACCGCCGAGGGGGACGAACGGCCCTGGAGACGAAGCAGGAGACTGCGGTGCAGGCGAAGATGGAACAGACAGAGGAACTGTTGCAGGCATGGATTGTCGTGCTGGCACGAGCATGCGAGGGCCACTAGATGCAGACGGAAGTGAACTTGTACGATCTGGATAGTCCGGAGGAGGAACTGGCTCATTCACAGGTAGAATATGTTGCCTGTTGCGTCTGTAGGTGCCGCCATCGGCACTAACGATATATGGTCGTGGCTCCGAAGCAAGTCCAGAAATTACTCCAATACGGTCGTGGCCTTTGTCAGTCTGTAAGCGGACCACCTGCCCTTTGGTCAGCGGTGGCAGTGGCCTACTTGTCTTGTCAAACCATTGTTTCTGAATGTCACGCTTCTGTTGCAACCTGGATTGAACCTCCTCAGGTGGAAACACTTGTGGAATCAATGCCTGATCTGCTACAGGCACTGTGGCATGGGTTTGCCTTGACAACAACTGCAGAGCGGGCGAACCCAAGATTGGGTCACGGGAGATGTTGCGTAAGTTGAGCAGATCCAGGAATATGTCCGATTTTGCTCTGTAAGAACGTTCCATGAGCTGTTTAGCACTTTTTTCAGCCCGTTCAGCCAGCCCGTTAGACTGGGGATATTCAAGGCTGCTGGTGACGTGGTGAAAATTCCAGTGTCTAGCAAATTCCTTAAATTGTTGGCTGGTGAACTGACTGCCGTTGTCAGTTAGCAGTCTGCCTGGAGATCCGTGGACTGAAAAGTGACGAGATAACTTCGAAATCACTCAACTGGAAGTGGGGCTGCTGAGAAAATCAATGTCAAACCATCCTGAATAAGAATCCACAAGCACCAGGTACTGCTTGCCATGCCAGTCAAATAAGTCAGCTGCGACTGTAGACCACGGGAGCGCAGGTACAGGATGTGACTGAAGTGGTTGCTTTTGTTGGTGAGGTGCCAAACTGTTGCACACTGCACAGGATGCCACATTTTCGGTGATGTATTCGGCCATGCCAGGCCAGTAAAACCTGCTTCTTGCCCGTAAAACAGTGGCTTCAGCACCTGGGTGCCCTGCATGAACAGCTTTAAAATACCGGTTATGCAGTGAAGCAGGAACCACGGCCTTGTGTCCTTTTAAAATAATGCCGTCTTGCAGCACTAGCTCATCTCAGACAGTGAAGAAGGGCTGGACTGGCAGCGGAACGTTGTAGTGTTTGTCTGGCCAGCCGCGCTTATTGACGGAGGCAAGCGACTGTAGGATACTGTCAGTAGCAGTGTGGGAAACCATGTCCTCCATACAGGATGAAGGGATAAAAGACAGTCATCACAATAATGTCATCATCCGGCGAGGGCTGATCCTCGCAGGTCTTCCGTGGTGCACACGAAAGAGTGTCGGCCTGGTACATATCCTTACCGCGTTTGTGGATCAGAACGATGTCATATTTTCGAAGTTGCAATAACATCCGTTGTATGCGCGCTGGAGAGCTGTGGATAGGTTTATTGAAGATGCTGATCAGAGATTGGTGGTCAGTTTCAATAGTGACAGTGTGGCCAAAGAGTAAATTGTTGAATTTCTTGCAGGCAAAAACAACCGCTAACAGTTCTTTTTCAATTTGGGCATATCGTTGTTCTGTGTCAGACATGGTGTGCTAGGCATAAGCAACAGGTTTATTGCCATGGCCATCATTCTGAAGGCATGCAGCACCCAGCCCGTGTTGTGAGGCGTCACAAGTAAGTGTAATCGGTAGCTTAGGATCAAAGTAAGCTAGAGTAGGAGCATCAGACATCTGCCGTTTAAGAGTGTTGAATGCTGTCTGTTGTTGTTCATGCCAAGTCCAAGCAGAGTCTTTGTGTGTAAGCTGGCGCAATGGGGCTGATATTTCGCTGAAATCCGGAATGAATTTGCTCAAATAGTTAGCCATGCCAAGGAATCTGCAAACTGAGCACATCTTTAGATGCTGGAAGCTCATTGATCACACTGGTTTTCGCTGGATCATTTTTTAAGCCGTCTTTGGTAAATATATGGCCTAAGTATTTTACCTCATTCACTCTGAATCTGCATTTTTTAGGATTTAGCTTGAAATGCATGGCCTCGGCACGCCTCAATACTTTTGTCAGATTGGCATTGTGTTCCTTGACCATTTTCCCAGCAATGAGGATATCATCCACTATGATGGAGCATGGGTATCCTGCAAACAATTGTTCAAGTTCAAGTTCAAGTGAGTTTATTGTCATGTGTCCCTGATAGGACAATGAAATTCTTGCTTTGCTTCAGCACAACAGAACATAGTAGGCATTGACTACAAGGCATTCTATAAATATATACACACATGAATCAATATACTGATAAAGTGCAAATAATAATATTGGCTAATAAAGTTCAGTGTTATGTCCGAGCCAGGTTTAATAGCCTGATGGCTGTAGGGAAGTAGCTATTCCTGAACCTGGTCGTTGCAGTCTTCAGGCTCCTGTACCTTCTACCTGAAGGTAGAAGGGAGATGAGTGTGTGGCCAATTGTTCCATGGATTGTTGAAATACTTCACTGGCAGAACTTATACCAAAAGGCATCCTAAGAAATTTATAATGTCCGAATGGAGTACTGAAAGTTGTCAACTTGGAGGAGTTATGTTCCAGTGGAATCTGCCAGAATGAGCTCTGGGCATCTAGCACTGTGAATACAGATGCTTCAGCCATCTGTGCGGCGATCTCGTCCACAGTGCGCATGGGATAATGTGGTCGTTTAATTGCTGTGTTTAAGTCCTTGGGGTTGATACAAATCCGTATCTCATCTCTGTTCTTCTTAGTAGCGACAACCATTGTGGATACCCAGTCCGAGGGGTCAGTTACGGGAGTAATCACACCCAGAGCCACCATACTGTTAAGTTCACTTTGAACACGATCCCACATAGTGTGGGGAATCTTGTGAGCCGGACGAACAACTGGGATTGCCTCGGGGTCAATGGTAATCGTGTATCTAACAGGCAACTTGCCCAGCTTATCGTTAAACAAATCCTTGCATTGTGTTAGAATTTGATGTGTAAGATCACAGTCTGTAGTCAGAGGACAGACAGAAGGGCTGAAAGTAATCAAACCCATGTCTAGGCATGCATCGGCACCCAGTATGGATGGTACCTTCTCACGTACCACGTAAAAATCCAGGATATGGTCACGTGAGTTGAGACAGCAACGTAACTCAACTTGGCCGATAGGGTGTAGTCGAGTACCAGCAAACGAGACAAGTGATGCAAGGGTTCGTATCCCACTTCTGACACCATGTTGATTGATGTCCATATAATAACAGTAGCCTTACACCATGATAATGATTCAAAGACTTTATTAACTACATAGCAAGCACAACTTATCGCTTGCACTTTCCACTTATACTAAAGGAATGCAGCAAGCAGTGATAACTGAAAAGCTAGTGGGCATAACTACAAATGCATGACTCATAACATGAGTCACTAATCTACACCAAGCTAATTAACCTACATACCTGTACGTGTTTAGTGTGTGTGTCGAAGATCTCGAAGAAAACCCATGCGGTCACGGGGAGAACATACAAACTCCATACAGACAGCACCAGCACGTGTAGTCAAGATTGAACCCGGGTCTTCGGCACTGCAAGCGCTGTAAGGCAGCAATTCTACCGTTGCACCATCGCGGCCGCCATTCTTATGGAATAAACCCATGATTTACGAGTGCAACATTGATGAATTTGTTCACTGAGTTGAAGTGCAGACTCTGTCAACTTAGGCAGGCCGAAAGGTCCTCCAAGCACACTGTGGAACAAGAGTGGGAGGAGATAGCTATGAAGGTGAATACCAGGAGTGCAGTTCCAGGGACCAGAAAAAATGCTGCATACATGTAGTCAAGGTCAATGAAAACAATTCAAATAGCATGACTCGTAATAATACATAGAAACATAAGCAGAGGAAACAATGCCACAGACGGCTGTGGAGGCCGTCGCTGGATATTTTTAAGGTGGAGATTAACAGATTCGTGATTGGTAATGTTGTCAGGGGTTATGGAGAGAAGGCAGGAGAATGGGGTTGAGAGGGAAAGATAGATCAGTCATGATTGAATGGTGGAGTTGACTTGATGGGCCGAATGGCCTATGTCTGCTCCTTATGAACTATGAACTTATGAATGCAGCATTTTCCCCAGAAGATCATTCCTTCAACAAACCAAACACGATTGCTGCCCAATTGACTGAGGGTCTTTTATCTTTCCTTGGAGGAAGGGAGGATTATGGTCGTGGGTGGGTTGGGGATCAGATGGAAGTAGCTCTCGTTTATATAGCTGCGTTATGGAATGATTGATGAGCGGAAAAGTGCAGAGAAGGATGCAAGGCAGCAGGGATTTGGATTAAATGAAGGTCATAGACAATAATGGGTGGTCAGACTTTGGAAATGTTGGATTGGATTTTAGCAGGGAGATGAGTTCCATGTGGTGAGAGGAACACCTGTGGCGAGGTCAAGAATTCAACAAAAATAATGAATTTCCTCAATGATCTACGAATCCTGATTGTCTCATAAAAAGTTAACAGTATCATTCTGAACCACCTGCTTTTACCAACATAACCAGGGTAGAAGTTCATGATTACCACGTCAAGGCAAAGTTCATCCTCTGCTCAACTGACCATTAATCACGGGGCAACTGTGCTCAATGCCAGACTACTCTTGGGGTCCATCAGCAGAGCTTAAACTTCGACATATTTCCCAGCATTTAAACTGGAAAACTACCCAGCTAAATGAGTCCAGTGGACCCATACATTTTGATGAAAAGAAATGGCTGCAGGGAATAGGCCAAGTACAAGGTAATTTCCTTTCTTTTGATTTCATAAAGCTGATTTAAATTTATTTAACTGTTCTTAATTGTTTCCTAGTGTTTTTAAGTGTTTTGGCATGTTTACTTTTTAAACATGTTAACATTTTCTGTGATATTTTTAAGCTTTAATCTTTTTTGACTGTTTTGACTGTGATTGTCCACAAGTATGCAATCTCAACGAGAACTTTGATGGAAGGCAAGCCTGCGGCCAAGCTTAAATGGACCTCCATGCAACACCAGGGGCAAATCCTGCTCATTTTGATCATTCAATGTCCTATGTAGCGATGGTCCTTGTCGGCTAAATTGGTACCAGCTTCTCCATAAAGCCCACTCCTGGCAGGAGAAGTGACCAGTGAACTTAGTGTGCCAGTCAACAGGGCATTTTAACTTCAGAGCGGCTCAACTGCTTTCATGCCAGTATTTGACCCAGTGACAGCAAGATGTACAGACTGGAGGACATACAGACACAAGGACTAGTTTACAAATCTGAAACCTATGGTGATCATCTGAGCCTCAGCCTTTCTGAGGTCCAAGTTTTAAAAGGAAGTGAATCTCAAGTGAAGGTAGCTGAAAAGTTTATATGACTTAGACGAGCAACTTATTCCCACGGGGTGACTCGCCTTTCATTAAAACCATATATTCACGGGTTTGAGATAACTGATACATTGTTACAGATTTTTTATTAATTTTAGGTAGACAAAAATGCTGGAGAAACTCAGCGGGTGAGGCAGCATCTACGGAGTGAAGGAATAGGTGACGTTTCGGGTCGAGAAAGCAAGGACTACCTGAAATTGGAGAAGTCAATGATCATACCGCTGGGGTGTAAACTACCCAAGCAAAATATGAGGTGCTGCACCTCCAATTTGCGGTGGGACTCACTCTGGCCATGGAGGAGGCCCAGGACGGACAGGTCGGATTCGGAATGGGTGGGGGAGTTGAAGTGCTGGGCCACTGGGGGATCAGGTTGGTTAATGCGAACTGTGCAGAGGTGTCGGGCGAAGCGATCTGATGTAGAGCAGTTGACATCTAGAGCAGCGGATGCAATAGAAGAGGTTGGAGGAGGAGCAGGTGAACCTCTGCCTCACCTGGAAAGACTGCTTAGGTCCTTGGATGGAGTCAAGGGGGGAGGTAAAGCGACAAGTGTAGCATTTCCTGCGTTGCAAGGAAAAGTACCAGGGGAGGGGGTGGTTTGGGTGGGAAGGGACGAATTGACCAGGGAGTTACGAAGGGAGAGATCTCTGCGGAAAGCAGAGAGGGGAGGAGAAGGGAAGATGTGGCCAGTGGTGAGATCCAATTGGAGATGGCGAAAATGTCGGAGGATTATCTGTTGTATGTGACGGCTGGTAGGGTGGAAGGTGAGGGCAAGGGGGACTCTGCCCTTGTTACGAGTGGGGGGGATGGGGAGTGAGAGCAGAGCTACGGGATACAGAAGAGACCCTGGTGAGAGCCTCATCTATAGTCAAAGAGGGGAACCCCCGTTCCCTAAAGAATGAGGACATCTCCGATGCCCTGGTGTGGAACACCTCATCCTGGGTGCAGATGCAGCGCAAACGGAGGAATTGGGAGTAGGGGATGGAGTCCTTACAGGAAGCAGGGTGGGAAAAAGTGTAGTCCAGATAGCCATGGGAGTCAGTGGGTTTGTAGTAGATGTCGGTCAGTAGTCTGTTACCTGTGATGGAGATAGTGAGGTCTAGAAACGGTAGGGAGATGTCGGAAATGGTCCAGGTGTATTTGAGTGCCGGATGGAAGTTAGTGGTGAAATGGATGAAGTCAGAGAGTTCTGCATGTGTGCAGGAGGTAGCACCAATGCAGTCGTCAATGTAGCGGAGGTAAAGTTCGAGGATAGGGCCACGGTACACCTCGAACAAGGATTGTTCGACGTACCCTACAAAGAGGCAGGCATAGCTAGGGCCCATGCGCGTACCCAAGCCTTGGATTTGGAGGGAATGGGAGGAGTCAAAGGAAAAGTTGTTGAGGGTAAGGACCAGCTCCGCTAGGCGGAGGGGAGTATCGGTAGATGGGGATTGGTTGGGTCTGCGGTCGAGGAAGAAACAGAGGGCTTTAAGACCCTCCTGGTGGGGGATGGAGGTGTAGAGTGACTGGACATCCATGGTGAAGATGAAGGAAAGGAGGCCTAGAAAACAGAAGTCATGGAGGAGTTAGGTGTCTTGGACATAGGTAGGGAGGGATTTGACTAGGGGGGATAGGATGGAGTCGAGGTATTTGGAAATATGTTTGGTGGGAAAAGAACAAGCAGAAACAATGGGTCAGCCAGGACAGTCAGGTTTATGGATTTTGGGAAGGAGGTTGGAGGCTTGGGAGGGCAGGGAGCTGGAGTTGATGAAGTCAGTGATAGTGTTTGAGATAATGGCCTGGTGCTCGTCTGTGGGGTCATGTTCCAAGGATAAGTTGGAGGAGGTGTCTGAGAGTTGGCACCTGGCCTCAAACCGGTCGAGATCAGCGCGCCAGACTACCATTGTCGGCAGGTTTGATCACCCAGTCTGGGTTGTTGCAGAGCGAGTGGAGGGCTGAACGTTCAGGGGGAGAAAGGTTAGAGTGAGACAGGGGAGTGGAGAAGTTGAGGCGGTTGATGTCCCACCGGCAGTTTAAAATAAAAAGGTCTAAAGCAGGCAGATGGCCATGGGGGGGGAGTCCAAGTGGAGGGTCAGTTGGAGACGGGAGAAGGGGTCATCACTACGGGGCGGTAGCGGAACTCATTGAGGTGGGGATGGAGGGGAACAAAGGTGAGGCCTCTGTTGAGGACAGATCGTTCGGTATCAGAGAGGAGGAGGTCAGGGGGGATGGTGAACACACGGCAAGGATGGGGGTTGGGGCCAGAGGAAGGCAGGTGAGTGGATGGAGGCCGAGGCCGAAGCGATGTCTGGTAGGGGGGGTTGGTGGGTGCTCAGAGAGGTATGAGGACTATAGTGTGGGTGTGGAGGAGCTGGGGTCACATGGTGCAAGGAGGAAGGGGAAGAACCAGTGGACACCCACTGAGATTCCCTGGGTTTGGGGGGGGGACTAGCACTAGGACCCAGCACAGTTAGACCCCGTGGTGTAAGAGTCTGCAGCGTGGAGACTTAAGGCCCGGTGCTGAGCCTAGGACTCAGGTAAGGCGACGGCTGCGGCCTGCTGGTGGGCGGTGGAGTGGCGAGGGTCGGTGGAGTCACTGGTGAAGGCCCGCGGGTTGTGGGGTCCTGGTCAGCGGGCGAAGCGTCGGTAGATCCGGTCAGCGGATGGCCAGTGATGTGGTGAGGGTCAGCGGTCCCGGTGAGGTGGCGATAGTCGGAGGTAACGGTGAGGCAGCAAGAGTCGACGTTGTCGGTGAGGCGGCCATAGTCAGAGGTAATTTTATTAATTTTAGCTCTGATCCACCAGTTTTTTGATATTATCATTTATGCTATTCATAATGAAGGAGAGGAAAGCATGGACTAGGCTTTCAGCAGCTGAGGTGAGAAATATTATGAAGATGGAGTTAGGGGTCTTTATGATAAATATTATATGGGGTAAAAAGTTCATCATTGTATCTAATAGAATGCCAAGGTTCCAAACCGACAAAGACAGTAAAGTTAATGATATTGATAGTGACAGAACATGGTTTGTAGTGCATTTGAAGGAAAAGTCTTGGTCTGTTTAGAATATTAAACGTAAACATCCTACAATAGTCAAGACATACATGAAACCAAGTTAAACAACAGTAATCCCTTCTGCCTGCACATGATCCATATCCCTCTATAATCCATATCCCTCCATTCCCTGCATATCCAGCCTCATAAAAGCCTCTTAAATGCCACAATCATATCTGCCTCCACCACTATTCCCAGCAGCATATTCCAGGCAAGCACCACTCTCCATGTAAAAATATTTCCCTGCACATCTTCTTGAATCTTTACCCCTCTCACCTTAAACCTAAGCCCTCTAGTCTATGACATTTCCGTCCTGGAAAATGTCCATGCCCAACATGTTGCCATGTTAAATTAATCTCCTCCATCTGCACGTGATCCATAAGCCTCAAATGCCCCTATCATATCTACCTCTACCTCCACCCTTGGCAGCGCGTTTCAGGCATCCACCACTTTGTGTAAGAAAAATTGTCCTCCACATTTCCATTAAATGTTGATCTTCTCCCCTTAAAGTTCTGGCCTCTAGTTTTTGATATTTCCATCCTGGGATAACAGGTACTGACTAATGGTTATAAGAGAAGCTTATGGGTTATCTCGGAAGATATTAACAGGCAGTCTGTTAAGACAAAGACAGATGAGGAGTCACAAAGCCAACAAGTGCATCATCTATATTTACAAGCTTATCTCAGTCTTTGAATAGGAAGGAACTGCAGAGGTTGTTTAAACCAAAGATAGACACAAAAAGCTGGAGTAACTCAGCGGGTCAGACAGCATCTCCAGAGAAAAGTAATAGGTAATGTTTCGAGTCGAGACCCAAAGAAGTCTCGAAGATGGGTCCCGACTCAAAACGTCACCTATTCCTTTTCTCCAGAGATGCTGAGTTACTCCAGCTTATCGTGTCTATCTTAGGTCTTTAAATAATTTTGCCAAGGTCAATGAATACTGAAGAGTTTGACAGGTGGGGAAATAGGAGTCATTGCTGAATGTAGATTCAGCAGTACGGCTCAATAGGGTAGTTAAGAGAAAATAAGAAGAGTCCAAATGAGTGTGAGATGTGGAGATGAATAGTCCGGTTGAACATGTTAAAGGTTGCCAAGGGATGGGAAACATAATGAAGAAGAATTCACTGCAGTATAGTGAGTCACGTGTTGTTAAACAAAGTGATCTTTACTGGTTTAAACTAAGAACAGCTCACACGCGACTGCGGACGGTTCTCCCAAAGTTCCATATATATAACCGGGCACACTCCTCAGTCACGTGACGACTTCTTCCCGTCAAACCTAGGGCTGAGGGTTCGCCCAATAAGTGGCCTAACCAACCTAGCCACAGCAGGTTTTTTATTTTGACATAAAATTAACATGCATAATTATACAACAATGCAACAATTGTTTGCAAAACTGATATTTTAAATGATCCGTACCAACAAAACGTTATAGCACATCCTGTCCCTTCCATATCAATGGATCATAAAATGATTAAGCTGACAATCTTTAGATTTTGGGAATCTACACTTTTTTTTAACACCATGGGTATTTTTTTTTATCAATGTGTTTCAGATTTCTCCCTTCATCTATTTTTCTTTGATACACTTCTTCAGCCGTTACATTTCCTCTTGCCTCAATGCAGAACAAAGTAACTCGCCATATGATCAAAACCTGAATTCAGCCTTCCATCTCACCAGTCAAGGGATATGCACCAAATAGACAGGAGTTCAAATGAATGTTGCTTCTACATGTTGTGTCGTTCACCCCGGGAGTTTTAGCCACACGTCATCAGTTTGGGGTTCCAGTTACCTCCACTACAAAGAAAGGCGCTTTGACCAAAAATGTCCCATAACTCACTTCCACTGGTAGTCATAACTCAACAGTATAAAATAACAAAGTATAACCTTATGAACTCTTACTTCTTTATGTAGGTCTGTGCCTCCCGCGGTGTGCATTCATGAGTATGTTTCTGTTTATATATTCAGGCATATTTTCATTTTGTGTTCTATTTCCATTAAAATAATTAGTTATGAAAGGCTCAAATCAGTCACTAAATAGAAAAAAATACTTTGAACTTTCTTAAAAAGGAATATAAACATGTCACCTTCCTTGAGGAAACACAACTGACTGATACAATATGTTCAAAGTACAGGAGAAAATGGATTGACTGAGACATTTTCGCTGTGCACTTTTACAAATTATTTGGAGAAACGCTGATACCATATTGGTTAAATTTCAGGCTCTGAGAAATGCCACGTTATTAATTCTGCCCTATTATTATTAATTTTGTGCTTTTCTAAAACTTTTCCAGTTACTCAACATCTTGAAAGTTTATTCTCTTCTTCCAGTTTATTCTCTTCCTCACAGCGTGCTACGATTTCACATGGAATGATCATCCTCTCATACGAGTTAGGAGCTGGTCCTTTGAACCTGCTACACCATTCATCAAGATCACGACTGATCTATCTCAGTGCTACTTTCCTGCATCTACCCTGTCAATCCCTATAAGAATTTTGTACGTTTCAATGAAATCACTGTTTATTTATCTTACTTTAACTCTGGAGAATAGAGGTCCAGTCTAGTCAATGTCTCCTCAAACCACAACTACCATCCCAGAAACCAATCAAGTCAATTTCTGTTGCACTTCCTTGATGGCAAGTATATCCTTTTTGAGGTAAGGAGACCAAAACAATGTTGTGGACATATTCTCACAAAACCCTTATATAATTGCAACAATGCCTCTTTCTTCTTAGAACCTAGAACAGTACATCACAAGAGCAGGCCTTTCGGCCCACAATATCGGCGTTGAACATGATGCCAAGGCAGACACAAAGTGCTGGATTAACTCAGCCGGTCAGGCACAATCTCTGGAGAAAAAGGATGGGTGACGTTTTGGGTCGGGTCCCTTCTTCAGACTCAACTCTCAAGACCATCTCTTATCTACCTGCGTATTCCCAGCAATTCCTGCATATCCCTCAATTCCCAGCATATCCATATGTTTATCCAAAAGCCTGTTAAATGCCACTAACACATTTGACTCAACTGCCAACCCTGGCAGCGTATTGCAGTCACTCACCCCTCGCTGTGTAAAAACTTACCCCACACATCTCGTATAAACTTTGCCCCTTTCACCTTAAAGTTGATTTTTCCATCCTGGAAAAAATATTCTGATGGTGTATTGCCTCTCATAATTTTATATGCTCACACAGAAAACAATAATAGGTTTGAGCAAAATCTATATATTTTATTTACCTGTGTTTGATTCTTTCACAATAGAACTCAAAATACCATTTGTGCCCTAATTGCTTTATGTTATCTTTCATGGTAGTTTTCAGTGATTTGTTTGCAAGGACACTTAAGCCCCTTTGAACAGCAGTATTTTCCACTCAGTCATTTTTGTTTGGTACAACAAAATGGATGATCTCATGTTTTCCCTCATTACATTCCTCTGCCACCTTCTCGGCACTTACTCAGCTTGCCTAAATCCTCTTTGTATTCTCCTCATGCGTTAGTTCCCCATTATCTATTCTACTAATCACATAATGAACAATATTAGATTTGTTAACTATAATATACCTTTCAGAAATCAATGTAGAATTTGCACAAACCTATTATTCTTTTCTGTGTTGTATTTGTACATCTTTTACTGTAGATTCTGGCATTTTCTGTACGACTGATGTTCGACCAACTGTTCAAGCCTGTTGTGACAGTGAAAACATTGGACCACATGGCTAAATGAAAAAGGTCTTTATTCATCTAGAGACTATGGAAGACACCTGGTGGAAGGCAAGAAACACAGTGGAATCAATCCAAACTCATAGTACATTGCATTTTTTATAATCTTAATTGTAGAGATAGCAGCGGGTCATAAGGTCATAAGGTCATAAGGAATAGGAGTACAGTTAGGCCGTTCGGCACATCAAGTTTACTCTGTCATTCAATCATGGCTGATCTATCACTCGCTCCTAACCACATTCTCCTGCCTTCTCCCAATAACCTCCAACACCTATATGGACTTGGACGTTCGACAAGGTTCCGCATGGTAGGCTGCTTTGGAAGGTTAGATCGCATGGGATCCAAGGAGAGATAGTTGAATGGATAGCAAATTGGCTCCATGGAAGGAAGCAGAGGGTAATGGTGGAAGGTTGCTTCTCAGACTGGATGCCTGTGACTAGTGGTGTGCCTCAGGGTTCGGTGCTGGGCCCGTTACTGTTTGTCATCTACATCAATGATTTGGATGAGAACATACAGGGTAATATTAGCAAGTTTGCTGATGATACAAAAGTTAGTGGTTTTGCAGATAGTGAAGATGGTTGTGAACGATTGCAGCAGGATCTGGATCGATTGGCCAGGTGAGCGGAGGAATGGTTGATGGAATTTAATACAGAGAAGCATGAGGTGTTGCATTTTGGGATGTTGAACAAAGGGCAGGACCTACACAGTAAATGGTAGGCCTCTGGGTAGTGTTGTAGAGCAGAGGGATCTAGGAGTACTAGTGCATGCTTCCTTGAAGGTCGAGTCGCAGGTAGATAAGGTGGTCAAAAAGGCTTTTAGCACTTTGGCCTTCATCAGTCAGAGTATTGAGTATAGAAGTTGGGAGGTCATATTGCAGTTGTATAAGAAGTTGGTGAGACCGCATTTAGAATATTGTGTTCAGTTCTGGGCACCATGTTGTAGAAAAGATATTGTCAAACTTGAAAGGGATCAGAAACGATTTATGAGGATGTTGCCAGGACTAGAATGTGTGAGCTATATGGAGAGGTTAAGTAGGCTGGATCTCTATTCCAGGATGATGAGGATAAATCTTATAGGGGTATACAAAATCTTTTGCCCAGAGTAGGGGAATTGAGGACCAGAGGACAGGTTCAAGGTGAAAAGGAAAATATTTAATAGGAATCCGATGGATAACTTTTTCACACAAATGGTGGTGGATGTATGCAACAAGCTGCCAGAGGAGTTAGTTGAGGCTGGGACTATCCCATCATTTAAGAAACAGTTAGACAGGTACATGGATAGGACAGGTTTGAAGGGATATGGACCAAGCGCAGGCAAGTGGGACTAGTGTAGCTGGGATATTGTTGGCCGGTGTGGGCGAGTTCCACACTGTATCACTGTATGACTCTATGACTCTACTAATCAAGAATCTATCTATCTCTGCCTTAAAAATATCCACTGACTTGGCCTCCACAACCTTCTGTGGCAAAGAATTCCACCGATTCACTACACTCTGACTAAAGACATTTCTCCTCATCTCCTTCCTAAAAGAACGTCCTTTCATTTTGAGGTTACGACCTCCAGTCCTAGACTCTCCCACTAGTGCAAACATCCTCTCCACATCCACTCTATCCAAGCCTTTCACTATTTTGTATGTTTCAATGAGGTCCACCCTCATTCTTCTAAACTCCAACAAGTACAGGCCCAGTGCCGACAAATGCTCATCATATGTTAACCTACTCATTTCTGGGATCATTCTTGTAAACCTCCTCTGGTCCCTCTCCAGAGCCAGCTCATCCTTCCTCAGATATGGCGCCCAAATTTGCTCACAATATTCCAAATGCGGCCTTACCAGCGCCTTATGGAGCCTCAACATTACATCTCTGTGTTTGTATACAAGCCCTCTTGAAATAAATGCTAGCATTGAGTTTGCTTTCTTTATTATCGATGTTTCAATGCAATTCTAATACATAAACTTACATCATTCACTTTAATATTTAATTACATAAATGGTTCCAAAGAAGTTAATGTTTACATCGGGAACTCCTTGTAACTGACAAGGCACCTCAGAATATTCAAACATCTTGGTTGGGACAAAATAATTCACATGGAACGTCTAAAAGCTTCTGAGGACAGGCATCCACCGTGAAGTACTTCGAAAGACTGGTGATGGTGTGATTTAACTCCAGCCTCCCAGCCAGCGTTGCAGTTGGCTTACCGTTGCAACAGATCCACGGCAGACACCATCTCCCTAGCCCTAAATTCATCTCTAGAACATCAGAAAACAAGGACACATTCATTACATTCTGATTTATCAACTATAGCTCTGCCTTCAACACCATAAACCCATCTAAACTCATCTCTGGGATCTAGGACAAGAAGACACAAAAAGCTGGAGTAACTCAGCGGGACAGGCAGCATCTATGGAGAGAAGGAATGGGTAACGTTTTGGATTGAGACCCTTCTTCAGTCCGAAGAAGGGTCTCGACCCAAAACTTCACCCATTCCTTCTCTACAGA
Organism: Malacoraja senta; assembly: GCA_038087875.1. Classification (NCBI taxonomy): domain Eukaryota; kingdom Metazoa; phylum Chordata; class Chondrichthyes; order Rajiformes; family Rajidae; genus Malacoraja; species Malacoraja senta. Next base: position 366,769,595 of record CM075977.1, read on the forward strand.
GATGCTGCCTGTCCCGCTGAGTTACTCCAGCATTTTGTGTCTAGCTTCAAGATTAAAATTAACAACGTTTCTCTTTCCAGGGATGCTTCCTGACCCGCTGAGTGTTTCCAGTGTTTTCTATTTTTCTTGTAGATTTTCAATATTTGCAGTTGTTTTTATTCGGATTTTCCCAAAGAAGACATAATGCTCATTGGCCTAAAGTTTCCTGCTCTCTGTCTCAGTCCTTTGACCAATAATACATTGACCATTTTCCAATCCACTGCAACCTTTCCATAATTTCGGACATTTTGGAAGATTACAATCAATGCATCCATTTATTTTAATTCCTGATCTTGCAGTTCAGGGAACTTATCTGTATTTATGTTTCCTAATACCTCATAATGATGACTGTTGTATGTAGTATCCTCCTTCTGTCTGATTTTTAACAATTATTGCGATGTTCTTAATGTCTTCTAACTTGAAAACAGATAAGAAATTAAAGATCTCATGAAATACTTGGTCAAAGTCTCTGCCATAGATACAAAATACCCATTTAAAGACACTGCCATATTTAGCAAACATCTTCACTTCCCTCTTTGTATCCAACACCTACTCGAAATCTTGATTTTCAACAATGCCGCCATCACATGTAATTGTAATTGTAATTAATTTATTAGCCAAGTATCCAGATCCATGTTTGTTGATGTATTTTACCCTTCTTTCCTTGAAGAAACATAGATCGTTGAGTAGCATTAAGTTGCTAAAGAAAAGTACCTTGTTGTGGGCATTCTAGTTTAGTTTTAGTTTAGAGGAACACCATGAAAACAGGCTTCTTTGGCCCACCAAGTCCATGCCGACCATTGATCACCAGTTCACACTAGTTCTATATTATTCCACTTTCCTGACACATTAGGGACAATTTACAGAGGTCCATTAAACTACACACACATACGTCTTTGGGATGCGGATGGAAAGCGGAGCACCCAAAGGAAACCCACATGGTCACAGGGCAAATGTGCAAACTCCACACAGACAGCACCTGAAGCCAGGATCGAACCCAGATTACTGGCATTGTGAGGTAGTGACTCTACCAGCTGTTCCACTGCGCTGCCCTGGTTAAGTGTAAACTCTACGGATTCAGGAAATCCTTTGTTTGGTCAAATGGTTATGCTAACTCAACTAATCTCAACTGGAGCTGTGATCTGAATCCACAGTATGATACCAATAACCATGGAGTGGAAAAAGAAAAATTATATGAGTACACTTAGGGATGAGCTAACAGCCAGTCCTTCTAAGCTGGAACAAGATCAAACATACCAGCATTACCTCTGTTAGCGATTATTAAGCATCAGACTTCTGTCAGAAATGATGTGAATAGCTGGCATTAATACAAACAAGAACCGATCTTTAAAACAACCTGTTTAATTGTAAACTACCAGCAGTAATCAGTTTTGAAGTGAAAAGGACAGATATGTAAACAAACTGTACCATCTGAAGAGCAAAGGCTCCTAGCCCATGGCAAGAGGCTTCTTCAGAGATACTGTATGCTTTGCAAACTGCCATTACCATGAGATATTCTCCCATACATCAGCCAAATGAAAGACAATGGGGTACATTAATTGGCCAACATCAAATCTGGCATCAGACATCTTCAGCTGTTCTTTTGCATTATTGTGATAGTGCAGGAGGGTTGTACACCAGACTTATTTAGTCTCTTAATGCATCAAACATGGTCATGGACATATTGTTTTTGCATTTCAGTAATTGGGATATTTGTGTACACAGACACTAATTTCTCACAACACTAATTTCACGTATACTGGATTTAGGTTTAGGTTTATTATTGTCACATGTACCGAGGTACAGGGTAAAGCTTTATTTTGCATGCTATTCAAACAGGTCAGATATACCATACACAGATACAATCAATTCAAACTCAAGTACAAGAGGTAGAGCATAGGGGGAAGAAACAGAGTGCTGAATATAGTTATCTGCATTGTAGCACATCAGTACCTGAGACAAAGTCCGATGTCCTCAAAAGGGTAGAGCAAGAACAGTCTCGACCCAAAACGTCGCCTATTCCTTCTCTCTATAGATGCTGCCTCACCAGCATTTTTGTCTACCCTAACTTATGGAAGATCAGTTCAAAAGCTTGATAAGGAAGGGAAAGATGCTGTTCCTGAATCTGGTGGTGTGTGTTTTCAAGCTTCAAAAGCTTCTGCCAGGCAGAGGCAGGGTTAATCACTCTGTGTCTCATCATTGTTGGTGATCCGACCCACCACAGTGGTGTCATCAGCAAAGTTGTAAATGGAATTGGAGCCGAATTTGGCTGTACAGCCATGAGTGTAAAGGGAGTATGATAGGAGACTGAGAATGCATCCTTGCAGGGCACCAGTGTTGAGAGTTATTGCTGAGGAGGTGTTGATTGAAGTCTGTGGTTCAGAAAGTCGAGGATTCAGTGACAGAGGGGAAAGCTGATTCCTAGATCCCAGATGTGTAAGAAGGAACTGCAGTTCCCAAAGACACAAAAAGCTGGAGTAACTCAGCGGGACAGGCAGCATCTCTGGAGAGAAGGAATGGGTGACGTTTTGTAATTGTATACATTACTCTGGGTATTGGTTATATCAACGTATCAATTCTCTAGCAATATAATCTATACACACATTTAATCCACAATATCGTGAGCTCCAAACTTGTCTAGTAACATTACATATTGCACATTGCTGAATTGCTTCTTGAAATCTAAATGCGTTGCATCTATTTTATCCACTCCTCCAATCTTCTTATGACATCTTCAAATAACTCCAATAAATTAGTCAACACGACTTTCCATTTATTAAGCCATATTGAAGTAAATCTGCCTGATTGCATTACGACTTTCTGAGTGTACTGTTACTATTTATAACCATATAACCATATGACCATTACAGCACGGAAACAGGCCATCTCGGCCCTTCAAGTCCGTGCCGAATTATTTCCATAATAAACCACCAGCATTTCCTCAATTAAAATCATAACATGCTAGAAACATACAATAGGTCTGATGGCATCTGTGGAAAAAAGAAACAGAATTAACACCATCAGATGAAAGACCATTCATCAATTGGTAGATGTTCAAAATGAAAACATTAAAATTAATAGGTATTAAACAACTGTAGATGCTGGTTTAAATCGAAGGTAGACACAAAATGCTGGAGTAACTCAGCGGGACTTGCAGCATCTCTGGAGAGAAGGAATGGGTGATGTTTCGGGTAGAGACTGGTTGTTGACTAATTTATTAGTTATTTGAAGATGTCATAAGAAGATTAGAAGGGTCTTCTTATTGATTGGAAAAATAGATGCAATGCATTTAGATTTCAAGAAACAATTCAGCAAGGTGCAACATAAAAGGTTACTGGACAAGTTTGAAGCTCACAATATTGTGGATTAAATGTGATTATAAATTATATTGCTAGAGAATTGATATGTTGATATGACCAATACCCAGAGTAATGTATACAATTTTGATCTCTTTATTGAAGGCAGTTCAGAAAAGGTTTACCAGATTAATTCCTGTAAAGGAATGGTGGTCTTATGAGAAAGTGTTGAGCAGCTTGGTTCGTTATTCATTGGAGTTCACTGGAATGAAACATCTTGAGGAGAAGACGGATCCTAAGAGAATATTTCCTCTCGAGTATGTATATAAAACTGGGGATATAGTCTCAGCACAAGTAGCTGCCCAATTAAAATAGATATGGTGAGTTATTTATTTTCTCAGATTCCAAAGAATATTTGGAATCATCTAACTCAGAGACCAGCTGTGATTGTCATTAAATCTTTTCAAGGCTGAAGTGGATTTTTGGTCTCTAGGGAGTGAAGAGTTAGGGGCAAGGAAATAGGGCCTGAGACAAATATTAGATTTTGGCAGTCGCAAGAACGACAACTAAGTTTTGTAACTTCTTTTATTCTGAAAGTAGCTTCTTAGCTCACAGGTTCTTACAACACGTCTGGCCACAACGGTGGTCAGCACACAACTGCCACATGAAAGCGAAACCGCGCGAAAAACAGCAGCCCCTCCCGAGTCACGTGACCACGGCTTCCGAACGCCGCATTCGAAACCTGCGTGCGCCAGCAGGCGCCGCTACATGCCCCCCCCAGAATCCACGGTACGGAAACGTAGGGTAACAAGACGGTTTGACCGGAAAGCGTAGTCTGAGGTCGCGGGGCGAGCGTAACAGTAGGGGCCTGCAAAACAGAACCGGAGGGGCGCGACAAATGAGAACGAGGGACGGGCGTAACAGAGGGGACCGGTGAAACATAACCGGGGGTAACAGGTGCAGAGGGCGGCAAAACGGCCGGTGGACGCCCTCTACGCCGCGGAGTGGCTACCGCCACCGGGCCATCCTCGTCGACGTGTGCTGGCTTAAGGCGGCTGATGGAGACGAACTGCTCCTTGCCACCCATGTCCAACGTGAACGTCGAGGTACCAGGCCTCAGCACCCTGTACGTACCTTCGTACAGCCGCTGTAACGGCGAGCGGTGAGCATGCCTACGAAGGGAAACATAAGCACAATCCCGTAACATAGTAGGCACATGCACCGCCGACGACCCTTGTCGGGAAGTGGGAACCGGGACCAAAGGTCAGCTAGCACCGCCGAAACCGGGACCTCCTGATCATGGGTGACGCGCAGAAAATCCCCAGGTACCCGCAAAACCGAGCCGTAAACCAGCTCGGCCGAGGAGGCGTCGAGGTCTTCCTTAGGCGTAGTTCTGATGCCTAGGAGAACTCACGGCAACTGATCAACCCAATCGAGGCCCGTGAGCCGAGCCTTCAACGCCGACTTGTGGTGTCTGTGGAAACACTCAACCAAACCGTTCGACTCCGGTGATACGCGGTGGTTTGGTGCAGCTTCGCGCTGTACAGCTGCGCCATATCACCCCACAGGGAGGACGTGAACTGGGCCCCACAATCGGTAGTAATATCTGAAAAATGATATTAAAAACGACCCCAAAACGAGCGATCCAATGGGAGACAATGGCCCGCGCACAAGCCTCAGCGGAGGTATCAGTCAACGGTATTGCCTCCGCCCACCTGGTGAACCTGTCCACGATAGTGAGTAAGTGAGTGGCCCTGCGCGAACACGGCAAGGGACCCACCAGGTCGACATGGATGTGCAAGAACCTGCTGTCTGGAACAGCGAAATCCTGCACAAGTGGGCGCACATGCCTCTGCACCTTGGAAGTCTGACGGGATACAAGAGCGGGCCCATGCTGCGACCTACTTTCGTAAACCATGCCAGATGAATTTGGCCGCGACCAGGGCAGAGGTGGCATGAATGGACGGGTGAGCTCGGCTGTGGATGGTGTCGAAAATCCGACGCCTCCAGGCAATCGGGACAATGGGGCGGGCTTTGCCCGTAGAGACATCGCAAAGGACCCGCATGCCGGCAGCGCCGCAGGGCACCTCAGCCAATTTGAGGCCCGATTCAACATTGCGGTAAACCCCCATGCTGGCATCAGCCTGCTGGGCAGCGGCCAGCTCCGCGTAATCCACACCTAGGCTTAAAGCGGAAACCTCGGGGGCTGCCGGACAGGACAGCGCGTCAGCCACAATGTTCAGCTTCCCCGCCACTTGCCGAATGTCAGATGTGAATTCGGATATGTAGGCAAGGTGTCTCTGTTGCCTGGCGGACCAGGGATCGGATACCTTAGTCAAAGCGAACGTGAGTGGCTTGTGGTCCATGAATGCGGTGAACGCACGCCCCTCCAGGAAATAATGGAAATGGCGGATCGCTAAGTAAAGCGCGAGGAGTTCCCGATCGAAAGCTCTGTACTTGATCTCGGGGACCCGCAGCTGCCTACTGAAAAATGCCAGCGGCACCCAGCGGCTACCTATCCATTGTTCAAGGACAGCACCTACTGCGACGTCGGATGCGTCCACGGTGAGGGCCGTTAGGGCCGATGCCCTAGGGTGTACCAGCATAGTGGCATTGGCCAACGCTGTCTTAGCCACCTCAAAAGCCATCTCAGCCTCCCTGGACCAGACCAGGTCCTTAGGCTTACCTGCCAGACACTGGAACAGCGGCCGCATGATGGCGGCTGCTGACGGGACGAATCGGTGGTAAAAATTGACCATTCTGATGAACTCTTGCAGGCCCTTGACGGATAGTGGCCTCGGGAAGCGACGGATTGCGTCGACCTTCTCGGGCAGCGGCTATGCGCCGTGGCAGGTAATGCTGTGACCCGAAAAAGAAATGGAGCGCAATCCGAACTGGCACTTCGCCGGGTTAATCACCAACCCTTGTTTGCGCAGCCGTTAGGAAAGCAGGCGGAGGTGCTTAACGTGCTCTGCCTGCGAGCTGCTGGCCACCAGAATATCATCGAAGTATATGAACGGCAAACCCCGACCGACCAGATCCATTAACCTTTGGAACGCCTGAGCGGCGTTCTTCAGGCCAAAAGGCATTCTTAGCCATTCGAATAGGCCGAAAGGTGGCCCATCTTAGGGACGTCGTCGGGGTGGACTGGAACCTGATTATACCCGCGCATGAGGTCCACCTTCGAGAAGAAAGTTGCGCCCTCCAGATGAGCTGAGAAATCCTGGATGTTCGGGACTAGGTACCGATCTGCCATGGTTACGGCGTTTAGACGCCTGTAATCACCGCAAGGTCTCCAACCCCCGGACGCTTTGGGTACCATGTGCAGCGGGGAAGCCCAAGGGCTATCCGACCGCCGGACAATCCCCATGTCCTCCATATGCTGGAACTCGTCTCGTGCGATGTGCAGTTTATCGGGCGGGAGGCGGCGCGCGCGCGGGCGTGAACAGGTGGGCCCTCGGTGGGAATGAGGTGGACCACGCCATGATGGGGCGCGACACCGTCAAACCGGGGCAGGAGCAACCCTGGGAATTCAGTGAGAAGGGCTGCGAAAGGTTGCTGGATCTCAGCTACCTCGTCGAGTTGCAGTAGGGGCGTGGACGGATTACGCGGCTTGGCAGGGCACAGGTCCGACACTGGAACCATGCGCCCGCCTCGCACATCGACTAACAGGGAGAACGCGCGCAAGAAATCGGCCCCCAATATCGGTTGGGTGACGTCAGCAACGGTGAACTTCCACCTATACGGGTGGGAGTCGAAATTTAAGTCCAGGGTCCGCGTGCCGTAAGTGCGAATGTCGCTCCCGTTGACGGACGAGAGGACAGGTCCTACCTTACCGACGCGGGTGTCTCCGGTGGTCGGCGGCAGGATGCTGGCTATGGCGCCAGAGTCCACCAGGAAACAGTGACTGGAGTGGCCATCACGGACGTAGAGGCGTTTGTTTGGGCCGATCGTGTTCGCCTGTTTGGACGATCGGCTGAGGCATTTCCCTGAAATGAACAGGGGCTTCGGCATCTTCGGGCTTCGGTACCGTAGCGCTGATGGTAGTAGCACCAACCTCGTCGGCTGTAGACCACTGGTAGTGACGATGCTTCTTCGGTGCTGGGCTGGGCTTCCTCTTCCTCCCGATGTCGTCTCGGTTGCACCCGTGCCGTGACAGGGGAGCGGGTGAAAGCACAAACGTCCCGCCGTCTGTGGGCCCACAACTCGTCAGCTCTCTCTCCGAGGTGTTGGGGATCGCTGAAATCAGCCCCGGCGAGCATCAGGCAAACTTCGTCGGGCATCTGCGCTAGGAACGCCTGTTCGAAGAGCAGACATGGGCGGAGCCCGTTCATCAAGGCTAACATCTTTGCCAAGATGGTGGATGGCCGCCGATCGCTGATGCTGTCCATATGTAGAATCTTCGCCGCCCTGTCTCTGCGACTGAGACCGAAGGTGTGGAGCAGGAGGGCCTTCAGACCTTCATACTTGCCGATCGTCGGCGGGTCCCTGATGTAAGGCAACAGCCTCGAGGCACAGTCCTGTGGCAGAGCTCCTACCAAAATACATGGTGTCATCTGCAAATAATGCGGTGCAGGTGAAACTGTGCCTCAACGTGGGCGAACCACACCTGAGGTTGACCCGGCGTAAACGAGGGTAGTTTGAAGCCCGGTGAGCCCTGCCTCGTGCCGGCCGATTCTACAGGAACGTAGTCTTCCTGCATGATCTTTGCTTGTCTAACGACGGCTAGACAGGTCGCGGTCACCAATTTGGCGGTCGCAAGAACGACAACTAAGTTTTGTAACTTATTTTATTCTGAAAATAGCTTCTTAGCTCACAGGTTGTTACAACACGTCTGGCCACAACGGTGGTCAGCACACAACTGCCGCGCGAAAGCGAAACCGCGCGAAAAACAGCAGCCCCTCCCGAGTCACGTGACCGCGGCTTCCGAACAGCGGGTTCGATACCTGCGTGCGCCAGCAGGCGCCGCTACAAGATCAACTATTATCTGAGTTCATGGCAGAGTGGACTTGAAGAGTTTTATTGTTGACTTGCTGTACTTTTGAAATAACTGTTTTAATATCAGTCATTTATGCAAATGTCTTTCTGCAAATGTCTTTTAAGACATTATGTCCCATTGGACAAATACTATATTAAAGCTACTCAAAATAGCCACATGTCCAAGAATTTTGTGGATCTTTTAAATGGTGGCGATTCCATGGTCAACTGACTAGAATTTTGATTTGACAGAACTCATGAATGTGTTGTTGATAAATCTACACAATGAAGATTGTGAATGCAGATTGGGAGCCTTGATCTCTGCACCCTCATCTTAAACAGGGAAATTATAAATGGGGTGCCCAAATACTAGTGATCCTGAGGATGATCCAGAAAGCAGTTGACCATGGAGGACATTAGTTTAGTTTAGTTTATTGTCACGTGTACTGAGCTATAGAGGAAAGCTTTTTGTTGTGTGCGATCCAGTCAGTGGAAAGACTATATACGATTACAATCGAACCGTCCACAGTGTACAGGTACAGGATAAAGGGAATAATGTTTAGTGTAAGATAAAGTCCAACAAAGTCCGATTAAAGATAGGCTGATGGTCTCCAATGAAGTAGATAATAGCTCAAGAATGCTCTCTCGTCATTGAGGATGGTTCAGTGGCCTGATGACAGCTAGGAATAAACTGTCCCTGAATCTGGAGGTGTGTGTTTTCACACTTCTGTACCTCTTGTCTGATGAGAGAGGGGAGAAGAAGGGGTGACCAGGTGAGACTCGTCCTTGATTAAGCTAGTGGCCTTGCCGACGCGTCGTGAAGTGTAGACGAAGTCAATGGAATGGTGGTTGGTTTGTGTGATGGTCTGGGCTGTGTCCACAATTCTCTGCAATTCTTTAAGGTCTTGGATGGAGCTATTCCCAAACCATGCTGTGATGCATCCCTATAAAATGCTCTCTACGCCGCATCTGTCGAAAACCTTATCAGTCAAGTCCTTATCTTGAAACTTCATTCAAGTCCTGAGAGATGAGGGAAGGATGTGATTGCACCAGAGAAAGCACTGAGGTGTTTCATCAGGATGTAGATGGAATGGAATAGTTTAGGCGTAAGAAGAGACTGGATAAACTGGGTTTGTTTTTCTTGGAGCAGAGAAGGCTGAGAGGGAAACTGTTAGTGATTTAAAAATTATGAGAGACATGGAGAAGGTAAATAGTAAGAAACATTTCCACATGACAAAGGTGGCTAAGACTGGATGGGTGTTGCAGTTGGAAGAGCTACTGCCTTAAGGGGCTGTCCCACTGCGGCGACCTAATCCGCGAGTTAAGAAGAGTGTCTTTGACCTTCAAGCTCGAGGGTACTCGCCTGGAAAACCTCGAGCTGGATCGACCGTCAGTGTTGAAACCGCGAGCTGGATCGACCAACCACACACACACACAAACACATCGCAAAGGCGGGGGCCAGGGAAAGCGGGGGAGCGCTGTCTGAAATTCACACCAGCGATGAAGAGGAAGGAAAGATGGCTACACAGTGTATGGTAAGTCCTTGAGAGAGCGCGGAGGGGGGGGAGGGGGGAGAGATGGGGAGAGAAGGGGAGAGAAGGGGAGAGAAGGGGAGAGAAGGGGAAAGAAGGGGAGAGAAGGGGAGAGAAGGGGGAAGAAGGAGTGGAGACACTTTTAAGAAGTATAATAAAGTTTAGCGGGCATTTTACCTACCAGTCAGTTTTCCTGGGTCCTGAAAACTCCAATGAGCCAATCAAAATGCCCGGTCAGCAAAGGAGATTGCCTACGGCTGCCCTCGACTGCCTGTAACTACATAGCGACCCTACTCCACTGGACTACGAGTTAAAAAGAACCATGCCGACCAAATTATACTCACGGAAAAATTTTCAACATGCTGAAAATTTTTCCGTGACCTAGCTGAGGCCGCGAGTATTCGGGAACTTCCCTCGAGCATGAAGGAGAGTTCCAGTGACCTCATAGGACCTCCTAGGACCACGTGTCGACCTTGCTGCGAGTTTGAGTCGAGGGTAAACTCTTCTAAACTCGCAGATTAGGTCGCTGCAGTGGGACAGGCCCTTTACAGCGCCAGAGACCCAGGTTTGATCCTGACTACGGGTGCTATCAGTACAGAGTTTGTACTGACAGCACCCGTACCATAAAGCCTGTTACCTGGCAGGCCTTGCCCTGCCCCTGTTCTCTTTTAGCTTTCTTTTCCTCAGGTACAATCAGTGTGAAGAAGGGCCCCAATCCAAAATGTCTCCTATCCACATTCTCCAGAGATACTGCCTGACCCGCTGAGTTACTCCAGCACCTTGTGTCTTTTCTTGGAAATGTACCACTTTACTCTCTCTCTCTCTCTCTCTCTCTCTCTCGTTTTTACACCAAGGGTAGTGGGTATGTAGAACGAGCTGCCAGAGGAGGTAGTTGAGGCATGTACAATCGCAATATTTATAAGATATTTGGACAGTTACATGGATAGGACCCATTAGAAGGATAAGGGCCAAATGATGGCAGATGAGACTAGTGTAGATGGGATATCTCAGTCAGTGTGGGCCAGTTAGGCCGAAGGGCCTGTTTTCATGTTTTCTATGACTTGATAGCACAAATATGGACACCCATGCAGATCAGTGGGCCATCAGTGACAATGGAAATGATTAGCGCAGCAACCTATAACTCGGTGTTCTGACATATCCCTCACTCTCACGTTACTCTCAAGCTAGGGGCAGATGATCCAGCCCTGGTTCAATAAGGAGTTTAGAATGGCATGCTCAGCACAGTACAGGCTTACCCGCATACTCGCGGCCTCAGTTTGGTCAAGGAAAAATACTCAACATGCTGAAAAACTTTCCGCAAGTAAAAATTGGTCGGTATGGTTCTTTTGAACTCGTAGTGCTGTGGTAGTGGGGTCGCCATGCAGTAATACATAGTCGAGGTAGCTGTAGGCAATCTCGTTTGCTGACTGGGCATTTTAATTGGCTCTTTGGGGAAAAAAACATAAACACGAGTTTTCAGAACCAAGGAAAAGACCGGTAATGTTGAATGTCTGCTAAACTTTATTAAAAGTTGTCTGGCTTCTTAAAAGGTGTCTCCACTCCTTCTCCCCCCTTCTCCCCCCTTCTCTCCCCTTCTCCCCCCTTCTCCCCCTTTCTCTCCCCCCCCCCCCCCCGGCTCTTTGATAGGACTTACCGTACACTATCCCAGCCGTCTTTAACCTTCCTGTTCATCGCGGGGATCACCTTGGGTTTGCCAAGGTGATACCCGTGATTTCAGACCTGCAATTTCAGACGGCGCTCCACCACTTTCCCTGGCCCCCACCTTTGCGATGTGTTTGTGTGTGTTTGCTGATGGCTGATCCAGCTCGCAGTTTCATCGCTGACAGTCGATCCAGCTCTTGGTTTTTCAGCCGAGTGCCCCTGAGCTTGAAGGTCGAAGACAGTTGCTGAAAAGTCGCGTCAGTGGGACAGGCCCTTAAGATACACTGTTGTAATAGTGGTTTGAATGGACTGTGCAAGAACATAGTTTGATTAAGACTGTTATTATAATTTGAGTCCGACTCGTGGCTGTTCAACCAGGGGTTCGTATCCTTCTGATCGCTGTATCGAGGGGGGGTTGTTCCGTTGGTTGAAAGCATCACAAGGAGGGATTAAAATATACTATGATTTGCTTTTGGAACTGTACAGTTAACGAATGTGATATTAGACAAATGCTTGTATTTTATATGGGAGTGTGGTTTTGTATGATCATAATGTGGTATAATTTCTTGTCTGTGTACGATTTTGCTCTGTGTTTGGAGCTCATTTGCATGTGTTTAGATTAAGGTTGCTCTGGGTATAGGAAGCTGGCTGCGAAAGCGTGTTTGATTGTGTTTGACTGTGTTTGATTGTTCACTGGAGCTCCTTTACTTTTTGACGATTGAGGATTGTTAAAATTGTTGGAGTTGAAATTGTGGGAGACTGTAGAGGAATTTGGGTACTTGATTGAAAGTATTGATTGTGCGATTGTGTTGTGAGAAGTGCGAGATTGTTGACGTGCTATGGAGCTTTTGGCCATTGTTTGGGAGCGAGTTTGATAAGTCTAGAGATTGCGAGAAAAGTGTGAATTATTAGGGAGGTGTGAGTGATTAGGAGTTTGATTCCATTGTCTGCAAATATGGGAAATCAAGTGGAGCGAGATATGACTGAAGACTGAGAAAGTCCATTGCAATGAATATGCAATGAATTCCCACAAAAAGCTAAGAGGTTGAGAACATTTTCAGGAGCATTGAATAAGGAATTAGGGTAGGAATTATGGCCAAAGGGAGGTATTAAAACATTGAAGGTAATAAAGTATATAGAACTAATTATTTGGAAATGTGGTAACAGTGAGGTAGCGAAGAAATTAATAGGATTGTAGAGAACATACTATACAACACAGAAGGCAAATAAAGAAGTTATAAGAATGGCGAATTGGAAATGAGCAACTTCACGGCTTGGGATAGAGCTGAAAGATACTGATGTCTATCAACCTCTAGGTACCTTGAGAAAGGAGCAGGAACGTGTTAGGGAGCAGGAGCAGGGAAGAGGGGAAATCTTCCGAAGGGAAATTGGCCCCAGCAGATCTTGAATTTAAGGACCGGTGGTTGGCATTGACCTTAAAGAGGAGGAAGATGATTATTTAAAGAATGGGAAAACATTCTAATTAGAGGTTCACAGCCTTCCCTCTTTTCTTCTCACATTCCCAGTTCAGATATACCTTGTTTTGCTCGTGAACACGGCACACATTTGGATTCTGCAGCACCTTTAACTCCACCTACCGAATTTACACCAAACTTGGCTTCACCAACAGTATTGACGCCAGCACAGGATTCTTTAACCCCAATTACTTCATAAATGATAGATAGTTCGGTAGCTCATGGGACCAGGAGGAAAGTTAGAATAGAGCTAGTGTTCAAGGATAAGAGCTTTAAAGGAATAGTTCAACCCCTGAAGTGCCTTTGTGAGCCTGTGCCTAGACGAATTGGACGGGCAGCGGGAGATCATAAGGAACCATTTGAAAGGTACCGTGATTCCCTTAGTCAGGAGGAGAGTGCCTCTGAGGGTGAGACAATAGCTGGAGATACTAAAACAGATCCCGATATAGCATATATTATGAGAGCAGAGCGAATAACTAGTTTCCTAACAGTTCCTAGTTAGGAAAGTGCCTACCCCCACTTTTGATCCAGTTAGTGCAGAGGGTGCAAATAATCCCCATACGACAGATGCCCACACCCCATGGAAGCCCAACGAGACGACGACAGTGTTAGGCAAGATCTCTGATAAAATTAATCACCTGCTTCCTTTGTGGCATACTTAAGAATTACAATGCATGGGCATTATACCGACTCCCGAGACCAATGGGATGGGATACAACAGAACGCATCATATTTCTAGCAGCCTTAGGACATCCAACATATAACTGCCCTTGCGAATACCTTTCAGAGACCAGTTGATCTAGCTATAAGTTTGGAAATAAAACCTAAGAAAGAAGAGGAAGCTGATGAGTTCTTGGGAAGATTTTCAGAATTGTACATGGATCAATCAGGTGACCTAGATTATCAGAGTGGGGCAAATTCTCCGTAATATTGTGCCATACTGCTAAACTGTCCTCCTACCAACGTGGCTGAATCAATCAGAACTGATAATACAGATTGGTCAAACAACAGTGTCAGTCAGATGGCTCGGGCAGTGAGATACCACTAGAGAGCAAGAAGATCGGCCTGCAGATAAAACAACGACAGAGTATGTGGCTAAAAAGGAGATGCCAAAATCAGACTTAGGGCAGGGAAATCCTATTGACAGATTGTGAATTTGAAATTTGGGAAAAACAACTCCCACCAGATTACCTCAATGACATACCTGCCTTAGAGCCGATTTCCCCTCAACTAAATTGGAGAAGGAATAAAGTGGTGGGATCAGATCAGTGCTATACTTGTGGTGAAACAGGGCATTGGAGCAGATAATGTCCAATGAAAGAACGAATAGGAGTAAGGGGTCAAGGAAGAGGGTCATGATGTCAGAGGAACCTTTGGGACCCTAGAAGTTACAGGAATACTCGAAATCATAGAAAACCTTTAAATCCTAGAGATCAGGAAAAGCCGAGAGTAAGCTGGCCAGAAGATCAGGGATCAAGAAGACATACACCATTTTCACAAACCAACCCATTTTCACAGTCCTGATCCGCCAGCCAGTCCAGAATTTACGAACAAAACAACCTGACCCCTACCTCAAGACCTATTAGAATAATCTAAGGGAGTTGAGTACACCATCATCATAACCACTGAGAATGGTACAGGGAAGAAAGTAGGGGAGAATAACCCAGGATCAAAAAATCTGCAAAAAGCCCCATACATACATACCTGGAGGAATATTCTAAAGTAAAGTAGCAGCCTCAGGAGTCTGCTTCAATTGTAACCAATTAGGTCACTAGAGCAAGGAAGGCCCAGCAAAGAGACAAAATAGAACAGAGTATGAGAAGAACAAAGAAGCAATAAAGAGACTAAGAAGGGAGACAAAGTAACTGTTGGTGATGTGAAGGAACTCGATGGGAATGTGATTTGGCACCAGTTCAAGGAGAGGAGGGAGCTGTAGAATACACTGAGGTACCAGTAAGATTAAAGAAATTATCCAGCAAGTGCAAGAGACGCAGGAGCAGTAGTGGAAAGGAGCAATCATTATAGCAGACCGAACAATTATAAAGCAAATGTATCTAACTAAAATGTTGTTGAGTTTTATTAGGCCTCCAGGACAGTGTTACCTACCTACGTCATCATCTGGGGAGTGAGGTATAAATGTATGTGAACCCTCAATTATTATCTGCCAAACTTATAAGACTTTTTCAAATTACAAAACAAGAGCACTTTGAATTTGGGGATAAACCGCATAAACTTTTGGCTCGCCAGCTAAAAAAACGAGAAAAGGAACATACTATACCAAAGATCAAATCAGATAAAGGGGAATTATTAACAACACCGAAGGATATTAATAAAAGATTTGCGCAATTTTACGAGAATTTGTATACATCTAAAACGATAATTGATTCCAATAATATCACAAAGTTCTTGGATACCTGTAATCTTCCAAAGTTAGAGCTGAAGGAACAAGAGGAACTGGGTGCACAAATCTCAATTAAGGAATTAGAAGATACAATAAACTCATTAAACAATGGAAAAACACCAGGCCCTGATGGATTTACTAATGAATTTTATAAAAGCTTTTATGATAAAATAATACCAAGATTACAAAAAATGTACCAATACGCTTTTAAAAAACGAATACTACCTGATACATTAGCGGAATCAACGATTACATTAATACCTAAGAAAAATAAAGATTTAGAAGAACCTGGCTCATATAGAGCTATAGCATTGTTAAACACAGATCAAAAAATACTAGCGAAAACATTAGCTAGAAGATTAAGTAAATACATTAGTAAATTAATAAACCCAGATCAGACAGGGTTTATCCCTAAGAGATACTCTTCTAATAATATGAGACGTCTACTCAACATAATGCACTCACACAAATCTGAAGATCAAGAATTATCAATTATTTCGCTGGATGCTGAAAAAGCATTTGATCAAGTAGAATGGAATTATATGGATAAAGTATTACAAAAATTTCAACTGGGAGAGAATTTTATTTTATGGATTAAGTTACTATATAACAAACCTACAGCTAGAATACTTACTAATAACATATTATCCTCAAAATTTCAACTATCAAGGGGAAATAGACAAGGATGCTCATTATCACCACAGCTGTTTGCTCTCATTATTGAACCGCTAGCAGAAAAAATTAGAATACACCCTGATATTCATGGATATAATACTAAAGACTCATATAATAAAATATCTTTATACGCGGATGATATATTATTGTATATTACAAAACCTCAAATCACTATACCAAATATATTAAATTTAATTGAAAACTTCGGATCTTTTTCTGGATATAGAATAAATTGGAATAAAAGTGAAATTATGTCAATAAAACCGAAAGATTCAACACATCTTTTAAAATTCCCTTTTAAAATAGCTACAGAAAAATTTAAATATATGGGAATCGAAATTACCAGAACATATCAAGGTATGTTCAGGGCAAATTTTGACCCCCTACTTAATAAACTAAATACACTAATTAAATTCTGGAAAACGCTCCCGATGTCTTTAATAGGCCGAATAAACGCAATAAAAATGATCTTTTTACCACAAATTTTATACCTATTTCAATCAATTCCTATATCCTTACCTAAGAAGTTTTTCAAAAAACTCGACTCAGATATCACTAATTTTATATGGGACTATAAATCACATAGAATACAAAAACTAATTTTATGTATTAGCACTACCTAATTTTATGTATTATTATTGGTCAGTAAATATTAAAAACATGATTCAACTGATGGATAACTCCGCCCAGCAAGTAGACTGGATTGTAATGGAGAAAGAGGATTGCTCCTCTAGAAACATTGGAGCGATCCTCCTCTCTCCAATGAAACTGAATAACATAAACTATAATAAGAACCCAATTATTCATAGTACAATCCGTATTTGGAAACAAATAAAACAAAATTTAAAATTAAGAAACTTATCACTTTTATTACCTATAGTCAATAACCCTTCGTTTAGTCCTTCTATTATAGATAAAGCTTATACACAATGGGATAGACTAGGAATTAAAACGCTTGGTGACTTGTATGAAACTGGAAAATTACTTTCATTTCAACAATTACAAATAAAATATAAACTCGGAAATAATCAATATTTTAAATATTTTCAAATATGCGACTATTTGAAAAAATATACAAAAGATCATTATAATAATCCAGTAGATGTATTGGACGAGGCAATGCAGATAAAAGCGGAATCAGCAAACTTAATATCATATTTGTATAATATTATTTTAAATGTACAAATACCACCTACGGAGGGTATCAGAAGAGACTGGGAACAAGAGTTAGCTATTAAAATTTCAAAGGAAAGTTGGAATGAATACTTATTAAACGTGCATAAATGCTCGATTAATGTAAGACACACTTTAATACAATTTAAAATTTTACATAGATTATATTATTCGAAAACTAAAATTCATAAAATGTTCCCAAGCGTATCATCTATTTGTGATAAATGTCAATCCCAAGAAGCAACTATAGCGCACTCATTTGTCTTCTGTACAAAAATTCAAAAATTTTGGAATGAAATTTTTGAAATCTTTACAAAGTTATTTAAAACAAGACTGATGACCAAAGCAGAATGGATTATCTTCGGAATAACGGAAGATGATCCAGAACTAAATGTGTTTCAAAAGAAATTAATGGACTATGGGTTAATAACTGGAAAAAAGCTAATTCTAAAATTTTGAAAGAAGGCTCCAATACCAACTATAAATATGTGGATTTCAAATATGTTTGAAACATTACACCTAGAAGAGATAAGACTCCTCCTAGCAGGTAAACCAGATCACTTCCACCTGACGTGGTCTGCATTTATAGAATTATTACAAACATAGGGTGCAAAAGTACTTAAAAAAAATAAAAAATTGAGGTCAGGTAAGGGGGGATGATAGTTGAAGAGTTGGTATGTCCTATTTACGTAATGCTCAAAAAAAAACATTTGTTTCTCTTTTTTTCTCTTTCTCTTTTCTTTTCTTAGGGCCTATTTCTTAACTCTTTTTCTTTTTGTTTTTAATTTCGCTCTTATAGGGTCTTCGTCCTTTTTTGTTGTTACATTTTCTACACTTTTCTACACTTGCACTTTTTCCTTCACTTTCTTCTTTCTTTCAATCTTTTCTTTTTCTAGTGTAAAAAAATAAATAAAGGGAGTACATTAATTGTAAGAAGATATAAATGACGAGTATTAATGTATGTGGTTGTAATGTAATGTACTTCTAATAAATAAAAATTAAAAAAAAAAAAAAAAAAAAAAAAAAAAAAGAATGGGCAGAAGACACAGCTCAGGTAGGATGTGTAAACATCAATCCCATCCAAGTAGCTCCCCAGAAAAGGGTAACACTGTTCCTTTAATATCCAAGAAGATCATAGGCCACCAACAGCATTGACAGATTGATTTGGGAAATGCCAGAATAAAACTAGTCAATCTACAAGAATTATAAAGGTTGCTCCTCACAGTAACATCCCCACTCTTGCAGATCTGAAACTAAAAGAAGAAGATCAATTTACTGGTACACAATGTAACAACAGTTAACTCAGTTGTAAAGTTGCTCCATACATACACTAGTGCCAAACTCTGCTAACATCAGAACTCAGAAAAATTAAGAATCTAACACTTCATACCAGCGAAGAAGATGAATCGAGCCTCAGTGAATTAAGAAGGTGCAGGAAGCCTCCATTAGGCAGGCTCCAACTTTGGAAAGATCATTGTACAACAATCCCTTCCAGCTTTACTGCACTATTTTACTTCGGAGTCACGTTAGTGACTACGTGAAGAAGGGACGTCTACCGCATTGCGCTATGTCGGTCTGGCAGGGCGCTGCTCCTGCCAGCGGTAAGTTTAAACCCCAAGGTAAGTTTTAAACTTACTTTCAGGTTATGTTTTTCATTTGCAGGATTCCCTGTTTTCAGGGGTTTTCCTGCGGAAGTTCGGGGCAAAGTCCGGGCAGCCGCGGGGGAACCTTCATGGACCGCGGGCAACCCCAGTCTCTGACCAGAGGGAATCCCGGTCATGACCTCGGGGAATCCCAGTAATGGACTGCAGGAACCCGCTACGGAGACCGCGGGAATGCGGTAGCGGGGGCGGTCAAAATTTGCTTTTGAGTCGCTGGATGGAGCCAGCGGCTTCAGACTGGTGCCGGTAGCACCTAGGCACCCGCTTGGAGGGTAGCCACGCTATATCTCCCAGAGCAGGGGAGCATTGGAAGAGGCCCCGTTGACTCAAACAAGTCGGGCCAGGAGGATTCCTGATGGAGAGGATCCCCTCCTTCATGGGTAACGTCTTTGAATGTTCAGACCCACATGGAGCACCTGATGGAGAGGTGCTCCACAATGATATACTCCAAAAGAGGGTTATCACCACAGGTCCCCTTGTGGGGGGGGGGGGGGCCACGGCAACGGCAGCTGCACTATGTCTCCCTCTCTGAGGAGGGGAGCATTTGGAGTCAGCTCCTGTCTGACTCGGAGAATATATATATATATATATATAAAATAAAAATAAAAATAAATGAATATATATATAAATAAAAATAAAAATAAATGAATATATATAAGAAATAATAAGAAATAAAAAAATCATGATATAGGTCCATAGAGGGGCCATGTCAGCGCAGGTATCCTCAGGGACCTGCGGCAGCACCTGTTTTCAGGGCTGCCTACGAATCTCCCTCTCTGTGGAGGGGAGTGCGAGTGGTCAGTGTGTAACAGATTTCAAATTCAAAGTATGTCCGTGGAACATGCTGGAGCACATGCATATGGCTCTAAGGAAATACTCGCAAATGAATGGGTTACTGCCGTGGGCAGAAAACCGGGAAGGGGCCAGAGTTTCCCCTCACGCTACAAGTGCCGGCAGTGAACATCGCTATCAGGGGTGACATTGGAGGAAATGAAACAAGCCGCCGAATCTCTTCAGGTAAGACTTATCCAACAGATATACCTGGATGAGGAAGCAAAAGTTGACGGACTGATCAAGGTACCAACGACGACCAAAGCTTCATCGTATCGGCGACGACACACTACCGTTCCTACTCTCCAATCAAGAAAGGGAATAGAACCCACATAAGGGCTGTTGGCCTTACCACAGACCACAGGTAACCACGGAGGTAGGTGGGTTTGGTTCCTCCTAAACATGGGGTAGTGGACCATTTACAAATTGGTATTTACAAATGTTTGTACAAATGAAAGATAACATGAGATTGGGTCATTATTGCACAGTATGCTAGGATACCAAGCTTGGCTTGGAATTTGGGGCCAGAGTTGTCTTTCGAGGCAGGCTCAGTTTTTATGCCCAGGATTACTTCCGGAACAAACTCGGGAATATGGCCAGAGTTGTCTTTCAAGGCAGGCTCAGTATTACGGCCAGGATTGCCTTCCGAGACTAGCTCGGAAATTGGCGAGAGTTGTCTTTCGAGGCAGGCTCAGAATTATGGCTGCAGTGCCTTCCTAGGCAGGCCCAGTATTTTGGCCAGAGTTGTCTTTGTGAGGCAGGCTCAGTATAATGGCCAGGGTCACCTTTCGAGACAGACCCGGGGAAGCTGGCCAGAGTTGTCAACTCAAGGAGCATGTTTTATGGCAGGCGTGGCCTGTTCATTATGAATGATGGAGGATGTCAGTTTTAAATTGATTTAACTAGCATCTGCAACATAGATTCTTCAGTATATGGAACTTCGTTACTGTCTAACAAACCGTTTCTTTAGGATCTTTATGGCATGCATCTATTTCAAAGTTGAATACTATTCAGGTCCCATTTACAGGGATCCCAGGAGACATTTGGATTTCTGGATGGGGCTATGATAATGGTTATGCATTGCTATGGGCTGTTTCAGCTCCCAGGTTATCTACCAAATTACTAAACCGGTGCTGGGACTGCTCAGAGCTCAAAATCACTTGTTATGGCTTAGCTGGATGATATTCTAAACGCTGTTTTTGCTAAAATCAACTGTTTTCAGCCGCAACTATATTTAAGAAATTGAGGTTCCTCCAGTTAATTAAGTTGATACCAACTACAGTTATTGGTTATTCGGTATTACCATTAACTATTCATTATCTGTGACTCCGCCCTGGGGCAAGAGATTGGAATCAATAGAAGCCTGTAACAATCTTATTATCAAGCAGTCTTCTATTCATCAAGTGTAAATTGGCAATATAGCAGCTGTGTTTTGGCTGTGCAATTGGTAACGGATCTATGCTTTTTACCAGCTGAAACCACCAAAGCCACAATGGTGGACGAACAATATTCAGCATTGCTCCAGTAGTTGGTCAACAAATCTTCAGTTATTACTAATAGATGCAAATGCTCTAAGATGTGAAATTACGAATGCCATCTCTAGTTATGGAGACAAATGAGATTTGCATGAATTACCAATTCTTCAGTTGTTGGTATCAACTACCTATAGACACTAGGTGCATACTATGGGTTAAAGGGTTATTGTGCGAATATGCATGCTCAGTTCCACGTTGATACACTGTGGTGGTGGCATTTGTTTGTCACATGGGTGCAATCAAGCCAACGTCTCCTGTCATATTTACCCAACCTTATTTGGCGTTCGAATATCATCACGTATAATCAATGACTACACAGAATGGATGTTGGATCACTAATATTTTATGACATCATGGCTCTATGGAACACCGAATATCTATATGTTTGCATCCAGGCTTTTTCACCGGTTGCAAGACATCTGGCATGACAGTGGCGAGAGATACATTCTCGCTACACGGAGGAATGTTCTTTTATGTCGTTGCTCCATTTTGCCTCATCAGTCGGGTCTTGCAACAAATTCAGCAAGATCCCGCTTCAGGGGTTTTCGTACTGTCTTACTGGCCTATGTAGCCATGGTTTCCCGCAATGTTGGGAATTATAGTAGAACCCTATATGGGGTTTCTAAACATAAACTTTGCTGGTTCAGCCTGGGACTCGGGGAACCAGCCTCTGCATGATTAATCAATTCATTGCCTTACAGAATCTGAGAAGACAACCCCTGCAGCTCGGGAAGTCAGACCGATCCATGTATGTGCTCACTGCAGTGTGCAGGGATAGCACCAGCAAAGCAGTACATTTCCTCTTCATGTGATGGGAAGCATTTCTGTTTAAACGCTATGTTACATATTAATACGGCACGGACACTGACGTCTTAAAGTTCAATTCTCAATGGGCCCTTGACAATAATTAAGTTATAGTCCCATCAACTGTGCCAATGTGCTTCTCATCATATTTGCTGCAGCGAGCGGGACCCAGCTCTGTCGGGTGTCACCCTCTGATTCCAGTTTATTAGAATATCTTTACACAAGTTCTCACGGACCCAGGTACACGGAAGTATGGGATATTGACATTGTGTTAACACTACTTTACAAGGGGCTCCAGCTAACCCTATCATTGGCTCAGCTCTCAGAAGGTAGTATCCCTTTGGCGATGTCCTCAGCGCAATGGGTCCAGTCATTACATAAATTGCGACTGGACAGGATGGTTATACCTGCTAATAATTTAATATTTCGTGTTTACGATCAGTTAAGCAGGGCAGCCAGTGTGTCAGGTCTCAAACTAGTTCTCATGGCATACCCCATGCACCTTCGGTTATGTATGGTCACACGTTTACAACATTACGTCTAGATCACCTAGAGCCTTAGAGGCTCTCATGCTACCTATGCAGTTAGTTACTAAAAACCTCATAAGAAGGTATCAGTTCAGACCACTTCCAAGTGGTTATATGAGGTTCTGGCTCATACAGGAGTAGATACAAATTCTAATTTTCAAATCTCACTCCACCAGGGCTGCTACTACATCAGCAGCAAGGGTTATGTACGGTGCTCTGGACCACATCCTGTCGACTGCAGGATGGTTTAGGGAACATGTTTTCCAAACGTTTTATTTTAACCCATTGCCAGACTAGGGGTATTTGCCAACTCCATTTTAGATTATATTTTATAGTTTCCATCAGATGAGAGGGGTTACTATTATTATTATTTGTTCATTTATCAGCATCAGCATGTTTTAAAACTATGTCATGTCTGAATGCATTATTTATGTTTACCCTTGCCTGTGGTAAACTGAGGCAGTCGTGATTGTGTGGACTCGTTTTTTCCACGGCATGAAATCACAGAGCTTTAAAATCTTCACGTAGCCACTCACGTGACTCCGAAGTAAAATAGTAAGATTAAACGAGAACTTATCAGTTTGAAGTTTGATCTTGATTTAATGAGGAGTTACGATGAGCGATTACGTGCCCCCCGCTCCCTCGCTCATATTATCAAGGTCACCTGGTAGTTCCAGTTCTCAATCTTACTATCCTCAGGTCTTTTCTCTTTTCTGTGATTTCACACCGCTGCTTTGAAGAATGACGCGCATGCGGCCTGACATCCCTTCTTCACATAATCGCTCATCGTAACTCCTCATAAAATCAAGATCAAACTTCAAACTGGTAAGTTCTCGTTTAATCTTACTATTTTGTCTGAATGTGCAATTTCAAGTCTGGCACAAAAACATGGGAATTGCTCTGTAGCCTGGGGACACCCACTCTGCACCTAAATTCTAACTACCATGTATAACAGTTTATAACCAATTGCAAATTCGATCCTTTATCAGAAAATCGTAGGACATAGTTCATGTCCATGGCAGTGTTATTGGAATGACTTTAAAACCTAGCAATGGCCTACCAGAATAGCATGGGATCTATTTCAGAAAAATTGAAAATTTTGATTTAGTCTATAGATAAATTCACCTAGTATCTTTTCTTGTCTCACCCCCAGAAAAAGTCAGGAATGGGTCAGGACTGTTAGTGATCATCAAGGAGAAGAAAGACCCTAACAAATGACAGGAATTGCGGTGCTAATCTGACAGTGAGAGAATACCCTGGGAAAGTAAGATGATAGTACAAAAGTAATAAGATGAACTAAAATCTTGAGTAACAAGTCTCCCTCCAGGAGGTCGATGCTAACCACCGAGAGAGAAAGAACCACTATTTAGGAGTCTGTTCAAGATATTATAGAAGGATTACATCAAATAAGAGGAGGTGCCACAGTTATAGGTATTTGTTGTCAATGTCGATGCATTCGGCCGGTGGATCAAAATTTGTCCAACCCTTGATAATAAAGCGGTTACTGTTATCAAGTCAAGTGAGTTTATTGTCATGTGTCCCTGATAGGACAATGAAATTCTTGCTTTGCTTCAGCACAACAGAACATAGTAGGCATTGACTACAAGGCATTCTATAAATATATACACACATGAATCAATATACTGATAAAGTGCAAATAACAGTATTGGCTAATAAAGTTCAGTGTTATGTCCGAGCCAGGTTTAATAGCCTGATGGCTGTGGGGAAGTAGCTGTTCCTGAACCTGGTCGTTGCAGTCTTCAGGCTCCTGTACCTGAAGGTAGTAGGGAGATGAGTGTGTGGCCAGGATGGTGTGGGTCCTTGATGATACTGCCAGCCTTTTTGAGGCAGCGACTGTGATAGATCCCCTCGATGGAAGGGAGGTCAGAGCCGATGATGGACTGGGCAGTGTTTACTACTTTTTGTAGTCTTTTCCTCTCCAGGGCGCTCAAGTTGCCGAACCAAGCCGTGATGCAACCGGTCAGCATGCTCTCTACTGTGCACCTGTAGAAGTTAGAGAGAGTCCTCCTTGACAAATCGACTCTCCGTAATCTTCTCAGGAAGTAGAGGCGCTGATGTGCTTTCTTAATAATGGCATCAGTGTTCTCGGACCAGGAAAGATCTTCAGAGATGTGCACGCCCAGGAATTTGAAGCTCTTGACCCTTTCAACCATCGACCCGTTGATATAAACAGGACTGTGGGTCCCCATCCTACTCCTTCCAAAGTCCACAATCAGTTCCTTGGTTTTACTGGTGTTGAGGGCCAGGTTATTGTGCTGGCACCATATGGACAGTTGCTCGATCTCTCTTCTATACTCTGACTCATCCCCATCAGTGATACGTCCCACAACAGTGGTGTCGTCAGCGAACTTGATGATGGAGTTCGCACTATGTCCGGCTACGCAGTCATGAGTATAGAGTGAGTACAGCAGGGGGCTGAGCACGCAGCCTTGAGGTGCTCCCGTGCTAATTGTTATCGAGTCTGACACATTTCCACCAATACGAACAGACTGTGGTCTGAGAGTGAGGAAGTCGAGGATCCAATTGCAGAGGGATGCGCAGAGACCCAGTTCTGCGAGTTTGGTAACCAGCTTGGAGGGGATGATTGTGTTAAATGCCGAGCTGTAATCGATGAATAACAGCCTGACATATGAGTTTTGTTGTCCAAGTGGTCCAGAGCGGAGTGGAGGGCCAGCGAGATCGCATCCACCGTTGATCTGTTGTGGCGGTAAGCGAACTGCAGTGGGTCCAGGTTTTTGTCGAGGTAGGAGTTGATCTACGTCATGATCAACCTCTCAAAGCACTTCATCACCACAGGCGTTAGTGCCACAGGTCAATAGTCATTGAGGCACGTCACCTTACTCTTCTTGGGCACTGGTATAATTGATGCCCTTTTGAAGCAGGTGGGAACCTCAGACCTCAGAAGTGAGAGGTTGAAAATGTCCGTAAAAACTCCAGCCAGTTGGTCCGCACAGGTTTTTAGAACACGACCCGGTATACCATCAGGTCCAGGCGCTTTTCGAGGGTTCACCCCTCTGAAGGATTTCCTGACGTCGGCCTCTGTGACTGAGACTGAAATACCATCACAGCGAATGTGGGCTCTGCAAGGCACATCGGTGTTCTCCCTATCAAAGCGTGCGTAAAACGCATTGAGCTCATCAGGGAGTGATGTTTCGCCGACATTCGAGCTGCCTCCTGATTTCGCCTTGTAAGAGGTGATTGCATTCAGGCCCTGCCACAGCTGTCGAACATCTGTCTCTTCAGTTTGGAGCAGAAGTCCCTTTTGGCCTTTTTGATGGCCTTACCAAGGTCGTATCTGGACTTCTTGTAGGCCACTGTATCATCAGACATGAATGCCCGGTGTCTGGACTTCAGAAGAGTGCGGATCTCAAAGTTCATCCAAGGTTTCTGATTGGGAAACGCTCGGAAGGTTTTGGTGGGGATGCAGTCCTCCACACACTTCTTAATGAAGTCTGTAACGACTGTGGCGTATTCGTTCAGGTCCGTTGCCGAGTCCTTGAACATTGCCCAGTCTACAGACTCCAAACAGTCCTGGAGTTGTTCCTCTACCGCCCCCCCCCCCCCCAACCAGCTCTGTACTGTCCTCACCTCTGGGGGTGCGCTCTTTAATTGTTGCCTGTAGGCAGAAGAAGCAGCACCGCGGTATGGTCGGATTTACCGAAGTGAGGGCGAGGGATAGAACGATAGGCATTCTTGATGGTCGTGTAGCAGTGGTCGAGGGTGTTTGGTCCTCTGGTGCAGCAGGAGACATGTTGGTGGGAGTGATTTCTTTAGGTTTGCCTTATTTAGGTTTGCCTTATCAAGGAGGTAAAGAGAAATTATCCCTGGATTTGGTATCCTTATTTGACTTAGTTTAGATAATGATCCACGTCATATTAGAACAAATTAATAGAAATTATGTGAACAGCTGGAGATCCAGCAGCAATTGTATTGTGAGTATCGACCACAGGCTGCTGGATTGGTAGAGAGGGCAAGTCAGACCCTGAAAACTAAACTGACTAAATTGGGCAAAGCCTGAAATTGGTTTGATTCAAATTACTTCCCATAGTTTATTTCAAATGAAAGTCATGCCTGTAGGGAAATGTGGACTGAACCCAGCTGAAATCATTATGATAGACCCTTGAGAATACCCTAGAATCAAGGTGCAATGGAAATGATCAACTTCCATCATGTGACTAAGGAGATGATTGACTATATTCTAGCTTTGACTAGTGTTGAAAAAGTTATGTTGTAGAGTGGGAGCAGCATATAGTGAAAGGCCTTTTGTTGAAGGTAGAAGGGAATAATGCATGGATACATCTCCACCACTGTAGGAGTATCAGTGGAAGTACGGACTGCTAACTTACTTTATTTCAGGTTCTTTTACAAACGTCATACTCTACTATGGATCAAATACAGATGAACTATCAATATGGATGGAGGTGATCTGCACCCAGGAAAACTCGGGAGGTGAAGACTCATCAGATGGAAATCATGAAGCTACGCCCACGCAAACTTGGAAAGTTTGATGAAATTCTGGGAAAATACATCACCATCTTTTTGTTAAGATATCTGTTAGAATAAAACAGTCACTATTGTATTTTGGTTATCATTAATGATGGGTTATCATTATGATAAAATGGAGGAATGTTAATATTGGCCAAATCAGAGTTAGAATGAAATGGAGGATCTATGCATCTGCAGGGCCTGTTGGCCTTTTTCTGTATAAAGCTACAAGCTGCGAGCCGGTGCCAGGAAGTCTAGGTCCTAGATTAATGTGTCAGATAAGTTGAGGTCCAGATGTCCTCTCCATTGTTAAAATGTATGAGGACTCTGCAGAGAAGCTCAGAGGTGTTGCAAATGCATAATCAGGATCGGCCCGCAGCAGAAGGGGTGTAAATACTGTTAATGTTGCAAGGTGTTTGTACTGCTGTTTGATGATTGGCTGAAGTGTGAAGCCTTGGTTGAATTGTTTATACTGCCAGGGGAAATGTTGCATTACTTAGTTAGCTGTCTTCTTTCCAGAAGCTTCTGTAGAAACATTGTAATGGGGCACTTTGTAATTGGGTTGGGGAACTATCAATTACTGTACAATGTGATCGATATGTGTGATTGGCTTGTATGGGGTTGCCACCCCTATATAGTTCTGCCCCACTGGGTCTGATGATCTTCTGGAAGGGCGCTGGGACTGTGTAACCTTTTGGAGGTGTCTGCTTGCACGAGGCTGAATGGCTTGAATGAGCAGAGACAAGGATCGGACCTGCGGTGGTTAGGTATAGTATAGGAAGTTTGTTGTGTTTCATAAAATAAAGTTAAGTGGTCCAGTGCTTGACTCAGTGTTTTACTGAACTAGACTAAGGGGGGTAAGCTTTAGGAGCATAATTACAAAAGTGCAAAAGCAAGGAAAATAAATCAAACTTTTCTGAAGAATAACAGGCTTTTGGCTCAGCTGGAATACCATCTTCAGTCTGAAAGTCTGAAGATATTGGAAATCTGTCATAAAAATAGAAAATCTGGAAACACTCAGCAAATTAGGCAGCATCTGCGGAAAGAGAATGAAAGGAACTCAGCCCAGAGCTGGCAAACGATGGGTGGATACATAAGGAACTGCAGATAGTGGTTTACAAAAAAAGACACAAAGTGCTGGACTAACTCAACGGGCCAGGCAGCATCTCTGGAGAACATGGATAGGTGATGTTTTGAGATGGGACCCTTCTTTAGACTGATAGTGGTGATGAAGTGGGGCTGGGGGGAAGCTGGAAGAGAGAAGGGTGGATCCATGTGTGGAGGGGTTGATGGGGATATTGAATCAAGTGGGGGAGGGAAGGGTGGAGAGACGACAGAAGCAGAGAGATGATGTGGAGATAACAAAGGGCAGCAGATTATGAAGTTTGATAAGTAAGGAAGGTGAAGATTAAAACCAAACCAGGGTGGAATGGTGTACAGATAAGAGAGGTGGGGGTGGGGGGAAGGGGATAAATGACCAAGTGGGTCATGGGTAATGAAGGAGTTGGGGAGGAGATAGAGAGGCTTGGAAGGATTTGGACAGAAGTGGGGTGTTGTGAGTACACCTAGGTAAATCAGGTTGAGATTTCTGTGGAAAGAGAAACAGAATGAATTTTGCAAGTCAAAAACGCTTCTTGAAACAAGCTTGATTGGAACATAAAAGGGAATATCCTTGAAAGGGCAATTTCAGGCCCTAACGATGATATTCCTGCTATTCTACCCACTTCTCCTCCCATTTTCACTGCTACCAAAAATTAAATTGTTTCCCCGCTTTGCCAGTTCTGATGAAGGGCCTTGGACCTGAAAATTAACTCTTGTTTCCCTTTCCGCAGGTGTAACCCGACTTGCTGAGTGTTTCAGGTTTTCTGCTTTTATTTCAGATTTCCTGTGTGAGAAAGACACAGCTTAAATGTGAATAACAATAAGCTAATCCTGCTTGCATATGTGGATACAAAGCAAATGGAATTTGTAATCTGCATCAATCGTGTTGCAGACTTTATCCAAAATCCATCAGGAGAAACAGTCTGAATTTATTAATCAATCATACAGAATGGTAAAAGGAATAGACTACAGAGAATACAGATTTGCAGCCTTCCGTTTTCCTGCAATTTAAATAGATTTGTAACATTTAGTCTCATGGTTAATGC